>JAWMAG010000132.1:600000-997500 GCA_037013455.1 Ceratitis rosa
AAACAAAAAGATCAGAAAATCGAAGAGCAAATAATAAAAATGCTGGAGGAAGAAGCGGCAGGAGCAAACCCAAAAGATAAATTCGCACTGCTCCTTCGTAAGCAGGTAGAAAGCGAACGTGGGGCACAAAAATTGCGTCTAGAAATGAAGGTGAAAGAAAAACAGTTGGAGACAATTTTGCGTGAAAAGGAATATTTACAACGTTAATATAACAAAAGTGTACTGAGGCGTGATACGCTTCAGGAGGTTTGTCGCGAGCAACAAAAGCTTATTAAATCAGTAAAAAATGAAAGCATACAAAAAATACGAGATGGAGAAGAAAGACGCAAGGAAAGTCAGACAAGATCACGCAGTCATTAACTAAAAACAATGAGGAAAATTTGAAATTATGTGACCATAATTTGGAAATGACAAAAAAAAAACTAAAAATGTTGGCGGAGCAATATCATGTGCGTGAACGACAGCTGGAGAAGTTGAACGAGCAGGTCCAATTGGAATCGCAGTTGCATCAAGCCAAATTAAATAAAGTTCAAGTTGAGGCTGCAATGGAAAAAGAAGTCTTGTTGAAGGTTTCATTTGGTTCATTGTTCCCATCTCGATGATAGTTTGCAACGATGTAATGGCCTATATTCTTTGGTCGCACTCCGCTAATTAAATTTAGTCCGAAAAAGACATGGGAGGGCTTTATTGGTGTTCAATTCTTTATTAATTAAATTATTAGTTAATAGCAAAAATCATTAACAAAACAGTGATCTCCACTATAAGTGCTGACTGTGTATAAGTGTATGTATAAACACAATTACACATTGACAAATTGTTTAATGGGAGCCTTTTCATGACGATATACGTGTATGTAGCTTCCTTTAGTCTAATAACAATTTAAATATAAAGTGGTTCATATTCGCAAATTTTCGTAAATTGGCAATTGTGCGTTACCACAAAAGAATACTATATTAAAGACTCAAAGGGTGATATCGCTTTTTCGTCATTTTACAACGAATAGCCAATTTCAGTTATTATATTTACATATAGAGCACTGATTCAATCAAATGTATACTTTATATATACTTATAATTTATTAACAATTGTTGATTATTAGACCTAATTTAATTAGAATTTTATTGGGGTGAGATGGATTGGGGTTAGTTTCTTATTGTTTAGTAATTTATTTTCAAAATGTGAAATCTTATAATGCTGGAATATTAACTGTTTTATCAAATCGAATTGGAGATGTTGCTTTTTTGTTGGCTATTGCTTGAATATTAAATTATGGGGGGATGAAATTATATTTTTTATTTAGAATCAATAAAAAATATAATTGAAATACAAATTATTGGGGTATTAATTATATTAGCAGCTATCCTTAAAATTTTACTAAATAATACGAACAAAAAAAAAAAAAAAACATATCGAAAGACTTAAATGACTACAAAAAATTCAATTTAAATATATGAATCAATGTTTTTGCATATGGCGTTTGAGGTTTGGTTTAGTTAGAGAAAATAAGAGTTTCATCGTATTAAATATATATGTTTTTATTTTATTTACCCTTTTATTACTTCTGTTAAGTTTGTGTTGTGGGGTTTCAAACTTAGACTTGTAAAATTGAACAAACCGTCAATTATTGGTAGAAAGCATTAAACAGTCAAGCTTAAAGGCTAGAATTTCACTTTTTTATTTGATTATGAGATCACAGAAGTTGATGTCGCAGATTATGAAGCTTGAAAACTCATTCAATGATGTAGATGAACTAGTTTTTTCAGTGTGTTCGTGTGTGCTCATCGCCACCGGTAGACACCACAGCTCGTTGCTACTGTTGCGTGTGATGTGCGTCATATGAACTTTCCATGCCAATCTGTGTACAATTGTTATTTGCATCATTTTTAACATTGGTCAGGATTGCTATGACTGTGAGTTTCTGTGTGATCATCATGCGATTTCGCCAATGATGCTGGTTTCTGGCCGCTCTCGCTGAGACTGAGGATCTGTTTCCGAAGAATTTGACGTCTCATTTGTTGGTGGTACAACAAAGTTTCCAACATTTGTAAATTTACACGGGAATGAACGTCGTCGATTAATTGACATATTGCTACTATTGTTACCATAATTCGAATTTCGATACACACCGGCGCCCCTATGATTTGATTGCGATTTCTTTGAATGGAAAACATTAGTGAAGCTACTTTTAGATGGAATACCATCTATCGAGTCCACTTTGCCATTTGAATCATTAAAAAGATTCTGCAACGCCGGTAGCCTCCGATTGTCGTTGCCATTAGTTGCAAGATTTTTTGTTCATGCACCTGCTGGCATGCTACTGTACGCTGTTAGCTGTGCGTGCTGCTGCTGATGATGATGCTGCAGCCGTAGCCCTGCATTCAATTGCAATAACTTTTGCATACCCAATATATTTATTTGTTGTTCTTCAAATTTTCGTTTTGCTAAGGCATTTTGCACCATTATTTTGGTATGCTTTTGCGATTCCTCGGTTGTCATTGGTTGTAATAAAATGGAGAGCGTTGATTGTTACACTGTTGTTGTTGCGCTGCTAAGGTTTGCTTAACCATTGCCAAGTTGTATATATTTTGCAAATGATTCATAACCAATTTATTTGAGAACGAATCAAATGTATAAGCCTGTGAATTTGTAAACGAATGTTGCTGTTGATTATGCGCTTGAGCGAATTGACTTTGTAATCCATGCGAATGCTGCGTCGATGTGATAAGTACTGCAGTTATCGCCTCGCGATGGGCCAAAACGCGGATTGGATAGCTAAACAAGTAGGCTATGCTTGGAAATCTCACCTTTAGCCAAACCCAGTAAGAGATATTGCACTTCGGGTCGACTCAAAATCGTTTTCATATGTAAATAGTTGTTGCTGTTGATATTGAAAAATTTTACTATTTTTCTTATAAAATTGACTAGGCATTTGTTGTTGACTGAATGTTGTCCATCACCCTTGCAATTTATTTTGTGGGTCTGTTTATTGTAATCTTTTTCATACGATGACGAATTATCTGTAGCAATCGTATTAGCCCATTTAACTTTTGGTGACTTTTTGGTTTGTTATAATAGCAGGATCCTTAAGCTCTGGCTGCGGCGGTTGACTTTTTATGATTATTTCTCGAAAATGCAGGCATCATATCATTCATCGTACAGGCTTACAAGTATGGAATCTTGTTAAATTTGTAGAAATCTGTCAACTCTCGTTTGCCTGTCAATCTCGGGGTTTGCCTGTCAAATATAAAATCATAATGTCTGCGGCCAAGGTGACAGGCAAACTAAATGATGCGAACATCATTGGAATGAAGGAAAGGCATAATAAATACGCAGACAATGAAAGAATCAACCAATAAAGAAATGTCGTACCAAAAAAAAAATATGATATTGCGAACCATGATGGAATGAGGGAAATCTAAATACGAAATGTCGAAGAAAAGGTAATAATGGCAAAAGGCCTTCGTGCATTAAAAAGGGCTGTTGTCGCAGCTTACTATACTAATTGTGTTTGAATATATCAATTTATATTAAGTTTTTGATTTCTTTCACTGACCAAGAGTTTTCCCATAGTATATATAGCACATATTTAATTATAGTTGGAAAAATGTTATGCTTATTATATTACAAATTATATTTATATAAATTCTGAATAAATATTATCTGATTGGGGAATAAAAGTTGAAATATTATCTGAAACGAACTTAAAAATTTGTAAATGGATTTTATTATAGTTTTTTTTTTTAATAATATAAAAAGAACTGTATCACGATTTTACAGAAATCTGATTAAACATTAGTTAGAAAATGTTTATTAAAAATTATATGTAGCTTATATGATATTAAGATAAAGGTTGTTGTTTTTAATGTAATTAAACTCTCTACTTCTAAAAATTAAAATAACTAATATAATAATAAAGAAATTTATGTGAAAGATACGTTGAAAAGCAATCCTGTTAATTCTAACTGACTTCAGTTTGTCATCCGGATTTTTTTAAATTTAAACAACAAGACAAGCTGAATCATCGACGGTTTAATTGAATTGATTTTAACAGTTTGGAAAATTTGCCATTTATAAATGTGTATAATATATTAAATAGTAATAAATTCGTTTCTTCAGCAATACTCTATTGATGTACTTTTGTTTACAGATTCGGAATGCCAAACCGGACATGTATCGTTGGCTGCCCACTCGGACCTCCGCTGTATCCCTTTCCTCCGGAAGAAGTTGAAAAGGTGAAAAGATGAATGAAATGCAAAAATAATAAAATCAAGTACATATGTGTTTGGTGTTTTTGACTAAATTTTAATTAGAATTTTAATAATATTTTTAGGTTTATTAATACAATCATGTTTTTGGTGAAAGGTGTGCGGTCCTAAATGTATAAAATAACTTAGATTATCAAACTAACAAATCGGTTGTATATGATTGTATAATATAGTCTTCCGGTTTCAATATCTTTCTTTATCAACGTTTATTTGTATATGGTATACGTGTGTATTTTGCAAAATTAGTTTTGTTTTTAAATATGTACAATCTTTTCGCACTGCCAACTACCAGGGTTCGAGTCCTGGTCCGACCATCACCCAAAACTCATGGAAAATTGATTTTAAATAAATTAGTTAATTATATATATCTATACTAATATTATAAATGCGAAAGTCGTTTCGTTTGCTGCGCTTTCACGCAAAAACTACTTAACCGATCATCATGAAACTTTGTAGACATTCTCTTGGAGGTATCAGAATGAACATAGGCTACTTTTTATTTAATAAAAAAAATTATTTTTTAAATAAAATAAAGAAACTTTTTTGTCCAATAGCCACAATAGAGAATATACATACGCATGCATAAAGTAACGCCCCATATGCACAGAGAGAGAGAGAGAGTGGGACTATACATAGGTGAGAGTAGTGTTGTATGTGTGTATGGGAGTATACAGTATACAGCATACATATCTACATGTATGGTGGCCATAAAATGTAAGCATACAAGAGAGAGAGTGGGACTATACAAAGGTATAGGCACATATGTAGCTGCATTGAGAGTAGTGTGGTATGTGTGTATGGGAGTATACAGTATACAGTATACATATCTACATGTATGGTGGCCATAAAATGTGAGCATACATACGTACATGTATGGTGGTGGCCTGGTCATCTATTTGCTGAGCGCTACGTTAACGCGATCTAGCGGGTAAAAGCTAAAAATATTTTACATCGACTTCAGCAAGTACATACAGATATGACTTTCAATGAACATATTTACAACCAAACGCTAAGTCTAATTGAAAACAAGGTTTTCACAATGGTTGGAAAAAAATTAGATGATTTTGGGATGCAAAGCCCTCAAAGAGATAATGAGGATGATTTCAACAATGAAATTGCTCGAGAGTTAGATTATGATTTCATAGCACTGCAGCGACAAGTAGAAGAATTAATCCCTTTGTTACTTCCAGAGCAGGCTCATGTTCTCCATCAAGTTTTACGTAGAATAGAATACGGTAAAGGTGGACTCTTCTTTCTCGATGCACCAGGTGGAACCGGAAAGACGTTTTTGCTCAACTTATTATTAATGTACATCAGAAAAAACAGAAAAATAGCAGTTGCAGTAGCTTCGTCGGGTATTGCCGCGACGCTTTTAAACCATTGAACCTTGCACATGAAGATTCGCCCATCTGTAATTTCAGTAAAAATAGTTCTCGAGGTAGGATGCTGCGAGAATGTAAGCTTTTAGTGTGGGATGAATGTACAATGTCTCACAAAAAGGCTATAGAAGCTTTAAACCGGACTCTTCAGGACCTGCGGGATAGTACAGATATAATGGGAGGAATGGTAGTTTTACTGGCTGGTGATTTTCGTCAAACCCTTCCAGTTATTCAGAGGGGTACACCAGCAGATGAAATTCAAGCATGCTTAAAATCATCGAGCTTATGGTCGAGAGTTGAAAAGCTAAGCCTAAAAACAAATATGAGAGTGCATCTTCATAATGACGTGGATTCAGGACGTTATGCTGAAATGTTATTGAAAATTGGTGATGGTCGTTTAGATGCTGATGCTGAAGGTTGCGTATCACTTTCAAGAGAATTTTGTAATTTAGTAGAAAATGATGTGGATCTCTTTGCTCATGTTTTTCCCGAATTGCAACAGAATTTGGGTTGTGATCAGTGGCTGTGCGCAAGAGCAGAATTAAGTACAATACCTCATATCCTATAGAGTTTTTAAATTCACTTGAATTGTCGGGTGTACCATCACATAAGCTTCAGTTGAAACTAAATGTACCAGTAATGCTTATGCGAAATTTAAATGCTCCTCTGCTATGTAATGGAACACGACTTCGGATAACGAAATTGGGACAGAATATACTTGGTGCTACTATTTTAACAGGTGTCGGTAAAGGAAAAAGTGTAATCATACCTCGGATTCCAATTATTCCCACTGACCTTCCACTCCAATTTAAAAGAGTTCAGTTTCCCGTCAAACTTAGCTTTGCCGTAACTATAAACAAAGCACAAGGACAGACATTACAGGTAGCACGACTGCATTTAGAAAAGTCATGCTTTTCTCATGGTCAACTATATGTAGCCTGTTCGCGTGTGTCTAATGCCCGGAATTTACAAATATTTACACCCAACGGAAAAACGTACAATATAGTTTATAGAAATATCCTTGACTAATAATCTGCATTTTATATTTTCAATTGTTACCATTCCGAATTATTTATTTTCTTTATAGTGACATATATATTTTAATATTTGTTGTATTGATTCAATAAAGTATACTTTGAAATTTGAAACATCATTTCATGTAGTAATTTTTTCAAATAGATAATCTCAGACAAGCAATAAAATATATTCTTTATATTGATCCGTTTGTACTATAATGATCTCTTATTGGATGGATTTAATGCGAGCGAAGCCGCGGGTAAAAGCTAGTATAAATATATAACAGATACATATGTATATAGAATATGCACATGCATATGCATAGATAAATATTTATTTATTTATTTAAAAGAGAAACAATTATTAATAATTTTTCCACTTACAAACTAAAGCACTGGCTGCCAGGGCCTTCGGCTTATTTTTAAACTAATGTTAAAGTGTTATACAATGTAAGGTTATTAAAGTATCAATATTATAAATTATTTCTAGCTTATGTGATAATAATAAAAATACTACAAAAATATCAATAATATTTTATATTTGATAATGACTTTTTTTTTTTTTTTTTATTATATGGTTATTTTACAAAGAGATACAAATTTTGCAATTAGTTTAATGTTACGGTCACTAGGGATTTTAAGATGATCAGATGGCTTGAAGTTGTTGAATATTCCACTTCTTATTACTTGTGAGTTTGGGCAGTTGTCGAGGATATGGATAACATTGAATTCAGTACAACCACAATGCGGACAGCTTGGTTTAGGTAGGCCTTTCAAAAGATGTTCATAAGTAGCTAGTGTATGCCCAATGCGAAGACGCATAAATGTTCTTATATCCTCGGAAAAAGGGTATGAAGGGTAGACTGGCCTTGTCCCTGACGTATTAAAATATTTGTAATGATGGTTGTAGCTACTCCACTCGTTAATGAATTTGTCACTGAGAACTTGGTTAGCTAAATTTTTAATATCGTTATCGATGAAGTGTCCCGATACGTATAGTGGTTCAGCACAAGCTTGTTTAGCTCTTTTATCAGCTATTTCATTGCCTTGAATTCCTATGTGCGCTGGTACCCACATTATTTTTATTTCATTGGAGTTTTGGAACAGAACGTTTCTGATCTTTATTATAATGGGGGTTTCGTATCATTGGCTGAGGACAGCTTCAATGGCAGATTTGCTGTCAGAGCAAATAAGGGTTTTCCTATTATGTTGTGATGAAAAAAGTACTGCTTCTAGTAGGGCAGCGGCTTCGGCTGTAAATGCAGAGCAGTATGATGGAAGAGAGTATGCAGTGATGGTAGCACCTAGTATGTTTGTCACAGCAAATGCAGTACCGGTGTCTGATTTAGATCCGTCTGTATATAGTACCTCCCAACCTATTTTGTGGTGATCTAGAATTTCGTTATGTAGTTGGTGATATTCACTATTGCTGGTTGCATTCTTAAGGTGATGTTGCAAAGTATTAATAAACGATGATGTAAGCTTAAAGCAGGATGGAAATGCCGCTGTTTCGACCAATGATGGAGTTGCAACGATATGTAGTTCTTTTGCTATCGTTTTATCGTTATCGGATTAGGCAGATCGTCTTTTGTTAGTGTTTAAGGCCCGTTTTCACAATGTCCGGTTAAGCGCTTAATCAGAACTTAATCGGAAGGTAGCAAAAAATTCGTTTTCACAATGTCCGGTTAAGGCGCATCTGTCAATTAAGTTGCGGTTAACTTAACGCCAACATCGAGTGGCGGTTAGCTCTTAACCAGAAGATAATTTGACAGCTGCAAATTGTAAAATAATAAAGGAAATAGTATTCCGACAGTGGTTTTAAAATAAATTTTATTATGGAAAATTTGGAACGCACTGCCTATCTGGCTGCGTTGATGCAGAGGCGTATTTATAGGGAAAGAACGTGCCGTACACAAATAAATTTTTTTGAGAAATATGATGAAGAAGTTTTTATTCGTAGATTTCGTCTTTCCAAAAATAGTGCAAAATACGTTTTGGAAAAAATAGAAAATAAAATTAGAAGCCGCACTGAAAGGTTTGTGAATATAGTAAGCTTGGAGTAAATAAACATTGTTGATAATTTATTTGATTTTGCAGGAATCAAGCACTTAGGCCAGCGGAAATGTTGCTTTTGACATTGCGCTTCTATGCATCAGGAAGTTTTTTGATTTGTGTTGCTGATTTCTGCGAAGTAAGCGTGGCGACTGCAAGCCGGGGGGTGAATAAAGTTTCTATTGCTATAGCGGCACTTTCACAATCATTCATCAGAATGCCACAAACAAGCAGAGAAATTGAGAACGCAATGCGCACATTTCACCGAATAGCGAAGTTTCCAAAGGTGGTGGGGTGTATAGATTGCACTCATGTCAGAATTCAATCACCTGGAGAAGAAAATGCCGAAATTTTTATAAACATAAAAGGGTACTTTTCCTTCAACGTACAAGCTGTCTGTAATGCAAAATTGGAAATAATAGACCTTGTATGCAGGTGGCCCAGTTCTGCACATGATAGCAATATTTTTAATAATAGTCGTCTGAAGCACCGGTTTGAACAAAACGAATTTAGGGACTGTTTTTTAATGGGTGACAGTGGTTATGGAGTCAGTAGCTACATGATGACTCCACTTTTACATCCCAATCTTCGCGCTGAACGGCTTTACAATGAATCTCAAATACGTACTCGAAATTGCATAGAGAGGTGCTTTGGAGTATGGAAACGTCGTTTTCCAGTACTATCCCTTGGATTGAGAGTTTCACTCAGCACAGCTATGAACATCATTGTTGCCTGTGGAGTGTTGCACAATATTGCCATCCAGAACAACGACTCTAATTTGGATGAAGTAGAATTTCAAGTGCATGAACCAGCAGAAACATCCTTTGATGCCGACGAAAGCATACACATAGCTGAGGTGCACAGAAACGCTATTGTAAGGTCTAGTCTAATTAGAGATTATTTTGCAAGGTTGGTTTTTTATAATAATTTATAAGATCATTTATAATTATCGTTTTCTTTCAGGTTATAACCATAGATATATATTACATATGCATATTCTATACCTGTACGTCTTTTTTCCAAATAAAAATATATTAAACGAATTTCATTTAACAAAAATTTTATTTTTATTTATTAAACAAAAAAGAAAGGAATTCAGGTACATTATTTTCTTCAGTAATAAAATAGATGCTTAAATTAATTCTAAATTAATGAGATCCCCAAAACTTCAAAAGGAACCAAAAAAAAAAAGTAAATTATATTATTTCAGCTATTTACATTCTGGAAAAGAATTAAAAATGAAAATAGAATTTTTACAAACAGAAATAGTTCAAAGCCATTCACTGGGAACTTTCTGCGCCTTAGAATCAATTTCTATTTTTAAAAGTTCTAATTTCATTTTTAATTCTTTTATTTCAAGATCATGCTTCTCCTTCGCCATTGCATGTTTTTCTGCCGCTCTTTTGTTTTCTTCCTCCCAAAACAAATTGTACGAATCAGAATTAGATTTCTTCGATTTTTTTTGACCTCTATCTATAAGTTTCTCATCTTTCCTCATCCGCAATCTATTTGGATTCCATGAGCTCCAGTCAGGCGTAGGAATCTGAAGGTGTTTTATATAGATTAAATAAAGTGAATGTAAATATAATTATATTAAATTACAACCTCTGGACTCCCAACAATTTCTACACACTCCTCCGCTGTTTCACTCGGCAAAGAAACACCCAAACACTGGTACGCTGGGTGCGCTGATTTTTCATATGTGGGGGAGAGTACGCTGATGGCTGAAATAATATATGTATTGCTAAAAAACCCACTGCATAGAATTTCATGCGAAATATCTTACCATCGCTGTCAAAACCATTTTCCAACCCGGTTGCAGATTGTCCCATTAAAGCAGCAAGCCTTTCAGTATTAGCATCTTGCCGCTGCTTAAAGAGTCCGCCACCTGTTTTATACAAATCTATTTTTTCTTTCGCCAGAGATTTCCTAGCCTTTCTCTTCAAATTTTCATATTTGTCTCTTAAATTTTTGGGCCCTCTCCGAATTCCCACTTGAACCTCAAATTCCACATCAATGTTTTCCCAGGCTTTTCGTTTTTCCTCCCAGGCCACTGCGTCAGTCTTTTTATTTTCAATTACATTGGAGTAGCGCTCCACCAATGTTATTAAAACACTTTCTTCAGTGCTTGAAAAATTTGGAAGACGATTTCTGATTTTATTTTCCATTATATTAGAATAATTTAAAAAATACAACGGATAAATTTAAAAATTGCACGCAAAAATGTAAAAAAATATGAGCTGTCACGCAGTTTTTGTCTATTCACAAGAAACATTTTTGTGAATTTACCTTAAAATATTCACAATGATCAAACTAACCAGAAGTTAAGTAACCAGAACTTGGTGAAAACGAAAGTGTCACATCAGCCTATCTGACGGTTAGCTATCCTCCGGTTAAAATTAAATTAATCGGACATTGTGAAAACGGGCCTAAGTTACTACAATAAGAGCGTTCTTTACTTGTGCGAACAACAATTTGTTCCGGATATTTAGTAACTTAGGTATAAGCGCCATCGTATTTCTGGCTGTTCTTTGGGCAATATTAGGTAAACCGGCTTCCGATAAGATAGGTATGATTGGTGAAGTTGCGAAGGCTCGAATACAGCTTCTAGCTGCCGCATGATAAGGTGCATAAAGAAGTTTGATATGGCTTTTTGCGCAATGCCCGTATATTGAAAGTCCATAGTCTATTTTTTACAGTAGTAATGCCTTCGTTCTATTTACAAGTGTATTTGTATGACATAAGGAGTACTTAGAAGACATAAACTTTATAATGTTAAGTCTAGTACATAAGCTTAGTCTAATATATTTACAATTTTCTTTAAATGACATACTTTTATCAAATACTAAACCTAATATTTTTAAGCAATTAGTGTGAGGGATTTCATTGTTACGAAAGGAGAGGGATGGAAAGGAGCATTGGTGTTTTCTGCAGATGTGAAAGGTGGTACATTTGCTTGTGGAGAGATTGGCTCCAGATTCTTCAGACCATCTGCTGATTGCGTTTAGATCCTTAAGAAATATTTGCTTCACTTGTTGTAAGTCTTTATTTTTGGTAAAGATAATTACATCATCAGCATAAGCAAAATGGTGAATGGTCGGACTGGAAGAGATTAAGGAGTTCACTTTGTTAAAAGCTATTATAAAAAGAGTGACCGATAATGGTGAGCCTTGGGGTATACCATTATATAGGTGATATATTTGTGCCAGAAATAAAAAAATTACGATGAGTCAAAAAAGATTTTACAATGTTATCGATTTTGGTACCAACTTGCCAACGCTTTAGTTCATCAAGTACTACATACACCCCAATTTTATCGAAGGCCTTTTCAAAGTCTAAGCTTAATACGGAAATGTGATTACGAGTTGACATAGCTGTAGAGGTAATGTGTTCAAAATAAAGTAGTGGGTCCATTACCCCTAAGCCTTTTTGGAAACCAAATTGATGGGGGTCCATAAGGCCACTCGCTTTTGCATACCACATGATTCGAAGTGATATAATTTTTTCTATAACTTTGGACAGGGGAGAAGGGAGATTGGTCTGTAATTTTCGATAAGGTGGGGGGATTTGTTAGGTTTGAGGACGGGTATAATAGTGGCAATTTTCCATTGTTGCGGATAAATTCCGGAATCAAAGATGCTATTATACAGGTTAACGAGTCTATTTTTAAGAACTAGTGGGATATGTTTTAAAATGGGTACGATATTCTATCAGCTCCAGGCGTTTTTCCTGAAAGCGATGCAATTGTGGTATCAAATTCTATTGCAGTAATCGGTGAGTCAACCTTAAGGGCTTTTGGAGGTGGGTAAGGGTTGGTATAATTTTCATTTAAAACATTTTCTTCTTTAAGGGTAAATCTGTTATGAAAATTGTGATCATTTGAAAGGGATGACCATGTTTGGCCAAACTTTTCAGAAATATCTTTTAGCGAGTTAATTGGACCTTCTACTGTCTGGATATGATGTATGCTAAATCGTTGAGTACCGGATGTCAGATATTTTATATCTGACCATATTTTCTTGGGACTCGAGGATCCGTGATTTTTTCGATCGATTTACGTTTAGCTGATTTTAGCTCCTTTCTAAATACGGCATTGGCTTTTTTATAACTTATTAGGTTGGTATCAGTCCTATTTTGTTTAAATTTAGACCACAGGTGCTTTTTGTTGTTTCTTAGATAATTTAGGTTGTTGGACCAATAAGGAAGTTTTGCTGAAAATTTTTTGGAGCTAGACTGAGGAATAGATAAGTGCGCTGCAGAGAGAATAGTCGATTTTATCGCAGAAGTTTCGGCATTTACATTTTGGGAAGTTGGTTTTTTGTTAGACAGAGATGTGAAAAGGGATGAAAAGGTTGACCAATCTGCCTTGTCTGTAAGGAACTTGGGTCTGGGTTTCACATTATAGGCTTTAGGGATAGAAAGGGTAGTTATGATGGGGAAGTGGTCACTCTTGTGGAGATCATCGATGGTATGTGTGGAAAGTCTAGCTGAAGCTAGAACAAGATCTGGATGAGTGAATGTTCCATGGGTCGAAAAATGCGTTGGCGCACCATCGCTAAGTACAATAAGGTCATGTAATAGTATTACGTCTTCCAATATTTCACCTCGTCTGTTTGTATTTGTGGAACCCCATAAGGGACTCCATGCATTAAAGTCACCTACTACTAGGATAGGGGTGACGATGCAGTTTAATATATTCGAAATAACTCTGACATTAAAGTTTTGGTGGGGGGGAATGTAGCAATTAATAATTGTAATTTTAAAACCAATGTCTATCTCGAGAGCTAAACATGAGATGTTTGAGCTGATTTGGATACGTTTGTGGCTTATTGTTTTT
Organism: Ceratitis rosa; assembly: GCA_037013455.1. Classification (NCBI taxonomy): domain Eukaryota; kingdom Metazoa; phylum Arthropoda; class Insecta; order Diptera; family Tephritidae; genus Ceratitis; species Ceratitis rosa. The sequence continues at coordinate 613,550 of JAWMAG010000132.1, forward strand.
TTAATAAAGAGAGCTATCCCTTGCTTACACGAAGTATTTTGTCTATTGTTGTGGAAGTAACTATAATATTTATTATGAGGGTGAAAGGTTTTATTAAAGGGTAGATGAGTTTCTTGTATTGCTACAATTTCAGGAAAATATTCGTTAATTAGTATATATAAATCTGGGTAATTATTGAATCCCGTTCATATTCCATTGCAAAATTTGCATTATCCACTCTATCATTGGGGACTCCGTTGAAGGAGATGTAAGTTGGGAGGGGTCTAATGCTGTAGAAGTAAGGTGAGAGAGTAGTGCGGACAACATTGTATGCGTAGATGAGTCGTCGACTGATGTTGACATTGTTGCGTTGAGGATAGGCACCGTGGTGTTGTTTTCTTCGTTTCCTTTTTCGTTTTCATTTGTTTGTTTGACTGGTATATTGTTATTGTTGTAGTTAGTTTGATCGGCGTTGTTTAGGTTATTGTTTTCTTGAATATTGTTAGTTTTTTGTTTTGTTATGTTAGTTAGGGTGGGAGGGATTTGCATTTTGTACATTCGCATTGCTTCACGCATAGAACATTTGTTGTCTGTTTTTATTGTAATTATTTCTTTCATTTGTATATTCTTGGGACATGACTTGCTGGAGGCTGGATGACTACCTGAGCAATTTGCGCAAAATTTTCGTGAACAAGGCGAAGGAGAGTGGGGTGGGAGTGCACATTCGTCACAAACAGGGGCATTTTTATTGCATCGTTTGGTCGCGTGTCCAAGAAGTTGACAAGACTTACTTTTCTTAGGATTGTCATAATATGGTCTTACCTTTGTAGTATACCATGAGATTTCAATTTTTTCGGGTAGACGGTACATGTCAAACGTAAGAAGAATAACACCGCTTGGAGTTGGTATATTGTTATTATATTTAGGGAATTTAAAAATTGTTACAACACCCTGTTATTTCAAATTCTCTATGATTTCTTTATCTGGTACTTCGTTTAGGCATGGTGCGTAAACTGTACCTTTTATACAATTAAGATTTTTGTGGTAGTCACATTTTATTTCGCAGATTCCGAATAATGATTTTGTTGCTATGAACTTTTCGGCAATATGAGTATTTTTTACGAATAACAACAAACTGCCATCTCTCAGTTCAGATATATTAATGATTTCCGAGCTTATGTTTTTTAGGGCTTTATGTACCGCAAAACAAGAGAATTTACTCAAGGGCTTAGCTGTGTTCACCGCACTAACTACCAAATATTTGGGGTTGTCTTTTTTCACTGTTTTTAAATTTGGAAAATCTTCTAATAAAATGTGTTTAGTTTTTTCTTTTTTTTTTAGGTTTTGAACTTGAAGATAGCAGTGCAAACCTGTTATCCCCAAGAGGGGGCGCCTGGGAGGCATTGTTTATTTTCTTTTTTTAACACCAATAAAAGTCTATTTTTTATCACAAGAAGAATAGAAATAGAATTTAGTGCACTATGCGAACGAAAAAGAGAAACGAAAGAAGGTCACTCAAAACATAGTCGACACAACCGTACGCAACGAATATCAGTCGATGACTGCATAGATAAATAATATGCACACATATGATTACATATACATTCATACTCCAGTAGTCATTGATTAACATTTATAAATTTGTACACTGGTACATTTAAACAAAGAAAAATGCTTTTGCGGCCTATGCCATTAATTTTTGTTATGAGTTAGTGAGCGAGAGGCTTGAATATTTTTTATGTAACAAAGAAAAGTGGTAAAAGTGACAGCTGATTCGGAGATCTCCTCATCAGATTGCTTTTGGCAGGTACTCCACTAACTAATCCTTATGTCCACCCACAGTACTAGATTATAGTGAAAATGACTTTAGGAATAATATTGAGGCAGGTAGTTCGAGTAGTAATAAAAAAAGAACTGTAATAGAGCTAGGTATAAGGGATTTTAATCCGGTACTTTTCGATACTAAAAACAATGCCTCAACTTCAACCTGCGATCCGTTTGAGGTTGCGGCCTCTTCAGAGGAGACCTTTCCCCCTTTGAAAGAACATCCGTGTTCTTCTTCTCTAGGACCAACAAGTTTGGTGAATACTTGGGCAAATAGTCGTCAGTCACAAACTGACAATTACTTTACCGATGGGACTCCTAGAAAGCGGAAGTACCAGGATGATATACTTAATAAAGAACAGGAAATAGAAATTCTCCGCAACAGGGTGACTGAACTTGAAAAAGAAGTAGAGAGTTTGCGAGAGGGACAAATTTTGTATATTCCAACGCAGGATGGAAATAGACAAATCGGCGAGCTACTCAGTAAGTTGCCTTCACATTTTTCCATATGTGTGAGGAACTGCCTTAAAAATTCGTCTAGGACTCCAAAAGGCTATAGATTTGATAGGGAGTTAAAGACGTTAGCACTAGCAGTAAAATTTTTGTTACCCGGTTGCAGTTCCAGCAGCATAAAAGCCCTGCAGTTTAAATGTCCTTGAAGATCAATGTGCAATATGACAGGAGTAGGGATTACATTATAGGTCTGGAGGATTATGGCGATGAAAATCGTACATCCAGAGTAGCTTCCAGTGTGCTAACACTTTTGGTCCAAAGCATTGGACCCATCCCTTGGCTTACTTTTTTGTTCACAAAACTTGTAAAGGAGATATTCTTAAGAAATATATATTTGAAACGATAGGTCAACTTCAGGGCATTGGTCTTCATCCCTGCCAAATGGTAAGCGATCAAGGGTCCAATTTTATGAATTTTTGTAGGGTTATAGGAGTTTCAAGAGAAAGACCCTTTTTCGAAGTTAATGGCGAAGAAATTGTATTCTTCTATGATTCTCCGCACCTTTTGAAAAGCACCCGTAATTGCATTGAAAACAAGAAAAATAGGGTCAGTTTTAATGAAAGGCCAGTAGATTGGATCGATACCGTCCATCTGCATGAGCAAGGATCAAGTTCAGATATCAGTTGTACTTACAAACTAACCTCGGCACATATTAGGCCAAACACTTTCCAAAAAATGAATGTTAAGCGAGCTGCTCAAGTTCTCAGCAATTCTGTGGCAAATGCAATGTTCGCATTATATAGCTCAGGTAATTTGAATATTTCGAAGTCTCCAACTTATCTGAATACTGTCGAGTTTGTTCTATTTTTTGATAAATTGTTTAATATTTTTAATAGTATTGCATTTGGAGCAGTAGGTAATTTTAAACAGCCGTTTTCAGCAACTGCGGAACAAATTAGTTTTTTGGAGGAAGCCGAACAATTTCTAAATGGATTGAAGGTACATGATCATCTGGGACGTGACATTACCAATTCCTTTAACTTCATTAAAGGTTGGCTCCTCAACATTAATAGTTTGCGACGATTGTGGCGTTTTTGGTCTCATAGGGGATTCAAACATTCAATGACCCGAAAATTAAGTCAAGATAAATTGGAAAACTTTTTTGGCCATATTAGAGCAGGTGGGGCGTTTGATGTGAGAATAACTCCGCAGCGTTTCTCATATCTTTTTAGGCAAGCTTATCTTGACTGTGTTAGTGAAGGAAATTATGAACTTTTGCCAGCAGATAAATGGGAACTAGTTTCTAATAGTTTCCTTGAAAGAGCTTGAAGTGACAATTTAGTAATAGATACTTCTTGGCAAACTTTTCAAGGTTTGCCTAGACCCTCCCTATGCACTTTTCAAGACTTTCAAATTGATATATCCGTTGACGTCGATGAAAGTACTTTTCTTCACCGAAGTGCTTTCATATACTTTTGCGGTTATCTGTATTTTAAATATTTTAAAAATCAAAATTGTTTAATGCCCTTGCCGAATTTTGAAGATGACCTTACTGAAGCGGATTTTTTGTTTTCAAAAGAGAAGCAATTCAGTAACAGCCATTTGGTGAAACCTCCGGAAAGGTTTGTAGAGTTTATTACCAAAATCGAAAACATATTTGCGGAACATTTTGATTCCACTGTACACAGGGTTGGGTTTTCACAAATCCTGTTCCAGAAAATGTCAATTGTAGAACCGTATTTTTATTGCGAAAATTGGAATCCTGCCATTTTGAAGTATACAAGTACATATATTAGAATTAGAACATATTTTTTGCTAAATGAATTTAATAAAGACGGGAAGCAACCAAATTTTAAAAATACTAAGTTCTTGTGCATGACGAATAAATAGATAAGTTTTCGTGGTGAAACGTATATTTGATTTGAAGTCTTGAAATGTGCAATATTTACATTTTTTTATGTCGCAAAAATTTTTTTAACAAATCCCTTTTTATTTAGATAAATTAATTATTTTTTAGGTCTGATAGCTGCTATCTTGTTTTCAAGGCTAATTTCGTTAGCTTTTCTCTTTAAATTTTCCTTATATTGAAGGACCCGAACCCCACCGCTTCTTTGAAGTTGTAGAATTCAGTTCTAAGAAAGGTATTTACTGTGGGTGTTAAAACTTTTCTGTATATATGTATATAGTATATTTATTGCATGTGTATATTTGTATAAAGTTTTGTCTTGCATGTGTTGTAATGATTGTAAATATATATGTATATTACTTGAACTGCATTTTTTTTTATATATAATACATAATATTTTTACATTTAAGTCGTAGAAAAATGTAGTAATTTTCATAGAAAATTTGTAGATAGCAAGGGGGAAAATATGCCTCCTGGGGAACCGAACACCCAATAAAAGTCGGTAACGCGCCTATATTGCAACCTTAGTGGTGGTGCGGAAAAGCAATAACATGAAACTATTGAGTGTCTAAATAATTTTTTATTTTGATAAAGATAGATAATATTACAATATAAGTGTTGAAGACAAAATTGTTAATTAGTTCTACGTATCATATACATATATTAATGCTTTTAGTTAAAATGTAAATAGTACATTCTCAATTTAAACAAGTCCTGTGAATTTTTATACTGTTGTGTTCGCTGACCTTATTATATGTATTTTGTATATAATTATTGAATTAAAAAAGGCTGTAATTTAAATCTGTGCGCAACTATTTTTAATAAAAAATAACTAGAGCTTTGATTTTTCGAAGTTTAAAAGTTAAACTGAATTATTTAATATCTAAGTACTTTAACATATCTTCTATTTTATTTATTTGACTTTGTTGATGCATTATTGTTAGCGAGCAATGTAGGGAATTTTGCTCCTTGAACCTATTAGTGGCACGTACTATATGCAAAATCTTGAAATTTTTGAATTTTTGAAAACAGTAAATTTCCGTCCATTGTAGAAGATGCCAATTTGTTTCACAAATCTAACAACATTAGGCTGACGCCAAGTTAAACTCAAATTTAGTATTGCTTTAGGTTAAAAAATTCCGCGATTATTTCTTCTGATGAGATCTATTAGCCCTTTTCCGTAGCGAAAGCTCTGCTTTCAAGGATAAACGTTCTTCTCTGAAAAAAGTTATACACGTAAAATTTTCTAATTGTACTATATAAACAAAGATATTTCGAAAATTTGATGTGAAAAAGAAAACAAAAACAGAAAGAAAGCCTAAGACTGTATTGCATTTGAACGTATTCTGCACACCACATATATTATTGAACTTTGTTGATAAAAATAGCATAGAATCATTTTCTTTTAATGCACAAGAGCAAGAATACACATTGGATTTTATATAGGTATATGTTATTTTAATAAATAAATAAACCTTTTTTTAAATTATGTTCACTTATTTAACAAAAATGTTACTTTATTAAAATGCAACTATGCGTAGGTAGTAAAACTTTTTAGTAGTTTTTAAAGCAACTATGGGTGTGTAATGAAGGAATATGAAACTTTTAGAAATCAGGTGATCTCAGCTGCTTTCCAATGTAAACAAACAAAATGGCGCTTTCCATACTTGTAAACATCTACGATGATATCATTATCCCGTGTCCGTTGATTTTTACGAGTATTATCATTTTCATCTTGATTTAAGGATTTCCATATATTATCGTAGTTCGATGACATCGCAATCGACAATATTTGATACATTAAGTTCTATCGAAAGTTGTTGTTTTTGTTGCGAATGAAATACATTTAGTAGATGGTTGCGTATATGTAGTAAATTTGCGCGACTAAAGTGAAGAAAACAATTCGATCTTTCCATTGACTTTGATTTACAAAGATTTGTATCATCAGTTCGCCCGCTAATACCGGGCGCTGATTTTGAAATCGAAAGCGCATTACGTTGAGTTTTGGTTTGCGGTTGTGATTTATTTGTTCATCCGTCTTATGCGCTGTGTGAAAAAAATGTTTTTAGTAGACCGTCTGCTTTTGGAAATGGGCAACTGAAATATGTATGTGTACGTTTCTTTTTTTTTTGTTTTTCTTTGATACAATTTCGTAAGCGAAACTATTTTAAGCAATTTCACTATCTTAGTAACCTACTGTTTCAATATCAATGCATTTTATGTAGCTCAAAGAAAAAACAAAAAATTGCTTTATGAACTCAAGTCATAAAGGAAGTAAGTAAAGCTGTATTCGTACAGCGGTCTTTCTAACAAGGGTACAAACAATTATTAAAAAAAATCAGATTTTAGTTTGGCATTTGTATTGGATTTAGAGGCGATCGTACTGTTTTCGCTGTTTTCATTGTTTGCCGGAAGGATGACTAATTTGACAAGAGGTCTTGTCACCTGTCCTCTTTCAGTCCTAATATCCACTACTCATACTCGGTTATCTGAACCTGGGTGAAGTTATAGATTTCTTCCCAGTCGCTATTCGTTAGGTGGTAGGTTTTCTTCTTTGATAACCACTAAGTCTCCTTCTTTAATGTTTTGTTAAGGGTATTTCCATTTGATGCGTTTTTGCATCTCCATTAAATATTAATTTTTCCATCGTCTGCAAAACGAGTGGTGTAACGCCTTTAGCTTTTGCCATCTATTAACAACAGATGCGGGATTTTCGTTGACATCAGGCTCTGGTGGAGCTAACAAATGCCCACCAATCAGAAAATGATCAATGGTTCCAAGTCATTTGCATTATTTGAGGAAGGACAAAGTGGTCGCGAGTTGAGACAGGACTCAACTCGGCACAATAATGTACTTAGTTCTTCAAACGTATATTTACAATTCGATGCTATTTTTTTTAAATGATTTTTGAAGCTTTTTACTCCAGCTTCCCACAGTCCTCCCATATGAGGAGCTGATGCTGGAATAAAGTGCCAAGTTAAAGCTTGAAACGCATATTTTGAGACGATGTTATTGCGAGCATCTGCCATAAAGGCTGTGAATTCTGATCTTAATGATCGTGAGGCCCCTACAAAGTTCGTGCCGTTATCGGAATGGACGTTTTTCGGACACCCTCTTCTAGAGACAAACCTGGCAAATGCTGCCAGAAAGGATTAAGTGCTCAAGTCACTAGTTGCTTCCAAGTGGATGGCTTTGGTTAAGAAGCAAACAAATAGGCAGACGTAACCCTTGGACATTCGACAACCTCTGCCGCTATAACTTTTGATCTCGGACGGACCTAAAAATCTACACCTGTATTGATAAAGGCACGAGAGAACGTGCTGCGTTCTTGGGAGAGGTTACCCATAAGTTGGATTTGCATTCGTTTTTTATAAATCGTGCAGACTTTACAATTATGTATGGTGGACCGGATCATGTTCTTCACTCGTGGAATCAGAAATTGCGTTCGGATGAGGCGTAACATCAACTGATTTTCTCCATGTAAGGACATTTCATGCATGAACTGGACAATCTGCAATTATAGGAAAGTGTTATTAGATGACGTTCGCTATACGCGAGATGCGCCCAGGCGACCACCAGTTCTCATAACACCGTAATTATCTAAGAAGGGGTGTAAAGAAAGTAATTCACTTTTTGAATGTAGTCGATTTTTTGACGTTATTCTATTATTGTATAATCCGCATTATAATAGTGCTTTTGACTTAATTTTATTAAGCGCAATGTCGTGTCTTTAATTTCACCACCTGAAATTAGACAAGACTTGGCTTTGAAAAAAGCTTTTGTTTTTGGGTGGGTTCTTTTAAAGAATCTCATAACATATGATAGATCTCTCAAAGCCCGCATAGTATCTCCTGTTTAGGCCATTTCGAGGGATCTCCTTCAAGCCATGTAGGTCCTTTCCACCACAGGTTATTGTTGATTAACTCGGATGCTGAAAGTCCTCTGCTTGCTAAATCCGCTGGGTTAGTTGCTGCGTCGGCATGTTGCCAGTTCTTATTGCCAACCTTATCAACAATCTTTGTGATTCTATGTACGACGAAGGTTGACCATGAACACGGAGGCTTCCATATCCATGCCAGCACAATGGTTGAATTCGTCCATAAATGTGTTTTTGTATTAGCTAAGCTCAGGTTGTCCATTAGTGATTCTATTACCTCAGCTAGCAATACTGCCCCGCAAAGTTCAAGACGTGGTAAAGATATTGTCTTGACTGGTGCTACTCGGGTTTTCACGAGAAGTAGGTTCACTGTGACGGCATCTTTCCTCTGTACGCGCATGTAGATTGTTGCTGCGTAAGCGTTTTCAGAGGCGTCACAAAAACCGTGCATTGCGATGAGGTCTTTTGGAGCGCAGAGTACCCATCTTGGTATTCGAATGTTGTCGATTTCGTGGTTGGTGCCTTCTAACCAAATGCTTTGCATCATAACTTTGGCTACAATTATTATCGGCGCTAACCAACCAAGTAGATCGAAAAGTTTTGCGATTTCTGACAGTATCGCTCTTTTCGTTATCTGGTCATCACCTTTAATAGTTTTTATCGAGAAATAGAAATAATCAGAACAAGCGTTCCATCGAATACCCAACGCCTTCACCGTGCTTGTATCCTCAAATTCCAAGAAATCTTTATTGAGGAGATGATTTTTGGTATATCTCTTATTATTTGGTCCCAATTAGCAGTCCATTTCCTTAGTGGAAAACCAGCTGATTGGAGCACCTGCCAGATTTCGTGTTTGGCTTTCATTGCCTCTTCAATGCTATGTCCTCCTGCCAAAACATCGTCAACATACATATTTTTTCGGAGTATGCTTGCTGCTAGAGGATAGGTTGCAAGTTGCAGTAATGTCCTTATTGCTAGATGAGGAGCACAATTTACCCCGAATGTTACCGTCTTTAATTCGTAAAGACTGATTGGGTTCTTAGGATCAGTTCGGTGTACTATATGTTGGTATTTAGTGTGGTTAGAATTTACTAAAATTCGACGGTATATCTTTTCGATATCCGTGTCAAATACATATTTAAATAACCTCCAACGTAGGATGAGTACGGTCAAATCCGACTGTAATACCGGCCCTGAATGAAGCACGTCATTCAAACTAGTACCATTCGTTGTCCGACTTGACGCGTTAAAAACTACCCGGACTCTTGTTGATGTACTGTTTTCTTTTATCACGGCATGATTAGGAAGGAAATAATTGTCATAGGAGTCCGCAGATATGTTGGTTGTGATCCTTGACATATGTCCCAGAGTTTCGTACTCGGATAAAAATCTGTGGTATTCCGTTTGTAGAATTGGATTTTTCCTTAGACTTGTCTCATTCCAAAAGAATTGAGAGCAAGCCATCTTTAAGGATGGTCCCAATTGAATTTGACCAGGATATTCCATTTTGAATGGGAGGGAAACTATGTATTTGCCCTCGTTTTATCGCGTTGTAGTACGTTGATAAAGCTCTTCGCATATTTTTTCCTCTTCATTTGGAGTTCTTCTTTTGGGGATGTTTTCTAGCTCTCAAAAAGCTGTAAGTTGTTTATCCAAAGTAACTTCACTAAAAAATGAGACTTTATTGGTGGTAGACTCAGCAAAGCCGAGACTGCCAGTCAGTATCCAGCCGAATACCGTCTCTTGTGTTAGGAGAGTGCTGAGAACATTTTTTCTAATGCCATTTAGCAGAATTTGGAGATAAAGGTCTCCACCTAGAACAAGATCGACTTGTTCGTGGGCAAATAATCGTTTATCCGCCAGAACTAAGTCTGGAATTGTTTGTACTGTCGTTGCGCTGATTTGGCAAGAAGGAAGATTTCCAGTTAGTCGCGGTAAAATTAAAAGATATGCGTTCATACTCAATAAAGGATTGATCGGCGGGCGAAGTTGAACAAAACAAGCTTCTTTTACTTGTGCCGAAATAGAATTATTTATGCCCGAAACTTGAGCACACATTTTATTCGATTTTAAATTAAATTTCCGTTTAAGAGATTCTGTGATGAATGAGTATTCTGAGCCCGAATCAATTAAAGCACGTGCCGAAAAATTGGTGCCTTCTACATTTAAGAGAACTCGAGCTGTTCCCAAGAGAATTCCTGAGTTTGTCTGTGCATGGCAGGATTGCACATTATTTGATTGTCGAGCGATTAGGTTCTGACGTGCTTGTACGGAGGTGGATGGCGTATCGTCACTGCTGGTTTGTGGTCTCCTGTCAATTTTTTGCTTTTGCAAAGGCTTTGTATGCAGGAGTGTATGCTGCCGTAAATTGCAAATAGAGCATTTGTAAACACTAGGACATTTGGTAATGAGGTGTTTTTCGGACAGACAATTCATACAGATTTGGTGGCATTTGACTTTCTCCAATCGTTCCTTTGGAGTTAATTTTCTAAAGTTTGAGCATAAACAAACATCGCTAGTGTTACAAATCGGACGGAGCGGTTTGACGACACTCATTTGATATGAACCAAGCCTTTTACGGGGTGTTTCCTTATTGTGTCAATATCTATTGGCATGCGGCTTAAACGGCTGTGCGTTCTTTGACTCATTTTTCCCTGTCACTGCTTCGAGGTCCTGAAAACGGTTCGTCAGGAAGTCATCAAGCTCTTCCCAGGTTGGAATCTCCGTTCTGTCTTTTCTTAGCTGTTCCCATAGAGCTAAACTGGCATCTGGTAATTTAGTTGTACAAAAGTTGTAACTATTGACAACCAATCAATTTTATGATTCATTAAAAATGATACGCAGTTATTTATTTTCCTCTGCAATTGCTTCAGAGAATTGCAATCCTCTTCTTTGACGGACGGCAGACTAAACAAAATTTTAAATTTTGCCTTAACTAATTGATACTTATTTTCGTATCTATTGCAGAGATTTTTCCAGGCGGTCTCGAAGCATTCATTTGTTAATGAACAATTTTGTACTATTTCTTTGGCTTCCCCTTCAGTTTTTGCCAGAAGGTGAAATAGTTTTTTCACTGGAAAAAGGCGCTTGTTACGGATATATATAGCCGTAAAAAGATCACGGAATGTTGGCCACGATGAATAGTCACCCCGGAATACCTCAGTATCGCAAGGAGGTAGTTGAATATTGCATTCCCGTGAGTGCATGTCTTCGATTTGTCTGTCCGCCTTTTCCAACTTATCAATTGAGTTGCTCATCGATTCCTTGCAACGATTGTAAATCTGATAACAACCCTTATATTTCTTTTTTAACGTTGATAAATCTTTGGCCGAAAACTGGTCCGTCGACACTTGGTATTCATCAAATGAATGTTTCACCTTGTCCCACAGTGCCCGAAATTCTTCTTGATGAATCTTCAACGAATATATTGACATATCTGATGAAGATATGCTGTTGTAATCAGATTCAAACTCTGATACTGCCTCAACTAGGCGAACAAAAATATCAATTTGTGACATTGCAAAAATATTTTATATATATATGTACTTATGTATATGTACTTGCAGCAGATGCCGATAAAAGTGAAAAAGTGGAGCAAAAATTGAAAAAAAGAAAAACCAAAGTGATTTGAACGAATGTATATCGCGAGTTAGAACAAATATCACGCAGATAAATTTCAACACACCAGTAAAACAACGAATAAAATACTCTGAGAAAAATAGTTTTGTGAAAATAATTTTTTTTAATATAAAAATTGCACATACCAAGTGGTTTTATGTCCGTATGTGTGTGTATACGTGTATGTAAAGGCGACTCGCCACCCAACAATTAAATATGCAAAAGTGATGTGATATATGTATGTACGTGTATGTGTATGGGCCAATAATCAAACAAATATAAATGTGTAAATAATTTTTTTTTTCTTTTGAATAAACTGAATTGGTTTAATAACCTCGAAAGTGACTTGTGAATAATCGAATAATTCCGGTTTATAGATACCAAAATCAACAGGTGCCAATGAAGTGCGGTCAGATTCTCCGTTAACAAGATGCGGTGTTAATATGGCAATAAGTTGCAACACAATGGTGATAAGAAATTGAAAGCTGGTATTTAGTCAACCGAGACTTTGCAAGTGGAAAAAAAGTAAAATTATAATAGAAATTTGCAACATTTGCAACATTGCAAAAGTTTTATTGAGACACCAAAAACTGTGTTGACTTGCTTGAATATATATGTATATACATATATATAGATGTATATGTACATGGCACAAAAAAAAGAACAAAAAAATGATAAAATGTCTTTTGTGATGATGGTGTTTATGAAAACTCCTGTAGCAAGATGATGCTTATTAACAGCTTGATGGTTCGGGATGTAAACTCCGGTAGTGCTGGTTCTGTACAATGGTATAATACTTTAAATTGCCTTATCCGGCTCGACGGACCAATAATTACAGCGGCGCGTCGTGGAATTGGAGCGCACCGGTGTATATTTAGTGGATATAAAAATAAACCAATAGAAAAATAAAATATCAGTTTTTCTGTTGCTAATGAATTTGAACTAATTCTTTTATTAATTTAAATATGTGTTTTGACCTGTACAATGGTATGTGGTTGATGAGGGTGATGGCTGGTGGTTCGCTGTGTAGGACACGTCCGTTCACTTTTACTAAAAAAATCGCAGTAGTGTATAAGAATAATGAGTTCTTACTGTTTGCCATCAATTCGGTAAACTGTTCATGTTAATATTTAACGAAAGATTTTTATTGGAAATATTAGGGTGGTACATAAGGAGGGGTACTTTAGGCTTTTGGCCTAAACAACACTCGACAGGACCTCATAGGCGATATTAAGGAGGCTTATTCCACGATAATTGGCGCAGTCTGTGGGGTCCCCTTTTTTATGGATTACGCAGAGCACACTTAAATTCCAATCGTTGGGCATGCTTTCGTCCGACCATATTCTGCAAAGTAGCTGATGCATGCACCTTGAAGAGCTAATGCCATGTTGTTTTTTAAGCGAGCGATTGCTATTCGAACTTCTTCATGGTCAGGTAATGGAACGTCTTTTCCATCGTCGTCGATTGGGGTTTCGGGTTCACTATCTCCGTTTACTCCGTTTTCACTGCTATTCAGCAGGCTGGAGAAGTGTTCCCTCCATAAATTTAATATGCTCTTAATTTTTTTTCCTGCAGATGCGTTTTGCTTCCCTCTTCAGCTATCGGTATCTACACTATCCCGCACATTTTGTGGTCGATCGCAACGTTGCGAGGTAGACAGTCTGTTTTCTCTCCACTGCGACACGGCAGTCCTCATCGTACCAGCTGTCTTGCGACCTTTACGGAATCAAATAGTTTCGTTAGCAGGCGTACGTAGGGAGCTAGAAATGCCGTCCCACAGCTCCCGTATATCGAGTTGCTGATGTGTGCTCTCAGAGAGCAGGAGTGCAAGTCGAGTAGAAAATCGTTCGGCAGTCTCTTGTGATTGAATCATTTCGACGTCGAACTTTCCTTGTGTTTGTTGACGGGCGTTCTTCGAAACACAGAGGCACATGCGTATATTCGCTGCAATAAGATAGTGGTCCGAGTCGATGTTGGGTTCTCGGAGTGTACACACGTCAAGAACACTGGAGACATGTCTTCCATCTATCACAACATGATCGATCTGGTTTTGTGTTTTTCAAGCCAAGTGGCTTGATGTATGTTTTTGTGCTAGAATCTAGTACTACAGACAATCATATTTCGGACCCTGGCGAAGTCGATATTTCGTTGTGGAGGCTGAATTTTCCAACTATCGCACCAAAGATACCTTCTTTGCCCACCCTGGCATTAAAATCGCCTAGCACGATTTTCACATCGTGTCGGGGGCAGCGCTCATAAGTATGCTCTAGGTGCTCATAAAGGGCATCTTTGGCCAAATCGTCCTTCTCTTCCGTCGGGGCGTGGGCGCAAATCAACGGTGTATTGAAAAATTTTGCTTTGATGTGGATTGTGGCGAGACGCTCATACACCGGGGTGAATTCCAGTACTCGACGACGGAGTTCCTTCCCCACCACAAATCCGACACCAAATTTGGGCTCCTTTATATGGCCGCTGTAGTAAATGTCACAAGAACTTACTCGCTTTCGTCCTTGTCCCGTCGCTCGCACTTCTTACGAGGACATCAACCAGCTGGGCAGGGGCACCTTCCCAATTAAGGGACCGGATATTCCAGGTGCATGCCCTCAAATAGTGATCCTTAATTCGTTTGCGGGGGTCGTCAACAGAAAGGGGTATCTCACCCGAGGCGTTGCTAACTTTTTCATTGGAGCTGGTTCTTACGAGGGGGATAGGCTCTTTGAATACTTAGGGTCTGTTTCAAAATGTGCCGGTTAGGGTACAACCGAGTACGGCTACGTTTCCATTACCGGGGTTGAATAGGCCGGGTCAGATGATTTGCGGGTAGATATCTGCTCCCAGTTCGAGCATTAATTGTTATGTCGTTATGAATTTGGGGTCAGCGAAGACTAGGTGGTCGAATCTTTTCATAATTTAACTACCTAAGTCACAGTCATAGGGTCGGGTCGGTAGCTCGTTTGTAACCTGACCTTGTACCATATACCATCATATTTTATTCCCCACTGCGAGGTATAATAGTCTGTTTAGTCAATAAACTAACAACGCCTGTTGCTTGAGCATAGATCGGGGTGGTAAGTTTGCGTTGGTCTTGCTGCTCTTTTTCAGCAACTTTTGAGTGTTGCTTAAAATGGTGTTTTCCATTACAATTTGAACACCTAGTTTTACTTGTGCAATCTCGGGTTTTGAGTGAACTAGCCGAATAATTGACGCAGTGCTTGTATCGTGTCACTGTGTCCATCGTTTTTCTGACATTCATTGAAATATACTTGGAGCATGCCACCAAGCGATGGCCCTTTTACAAATTTCGCATGCAATGTGCTTATAAGTGGGTTTCCAGTTCCGCTTTAAGTGGTTTTCTGAATCGATGCAGCCGACAGGCTAGGGTTCTTGCTTCTGGTATCGGGCTGACGCCTCGACTGCTGCTTCGTGAGCGCACGGTGATTGCTGGACTGACTCCTCGAGGGTTTGTTGTCTTAGTGGGTACCATGATACTATAAACAAGAAAAGAAAAGAAGGTATCTTTGGTGCGACAGTTGGAAAATTCAACCTCCACAACGAAATATCCCTTAATGGGTTCAGGTTGATCGATTGGATTGGATTTCGTAAAGGTCGCAAAAACAGCTGCTACGATGAGGACTGCCGTGTCGCAATGGAGAGAAAAAAGACTGCCTATCACGCAACGTTGCGATCGACCACAACACGTGCGGAATGTAATAGATACCGAGAGATGAAGAGGGAAGCAAGACGCATCTGCAGACAAAAAAAGAAAGAGGCCGAGATTCGTGAGTATGAAGAGCTTCAGAAGCTGGCCGACAAGGGTAATGCTCGAAAATTCTATGAGAAGATACGACGACTTACAGAAGGTTTCAAGACCGGAGCGGACTCCTGCAGGACACAAAGAGGTGATCTACCCACCGATGTTCAGAGCATATTATATTTATGGTGGGAACACTTCTCCAGCCTGCTGAATAGCAGAGAAAACGGAGTAACCGGAAATAGTGAACCCGAAACCCCAATCGACGGCGATGGTAAAGACGTTCCATTACTTGACCATGAAGAAGTTCGAATTGCAATCGTTTGCCTAAAAACAGCAAAGCGGCTGGAGCTGACGGCTTACCGGCAGAACTATTCAAACATGGCAGTGAAGAGCTAACAAGGTGCATGCGTCAGCTACTTTGCAGAATATGGTCGGACGAAAGCATGCCCAACGATTGGAATTTAAGTGTACTCTGCTCAATCCATAAAAAAGGGGACCCTACAGTCTGCGCCAATTATCGTGGAATAAGCCTCCTTAATATCGCCTATAAGGTCCTGTCGAGCGTATTGTGTGAAAGACTAAGGCCCACAGTCAACAAACTGATTGGACCTTATCAGTGTGGCTTTAGACCTGATAAGTCAACCATTGACCAGATATTCACCATGGAAAAGAGAATAGAAACAGACCACCTCTTCGTCGATTTTAAAGCCGCATTCGACAGCACGAATAGGAACTGCCTTTACGCCGCTATGTCTGAATTTGGTATCACCGCAAAACTTGTATGGTTATTTAAACTGACGTTAAGCAACACTAAAAGCTCCGTCAGGATCGGTAAGGACCTCTCCGAGCCGTTCGATACCAAACGTAGTTTCAGACAAGATGACTCTTTATCGTGTGACTTTTTTAATTTAATGCTGGAAAAAATAATACGAGCAGCAGAGCTGAATAGAGAAGGTACAATCTTCTATAAGAGTGTACAGCTGCTGGCGTACGCCGATGATATCGACATTATTGGCCTTAACAACCGCGCCGTGAGTTCTGCTTTCTTCAGACTGGATAAGGAAGCGAAGGATATGGGTCTGGTAGTGAACGAGGGCAAGACGAAATATCTCCTGTCATCACACAAACAGTCATCGCATTCGCTACTTGGCTCTTATGTCGCTGTTGACAGTCATAACTTCGGGGTCGTAGGAAATTTCGTCTATCTAGGAACCAGCATCAACACCAATAATAAAGTCAGCCTTGAAATCCAGCGCAGAATCACTCTTGCCAACAGGTGCTACTTTGGACTAAGTAGGCAGTTGCAAAGTAAAGTCCGCACTCGGCGAACGAAAACCAAACTCTACAAGTCTCTCATAGTTTCCGCTCTATTATATGGTGCGGAAGCGTGGATGATGACAACATCTGATGAGTCGGTGTTAGAAGTTTTCGAAAGAAAAGTTTTGCGTAAGATTTTTGGTCCTCTTCGAGCTGGCAACGACGAATAACGCAGATAAGGGAACGATGAGCTGTATGAGTTTTCGGTGCAGTACCCGAAAGACCGAAGACCTCCACTCCGTTGGAAGGACCAGGTAGAGAAGGACCTGGCTGTACTTGGTATTTCCAATCGGCGCCACACAGCAAAAAGAAGAAGCGAATGGTGTACCATTGTTAACTCGGCTAAAATCGCGTAAACGGTGGCTACGCCAGTAAAGTAAGCAAGATATTTTATTTAGTTTAATTTTAAATATTAACTCCAGTGCTTGCGCACAGATGATTTTGAAATCTCGTCTATTGCTTGGAAAGCACGACTTCTACAGCTGCTTGTGCTGGAAAAGGCTCATTAGAGTGGTGTCCTGGTAAGCTCACGCTTTAACAATTAATGACTGGATATATCGTCGAAGAGCAAGAGATTTCAGATTTATTAGCATACATCGGGAAGTATAAGAAGGTAGAGGATCAGAGAAGTGAAGCGGAGTAAGAGCAAAACGAATAAACCGACGGTTCCGAAGTCTAGAGTTGATGTTATTAATAAAGTTAAATCCCACATCAAACAACACACCAAGATCCCAAAATTCATTAACAAAAGATAGCCTATTATAAAATAGATATTTTGAAAAAATAATGTTAAAACATTTTTTGATATTAAGGGGCAAACTATTCCTAATTCTCCAATTAAATTGTTAAGATCCTCCTGTAATAGTAAAGCGTCTGGAAAACAACGAATGCATTAAAATAGTGGTCTGCATAAAGCTTGAGGTCTGAATTTTTAAAGCAAGTTCCAATGTCATTTATAAGAAAAAAGAAATAATAAACGACCAAGAATGCTATCTTGAGGTACCCCCGAGATGGTATCAAAGGCATAAGATCTAGTCCTCGGATAGACGCACACCACCTTTTCTTCGATTTTAAATCAGGCTTCGACAGCACGAAAAGGAGCTGTCTCTACGCCGCTATGTCTGAACTTGGTATCCCAGCATAACTTGTACGGCTGTGCAAACTGACGCTAGTCAACACCAGAAACGCAGTCGGAATTGGGAAGGATCTCTCCGAGGGCTTCGGTACCAAACGTGGTTTCACACAGGATGACTTTCCATCGTGTGATTTTTTCAATTTGATGCTGGAGAAAATTATAACAGCTGCAGAGCTGCATAGAGAAGGTACAATATTTTACAAGAGAGTACATCTACTGGCGTATGCCGATGATATTGATATCAAAGGCCTTAAAAACCGCGCCGTTAGTTCTGATTTCTCCAGGCTTGATGGAGAAGCGAAGCAAGTGGAGGATAATACGAAATATCTCCTCTCGGCGAACGAAAACCAAACTCTACAAATCGTTCATCATACCCGTCCTACTATATGGTGCAGAGACGTGTACGATGTGAACAACTGATGAGTCGGCTTTGGTAGTCTTCGAGATAAAAGTTTTGCGAACAATTTATAGTCCTTTGCGCATTGGCAATGGCGAATACCGCAGACGATCGAACGTTGAGTTGTACGAGCTATACGATGATATTGACATAGTTCAGCGAATGAAGAGATGGCGACTACGCTGTCTAGGTCATATCGTCCGAATGAATGAAAGCACTCCAGCTTTGAAAAGTACCCGCTGGTGGAAGCAGAGGTAGAGGAAGATCTCTCCTTCATTAAAAGGATCAGGTGGAGACCGACCTGGATTCACTTAGTATTTCCAACTGGCGCCAATCAGCGAAAAGAAGAGAGGAATGGAGCGCTATATTTCATTCGCCTATAATCGCAAAAGCGGTGACAACGCCAATAAAGAAGAAGAAGAAAAGAAATGAGCGGCAAATCATCCCTAGCATTTCTCTGCGGCTAGAAAATGTAGGTAGATTTATAAGTTTTAAGCGACTAGTCATCGATGGAATATTTTGGCTAGGGCCCAGTTGAAATGACACAAAGCAAACAACAAAAACTGTTTTTGAACGGGCTCAGTTTTATCAGAATGGGCATTATAATTAGGATTCCACACCACTGAGCCGTACTCCAATATTGGTCACACTAATGATGTAAGAAGTATTTTGGTAATATATGTAAGTATCTTTAAACTCTTTTAACCATCGCTTTATAAAATTAAAGGGCGCCTTTAGCTTTCAACGCCGTAGAATTAATATGATGATTAAAATTAAGCTTAGTGTCCATTGCTACTTCCAAGTCAACAAAATTACATTCTTGTTCTAGAATATATTTGTCTATTGTATAAGATGGTGCTTGATGATATTTGCGTAAAAATAGCATGGTTTTACATTTGTTAAAGTTAAGGTTGAGGACATAGACCTCCTTACGTTTTCGGAATAATCTGTGGTCGTCCCGCTCAGGTGGCAACGCCGCTATATGCTCATCTGAGCAAAATACTGGGCTACCCCATGTCACCAAAAGTTGTTAATCAGCTTCACCCGCAATATTAATTTCAATTTAATTAGTGAATATATAATTTTTTGTCTTAAAATAATTCACAAATAATATTTGATCACAAATGATTATACGCAGTGAAAAAAAAGACGGTGAAATTTTAAAGCCAGTGGTGACAAAAACAAAAACAACAGCAGCAACAGAAGTTGAAGTTAACTGCTTGCTAGTTAAAAGTCCGTGCCCGCGGTAGCCGAGTGGTTAGCATTGCGTACTGCTACTCGGAAAGCCAGGGTTCAAAAGCAAAAAAATAAGTGAAATTTTCTAATTAAAGTCGCCCCTCGACAAGGAATGCCAACCCCTCTGAGTGTACTTCTGACATGCAATAAAAGCTCGTCATAAAAAAGCCATCAGCTGTTCGGAGGCGGCTTAGTATAAACTGTAGGTTCCTCCATTTTGTTGGAAAAATATCAAGACGCAAAATCCGCAAGTTGGAGGAGGATTTCGGCGGAAAATCGCTTCAAAAAAAAAAATCACCAAACTTATTAATAGTGAAACCACAAATTAAAACAGTGAATTTAATACATGTGTATATACAATTTAACGCATAAAAACAAATATTTAGAAATTTAATTAGTGAGTACATACACACATAGGTATATTTATTAAAAGTGTTGAAATAATTTGAGGAGTGGTTTATTATTTCATTTATTTCGTAATTCATTGGTTAAATGGTAATAACAATTGTTCATATAATATTAGTTACATTACAATAATGTGGCTACTTCAAATACACATCTTTAATTCTGAATATCTTAAAGGCGACTAATTTTACAAACTGAACATTGCATATTGCGCGAGAGCAGACATATACTATAACTACTCTTATATTTATTATACTGCTCTAACTATTAAGACGGTCATATTTATTCCAACTCGCTTCTTAAATTTGACGTTTTAACCTCCTTAACTTTTAATTTAATTTTACATCATCTCTATTTTTTATAAATCTTTGTTTGTCTAATGCTTTGGTTAACATGTCTGCTATATTTGGATCTGATTCTATCTTTACAATGTCTATTATACGTTTTTCATAATTTTCGTTTACATAGTGGTATTGCACTTCTTTGTGCGATCGTATACCTTTATCGCTTTTTTGCTATTAATATTGAATGTCTCGCTCAGCATGTTTCTTACAAATAATATTCTTTTTTTTATTTTTTTATTTTTTATTTGTATGAAAAATAATTTAGAATAATTACATTACATTAAAGGCAACTAGCAGCTGGGGCTATCGGCCTGACTAATTCCTAATAGATTTTATATAAAAGTATATAAAGTATCCTTAGAAATAATTTATACAATAATTAAATGTGGTGTAAGAGGTTACATTGATATATGAATTTATATATTTTTTTTACATTGTTTGCAGTTAAATTTTTTAAGATATCAGGAGGCTTTTTATTAAGGAAAATACTTATTCTTGCGTTTCTAAATTTTAAGCAGTCATCGATGATGTGTTTAATGGACAGTGGGCTATTACAAGTTAGACATGAAGGAGCGGGCTCCTTTTTCAGCAGGTACTCGTGTGTGATCTTTGTGTGCCCCATTCGCAGTCTTGCAATGATTCGCAACTGGTCGGCTGATGCTGAAGTTGGAAGGATAGGCTTACACCGGTTTCGATTGTAGGTTTTGTAAGAATGTTGATACGTTTGCCAGTTTCTTACTGCAAGCTCTTTAATATATTTTTCTGTTGTCCGGAAAAGATCTGCTTTCATGTAGGTATGGTGATAAATACTTGGCATTTTGTAGACTTTTTTGGCTATATTATCCGCGAGTTCATTGCCCGTAATACCACAGTGGCCAGGTACCCACATGATTTTTATTTTGGAATGATGTTTGCTATCGGAACAAATTATGTATTTGCCTTTGCTTTGCGTGGCGTGCTTTATAGCTAAATTAATGGCAATACATTCGGCGGCAAAAATTGAACAGTAGGAGAAGGAGAATAGAAGTCCTGATCTGATGGTTCTTCCTTCTTCCATAACAATTGCAAATGAAGTCGAAAGGTCGGTTTTGGATCCGTCTGTATATATATAAGAATTTCCACCCTTTGATTTTCCACGAATTTTGGCTTTCCAGAAAGATTTTCCGGTAGATCAAAGGATTTGTGATTTGTTTCGGATAGTCCAAGAGTTTATTTATAAAAGTACAATAGATGATGATAAAAGCCATGTTGAATTTTTTGCAGTTTTGGAAAGTATTGGATTGAGAGATATGTTGATCTTTTTTGTGCATTGAAAAACGTTATAAATTGTTGATGGTCTTCGCATTTTACGCGTTCTTTTAGTTAAGTTTTTCATGTCCTTATAAAGAATGATGTTGTTGGTAATAAAACATTTGGGTACCAGCCGGAATGTATTTTGAATAACGCGTTCTTCGATGGACGGAAGTCCGGACTCTGCCAGTAGGTTTTTTACCGTTGTTGTAGGAAAAGCTCGAAGACTTCGTCGAATAGCAGCGTGATAGGGTGCAGCCAAGAGTGCTGTTGTACTTTTAGCGCACTGTCCATAAATTGGTAGACCATAATCGATGACCGACAAAATTAATGTTTTTGTTACGTTTATTAATGTGTCTGGATGTACTTTACTATGCTTAGATGCTAGATATTTTGCAATGTTAAGCCTAGTATTTAGTTTTTTTCTTAAGTGTTTACAATGCTGCTTAAAATTTAATGTTTTGTCAAAGATAACTCCGAGAATTTTTAAACAGTTAACGTTCTCTATTTTATGATTTCTATATGTTAAGTAATTGTTTTGACAATTTTTTTTTCTACACACATGGAATAGGTGACATTTTTCATAAGAAATGTTTGCTCCTGAATTTTTAGATCAGTTATATATTGTTAAGGATGTTGGAAAAAATTGTTTGTGTTGCTGTAAAATTCATTTGCGTAAATAGAGTGTTCGGCATTATATTTTTTTATTATTTGACTGATTTCATCGAAAGCAATGATAAAAAAGACGACGGAGATAAGGGAGCCCTGAGGTATGCCATTATACAGGGATACCCTATCGGAGTATTTATTATTAATTTTTGTTCTAAAAGTTCGGTTTATTAGAAAGCTCTTAACGAAATTATATATTTTTTTACCGACTTGGAATTTTTTTAATTGTCTAAGCACAACATGTGCAACGATTCTATCAAATGCCTTCTCAAAATCTAAGGCAAGTATTGTTACATGGTTTCGGTTTGAGAGCGCAGTTGACAGGGAGTATTCAAGGTGTAGTAAAGCATCCAATGTACCTTGCCCTGTTTTAAAGGCCACCTGATTTGGGCTAATGTGCTTTTCCCTTAAAGCGAACCACATGATCCGTTTGGCAATTATTTTTTCTAGAACTTTGCTGAGGCAAGATAGCAATGATATTGGACGATAGCTGCTAGTTTGGTCTTGTGGTTTTTTTGGTTTTAAGATGGGAACGATGTCTGCGTTTTTCCAATTTTGCGGGTATATGCCTTTGTCAAAAATTAAGTTATAAAGTCGAATAAGTCTGCTTTTGACAGCTACGGGTAAATTTTTGATTATAGGGTAAGATATTCTGTCACCTCCAGGAGTTTTTCCCTTAGCAGATGTTATCACTTCTTCAAGTTCAGCCACTGTAATATTGTATTCAATTTTTTTGCTTGCCACAGAAACTGTGCTCGGAGTATATTCTAATAAATTTAAAA
This sequence comes from Ceratitis rosa, assembly GCA_037013455.1. Classification (NCBI taxonomy): domain Eukaryota; kingdom Metazoa; phylum Arthropoda; class Insecta; order Diptera; family Tephritidae; genus Ceratitis; species Ceratitis rosa. The sequence continues at coordinate 636,536 of JAWMAG010000132.1, forward strand.
TTTCTGTTTTTTCCGAAACAAAATTCCTCGAGAAGTTATCATCTTTGGAATAGTTTGACCAGGTTTGTGCAAGAAAGGCTGCTTTATCTTGGGTTGGGCAAAGGGTTGTGTTTTCGGCGTTAATAACTGATATTTTGCTTTGTCTGAAGTTGCCAGTTAAAAGCTTAATGTCATGCCAAGATTGGTTCGGGTTAGACTTGGGATTAATAGAAGATGTGAATTCTTTAAAACACTTTCTTTTGCATATTTTTACTTCACGCCTAAAAGCAGCATTTGCCTTTTTGTATTTTACGAGGTTGTTATCGTTTCTATGCATTTTATAAACAGTCCATAATTTTTGATTTTCAAACCAGAGATTTGCTATATGCCGGTTCCACCAGGGTACATCTGGCCTTTGGAAATTAGTTTTTGTTTGGGAATACAGCGGTGAGAGGAAGTACTTATTATTTTCTTTATATTAGCAGCTTCTTTATTTATGTTTTCCGAAAGAGGGGTTTTGGATGATTCTTGTTCACAGCAGGCTTGAAATTTAAGCCAAGCAGCTAGATCAGTTTTAAATTTTGGTTTTTTATTTACTTTTTCAAAAAATATGTTCGATTATGTTGTCGTTAATATTGGAAAGTGGTCGCTTCCGTGAAGATTATCAAATATAGTCCATTTACATTTTGGAGCAAGATTAGCTGAACAAAGCGTGATATCTACATTTGGAAATGTCTTGTGGGTAGAGAAATGGGTTGGAGAATCGTCATTTAAAACTATTAGATTGGAGTAGAAAATAACGTCTTCAAGGACTTTACCTCTGGGGTTGACGACTGATGATCCCCAGAGGGGGCTCCAAGAGTTAACATCACCTAGCAGGATCATGGGAGTGGTAATATTGTGAAGAATGGATAAAATGTCTTGAGCTTGGAAGTTCTGTAATTTTAAACCCTATGTTTACTTCCAGTGCAATAGTTGCTATATTTGACGTAATATTAATTCGTTTGTGAGGTTTAGGTTTCTATGCATTCTCCATGAGACGTTTTGCTCTAAATTATGGAAGTAACCTTCATAAGTTTTAGGTGAGTAAGGTGTTGTATTTATTGGAATATGAGTTTCTTGTAAACAAACTATTAAAGGATTGTGGTCTTTTAATAAAAGTTGAAGTTCCTGGAAGTTGTTCCAGTACCCTCTTATATTCTACTGTAATATAGATGTCATGAGAAAGAATTTATGAAAAAAATAGTTTTATCTTTTAATTTATATAAATTGAAATGCTAGTTTTATACACAGATGATCTTACGATTCTTCATCTGATGCCATTGCAGAATCGGTGTAGCCTCGAAGAGTTCTATTATAATTGTTGAAGTTAGTTTCAAAGTTGTCATTTGTTGTTGAGAAGTTATTAGAAGAGAGGGAAGAGTTTTGCATATGTGAAAGAGAAGTTGAATCAAGTTCTCTATGAGTGAAGCTTTCGCTTAGCTCAAATGAGCCTCTTAAGTATTGTTGTATTAGGTTGGTATTGTCTTCTGACGTATAATCAGGTGTTATATTGTTATTGCTTGATAAATTGTAATTTGTTGGTGAATTGATATTTCGTGGTGAATTACAATTAACTGTTGATTTAATATTTTTGTCTAAATCAATTGAGTGAGGTGGGTATTGTTCTTGTATGTTTTTATTGTTATTATCACTGAGTTCTGTGTTATTGTTTACGCTTATGTTAGAAGTTTGAGTAAACTGAGTACAGTTATGACTTTCAGAGAATTTTGAAGTTTGTTGGTGGTTGCTGTATTTTGGACTAGAAGTAAGAGGGTATGAGGATTGGTTATGCTCTGGGTGTTGAGTTGTATTTGGTTTAGCAATGGAAGAGAATGAGGGAGATGACTCTGTGAATAAAGGAATAGAGTTTTTGTGGAAGTTAATTGCTTCTCGCATTGTGCATTTTTTTGTGATTTTGATTTTTAGTATTTCTTTTGCTTGCAAAAATTTTTCACATATGTTTGAAGAAGAGGGGTGATTAGATGAACAGTTTGCGCAAAAGATTCGAGTACAGTCGTCGGGGGAGTGTGAAGGCAAACTGCAGATTTCACATGCGGGCGAACGCTTGCAAAATTTGGCAGTGTGTCCGAGAAGCTGACAATTTTTGCATCTCACTGGGGAGGGAAAATATGGCCTTACATTAACCTTGCGCCAAGCGATATTTAACTTTTCAGGAATGTGGAAACGATCAAAAGTTAGAAGTATGACTCCAGATGGTTGCATACGATCATTTATCATTTTTTGAAATTTGTAGACAGCAACAACACCTTGGGAACTTAGCTCATTGATAATTTCATCTTCGGGCACATAACTAAGAAATGGAGCATAAACTGTACCTTTATTAAAGTTAAGATGCTCATAGTATTTAGCCTTAATAGCACAAATACCATGAAGTTCTTTCGAGGCGAATAATTTTTCGGCAACGTTTTCATTATTAACGAGTAATAGCAAATTTCCATCACGATTGAAATCGATTGGATTTCTTTGCTAATAACATTAATTGAACGATGGACAGCAAAACAAGAGTATTGCGAAAGAGTTTTTTTATATACTGCTTCTAATACCACGAACTTGGGACTTTTTTTTGTTTGCACAGCGGGTAGCTCAAGAAAGAGTTCGAATTTTTTGTTAAGTGAGTTTTTGTTTTTATTTTTTTTTTGATTTTAGATTTGTCGGCTAACAAGGCATACTGATTGCCTCCACCTAGCGGAAGCCCGGTGGGCATTGTTTTTTATTAATTTATCACTATTTGCGAAGGTATTTTTAATAACCGAGATCGGAAAAGAAAATTGAAATATGGTGAATAAATTCAAATTAAATAAACGTAAACGTGAAAATATAACCGAGAGAGACAAGTGACAGTCGATCTCTTTGTTGGAAACCTCTTACTAGCAGTCTGGCTTTGTACGTGCCATCACTTTTCTTTTTGTACACCCATTTGACATCTACAATCTTCTTATTCATTGGCCTTTCTAAAATTTGTCATGTAATATTTTAATTTAAGCTTAGCATTTCCGCGTTCATTGCCTACACCATTCATTTTGTTCATTACAAATCGTCGCCTCTTCAAAAGTGTTTGGTGCACTTGCATCTACATAGGTAATTAATATCCGTGTAGATAAAATGTGAAACTGGATTTCCATAAAGGTTTACCGGTTGACTTTCTACGCACTGTTAAATGTTCTTTGAGAGGACTGTGATGATCCTCTTTCTCGGTTTCATCGCTGTCTTTTGTATTAAATTCACTGTTTTCATTTATTTCGTCTACATCTACAATACTTTTTCTGCGTGCTTCTGGAACTTTTGCACATTTGGTTTTATTCCAAACGTACGGACTTTTATAAGCTACTGTATTCATTACCTCAGGCCAATACCGTATATGTATGTTTGCCTCTCTCATTAAACACCTACCAATGTCCATTGCCGATCTATTATATCTTTCCGCTGCGCCGTTTAATTCCTTTAAATTTTATAAAGTTCGATATTTCTCTGTTCATATACTCTGCCGTTATCGCATTGAATTTATTTTACCCTTTTACCGAACTGATTTTCAACAAAATTTACATATTCGATTAAACAACTCAGTGTAGTGTTGGTGGTCCATTCAAGCCGGTATGAGTTAGCTCTAAGGTTTCTTTAGTTTTTTTTTTTTTTTTTTGTTATTCTCGAATGGTTCGTTCGACAATTCACTTTGTTTAAGTTTGCGCATTTTATTTCTGTGTTCTCGTTTTGGTCAAGTAGACCATTGAGCATTTTGCTCTTAACAAGTCTATTCAAATATTGAAAATTTATATGACCTAGTGCCCTGTTCCATTTTTCTTTCTCAGTTAATTTAGTTACATTTGTATAATTTTTTTTTTGTTTTTTCTATTTATGGTATGAGACTTTTAACATTATATTTATAAACTCTCCATTTTATTTGCAACTGTTAATAACTCTCCTTTTTCGTTATAAAATTAAGTGTCATTATTTCTGGCTACGACTATACACTTCTTTTTTGTTATCTTTGAAATGCTTAACAGATTTTGTCTGATACCTTTCACGTAATAAACATTTTTTATACTGAGTAAAATTTTCATTGTAGTATGTTCAAAAATAGGTTTTTACATTACCAATTTTAGTCGCTTGCAATTGTTTGCAGTCGGCTACTTTCCCTACAATCGGACTTTTCAGATTCTTACAGCTCTCAAATAATTTACAATCGCTTATAATGTGAGCGGTGCATACGATATCTAATAACCAATTAATTTCGTTTTAATTTTTACTTGCGCTGTTATTGCACTTGATTATTTTTCCACCGTTATCATTTGTGTCACCAATGCTTGAGAGTCATTGCCGTCTACTAATTGGTTTTCTAGGTAGTCGTCTCCTTGTTGTTGTTGACCTCTTTGATTCATGTTCGGAATTCTTCTGTGATATTGTTGTTGTAAGCTCAGCTGCCTCTTTTGGCCTATAGCATTTTGCTTAGCGTGCCAACAGTCCCTTTGCATCTGGCCTATTTTTCAACACGTATAGCATTCTTTTCCAGTTTTTTTGTTAAATGTGCTTACGCTATTCTTTCTCTCCAATGAACCATTGGTCAAATTATTTTCTTTTATTTTCGATTTTATATACTCGACCGTTCGTTGGGCTTCGGGTACCACTCTAAAAAGTCTCCAATATAACTGTAACTTGCTTTTTTCGTTTTCTTCTAAGCTGCCTCCAGCGGATTCCAATTCATTAACTGCTTTCTCGACTTCTGTGAAGAATTATTCCAATGTGTCGTAGTTCTTCAATTTGATTTCATCTATTCTCCCTCTGCACAATATTTGTAGGATTGATATTGTGCTAATTAAAAATGTTTTAACTTTCAAGTCCATTTTCTTCCATCTGACTTCGGTGTCTTCTGATGTTCTCGTTCTCACTGCTGGTTCTTTACACTTTTCTATATTCTAACAGAGTCATTAATCTGAATTTCCAGCTTGCAGAATTCAGGCCATCAAATACGGGCATAACAATTTCTTCGATTTTCGCGTGAGTGGCCATTTTTCCTTCTTCACTATTAATTTGTTCGTACGTGCGGGTTGTCGACATTTTTAAATCCGTTGCAATCGGCCCTTTTTTTATTATATCATTATTCTTCTTTTTTTGTACTTTTTCAATAGTCTAGTTTTTGTAATTATAGTCTCGTTATATATTTGGAAGTTTCGCACTTCCACATTCCACTCGCTGTTGTCTTTTTTAACTTTTCTTTTCGTGCCCGTTATTCCTTTTTATCGCTTGACTTAACCAGCATAAGTATTTAAAAATTCTAATTTTTAACAATAACTTTGTTCTGCTAACATGTTAAAATAAATTTAGGAGTGGTTTATACTCGTACATGTACATATCTAATATATAAAATTCAAGTGTCACAGTGTCGGACACGATACTTCTCCGAAACGGCTTGACCGATTTTAACGAAATTTTATGTGCATATTCAGTAGGTTAGAGAATAACATAGCATCTAGTTTTCACATCGGGAAGAGGATCGGGGACTAGTTCGATTTACTTAAAATTTATTAGTTAAGCAGGAACTTAACTTTTGTTCCCAAGCATAGTACCCAGAAGCGATCTATTAAAAAAAAATCGTTTACATGGATTGGATTAATAAATACACATTTTCGGAAGTGTACCAAAGGTCCCCGAGCAGATATTTGTTTGGCTTGGTCCATTCTATAACCCGATGGATGGAATCATTCGTTGACTTATACTGAAGCTTTGTTGGATTGCATGCCCGTGCGTATACGGGATCTGTTTTCTTGCATTTACGTGCGTAAAAGCCGAGCGATTCCATAGCGTTTGCTATGACAATTGTCATTTCAATGAATTATGCAGAATATATATATATTGTAGCCAAGTGGGAGAAAAAATAGCTCTCAGAACTAGACATGTGGTTAATTTTTAGTATACATGCGATCTCGCTCAATGCAAACTCTTATAATTTTTTTTGCGGCCATGATATCAATATTTGTTATACGTTTTTAGTAAGCGAAAGGCCTGGTTTGTTTGTTAGAACTGAATATTTTTTTGTTATATAATAAAGAAAAATTGTAGAAGTGATAGTTTTTTCGGAGATCACCATATCTCGTCATCAGACTTCTTATGACAGGGATCGAACCAACGGATCCTGACTTAACAGGCGAGTGCTCTACCACTGCGCCAACATCAGCCATGTATTCTGTTATTGTATTATTCATTTCATTATTAACCAACAACTATTAAGTGCGCTAATTTAGCCGCCATTTTCTTAATAGCGTGGTTAGTGAATTGTTTTAATATCCTCTATACTCGTACTTTCAGGCGTTAATTGACTGAAAATGTATAAGCAGGATTAAGGTTTTTAGTGAGCGAAAGGCCTAGTTTGTTTGTATGAATTGAGTATTATTTTGTTATACAACAAAGAAAAATGGTAGAAGTGACAGCTGTTTCGGAGCTCACCATATCTCGTCATCAGACTTCTAATGACAGGGATCGAACCAACGCATCCTGACTTAACAGGCGAGTGCTCTACCACCGCGCCAACATCAGCCATGTAATCTGTTGTTGTATTATTCAATTCATTATTACCCTTATGTTGAAACAATTTATGGTTTTTCCGGAACTGATAACGGCTTTACCGAAATAAAATTTAGCTCTTTTAAGAGACTCTCGTGAACCGATTCTTGTGAGATAAGCTTAGTTACGTTTCGATTAACTTGAAATTTAATTTGTTGATTTTTGCTTGCTTTTTTTTATTTCGTTCGTATGGGCTTGAACTTTGCTTATCTGAAACCGCTTAGTTTAATTAAAGTAATTTTATGAGAATTGCCCATGTTCGCGTGTTGAAAAACCATCTTTGTTGTTTGTTCTTGCTTGCCTACTATCACATTGTTTTCTTCTGATCGAGTTTATTCAAATAATTTACATTCAGGTTGAACTATATACATATGTATATAGTTTATTATCACTCTTAATGTATTATAGTAAAGCTAGTAATATGTATGTATATGTATATATTTCTCATACAAAATATTTCGGGAATTATTGGCGTCAATTGTATTGTACAAGCTTGTACACAAAAAATTTCCATCCAGAAAGTTGCCGTTACCCACTCCCTCAAATTAACAGTTACACATATTAATACATATATATGTATCTTGTACCGTTTTCTTGGCAAAAACGGTTTGCACACGAGTATATGAAGGCACCTATCTAAAAAATTAGGCGGGAAAAATTCAAACATACATTATACCATAAATTTGCATACGTATGTATATTCAAAATCTCTATTCCGTTACAGCGCAGCACACACTTTTGGTTCTCACTCAAACGTTCTCACAAACATGCAAACATATTACATTCAGATGCGCTGAGGCAAAATAAACAAAAGGAGACGGAGCCTAATGCTGCAACTACCCATCTTACATACCTTCGGTCCATAGCAACCTATCTTATGAGAGCGCCATGCAAATGAAAATTTGTCACCGCTCGCCCAAACCGTTACTGACGGTTGTTCCATAGAATCCAGCGGAGATTTGATTTTTTCCGTAAAACCGGTTCAGCTCATTTCCCGCTCTTGTACAAGGTGGCCAGTATAGACTTTGTAAACTAATATAAAATAAACTAATAACTATTAATATTAAAATGCATAGTTTTTTCAAAAGAAATGAAAACTAAATTCGTAATTAATTATTTATTACCATATAGATCATGTATATTTGATTGGTGTTTATATTCGAACATATAAATTATGAAATTTGTTGACGAAAATTATAAATTTGTTTGAAAGCAAACACACTGGCTGCTGGCAACATTTCTACGCCGTTCGCAGCGTCGATAATTCGTGTATTTACATCGCTCTTCCAGTTGCAGCATAATGCACACACTTGCGTACAGTGGTACAAAAGTAAACAATTTTTAAACAAAAACTATTAGTAAAACTAAATTATTTCAAATAATTTTATTTATTTGGGAATAAGTATCTACTTTCGAAATTAAAAAATATTTTTTTTATTTTCTCAAAATTTTGAATTTCCGCATACACACAGACACGCTGAGGCAAAATATACATACAATAAGCGGAACCTAATATATTTTTCCACTCGTTAATATATATATACCAAACAAAACTCAATTTATTATACAAACCCACCCAATATCAATCTAATTTTTTTCAAAAACCCCTGTAATTTTAAATCCCTAATATTTCACAAAATGCCTGAAAATAAGGTAGAGAAAGCAGCATCATCCAAGAAGACGGATACCTGCAAAAGTTCATCTTTGAAACAAACAGGGTGGAGATCTTCTGCGCAATATGGTCAACGGACTTGGCGAGTGACCAAACGGAAACCCTACTCAGCGTTAAAATATAGCAGCTGGACAAAAATCGGGACAGCATTTTAGAGGCATACGAGGCAATATTCATGGCGGACGCAAACCGTGGAGTAGAAATATGCTAAATGTTCGGAAAGCTTCCAGAACTGTAAAGCGCAAATGCCAGAATCACTGCAGCGGTTTACAGCACCAACACCCACCGAAACAACCTAGCAAACACCAAATACAACCTCTAACGCAGTTTACAGTGGGTAATGGCTCAAAGTACCAGCATGCTATACAGAAGCATATTACGGTGGTTACGAAGACTGGCCGACAATGAGAGACATGTTTACGGCAGTTTATATAAGTCACCCCCAGTTAACACCCGCCCAAAAATTATTTCACCTACGCAAAAGGCCAAGCACGCCTTATTGTGAAACATTACCCTCTCAGAGACGAAAGTTTTCCGCTTACTTGGGAAACATTAGAATCTCGCTATGAGAACCCAAGAATCCTGGTAGATAACCACCTCAAAACTATTCAATCAGCAACCCATCTATGCAGAAAACTAGGAGCAGCTGGAAAAACTGCAGACTACTATAACTAGCTGCCTCCCCAATCTCGCATCAAAAAACTTTTCCACTAAGGTTTGGGATGCTATCTTTACTTATATATGCTCCTCCAAACTCCCGAGTAAAACACTCTCGCTTTGAGAACAATCCCTCAGTTCGAGGAAGGAACTACCACTCTTGTCCCAAATTAATGCATTTCTGACCAGTAGATACGAGGTAGTAAAACGACTGGGAACATACCGCCCAGGTAAACCCAAGCTCCACTTTAATACTTTCATACCCAGAGCTGGCCACCAAAGCTTCCCATTTGCGAATAAAATTCGTAGTCAAACCTTACTCACAGAGTTCCAAAAACCCGTTTCTTGCAAGTTATGTAACTCTAATCACGGGATGAAAATGTACATTATTATTATTACCCAAGCTCATCCACCTATTACCCACAACACAAGTGTCAACCATGGACATTAACGAAATCACCCGATTAGCGTTAGTCGACCCCATCTCGAATTGACATAGTAATCGACAGCGACTTTGCACTCCTAATCCTCATACAAGGAGTACAACACCTCCATAATATTTAGATGGATAATCAGCGCACCAACAGGCCAAAAAGTAGAATCCTTTTAAACCCAGGCCAATCCAGCCGAAAATGGTCCGATCAGCATCCGAATAAGGAGAATTTGGGAGCAAGAAGTCTCAGATACTCACACTCACCCAGAAGCGGATGAACGTTGCGAAAATTCGTATCGTAAAACAACAACTCGCCGAAAAGATGGTAAATACATAGTCAAATTACCGTTCAAAACAGAATTTCCAAAGACGCAACCCTAGGCAGCACATCAAGCAACGAGCGAACAGTGGAGCGGAGACCCGAACTGCAGCAAAAATGTCAGGAGGTTTTGATAAAATACTTGACGTTGGACCACATGGATCCCACTTCTCCTCTTGAAGTAATCAACTATGGGAAGTACTTTTCCTTCTATCTATCCCATCACGCTGACATCAAACCCGACAGTGCATCCATGAAAGTCCGGGTCGTATTCAAAGTTTCCCGATTATCACAATCCGGGAATTCATTAAATGATGTACTGCACACAGGCCCAACACTCCAAAATGACAATGCTATTAATCCTCTATTGGCGACTCTATAATTACGTTTTTAATGGTGACATTGAGAAAATGTCCATTACTCGTTAACCATTAAGATCAAGACTTCCAGCGAATTCTCTTTTGCAGAACCCCAAACTCTCCAATAGAAAATTTCAAGTTGAAGACAGTTACGTTTGGCGTAAACTGTGCCCCATATTTAGCGATTCGAATCCTACATCAACAAGCCGAAAAGAGCGAATACCCTGTCGCAAACAATATTTTGCTCGATGAAATTTATGTAGATGATATACTCTCAAGAGGTAACGAAATACAGTCCACTATCAGATCACTCACCCAATTTATCGAAGCGTTAAATTCAGCAGAATTCCCTCTTAAGAAAATTACGGAAAACCACCCGAAATTACTCGAAAAAATCCCAAACACTCATTTGCTAGATGCCAACTTTCTTAAATTCAGCGATACAAGCTCAACGAAAGCTCTAGAAATACGCTGGGAGGCACTTACAGATACCTCCTCATACTCATGCGAACTTCAACCCGACGCAAAGTGTAGTACCAAACGTGGGTGTGGCCGGCAGGGTGGTTATCACCAATTATGAACATGGAACTCGTTCCATGAGAATCTCCTGGCAATCACAGACATCAAAGCACCTCTCCAACTGTTAAGTCTTCCTTGTTTAGAGCTCTGTGGAGCAGTTTTACTGACGAGGTTGGTAAAAGAGATACAAACAGAATTAAGCTTACCGCCTCAAGAACTTGTTCTGTGGACAGATTCGACCATCGTCTTAGCATGGCTATAAAGGGTGGTTAAATTTTCAAGGGCCGATGTTGATTTTGAATAAAACACAAACTATTTAGGAAATTATTGAAATTTTATTTTATTATGATATATTGGTATTACTCAATTATGTATGTAATAAAATACCGGCCAAATGAGCGCCGCGACCTCGGCGGCACACCTCCATACGATGGTCCAAATTTTCGATGACGCTGAGGCATAATGGAGTTTCTATGCCGTTAATGTGCCGAATTATCTCATCCTTTAGCTCTTGAATTGTTGCTGGCTTATCGACGTATACCTTTTCTTTCAAATAACCCCAGAGAAAAAAGTCCAACGGTGTCAAATCACAGGATCTTGGGGGCCAATTGACATCGCCATTACGTGAGATAACACGGCCATTGAATTTGTTGCACAAAAGAGCTATTGTTTCGTTAGCTGTGTGGCAAGTGGCACCGTCCTGCTAAAACCACATATCGTCCACATCCATATCTTCCAATTGTGGCCATAAAAAAATCGTTATCATCTCACGATAGCGAACACCATTCACAGTAACTGCCTGACCGGCCTCATTTTGGAAAAAATACGGCCCGATGATACCGCCAGCCCATAAACCGCACCAAACAGTCACTCTTTGTGGGTGCATTGGTTTTTCGACAATCACTCTTGGATTCTCATTCGCCCAAATGCGGCAATTCTGTTTATTGACGAATCCACTGAGGTGAAAATGTGCCTCATCACTGAAGATGATTTTCTTCGAAAATTTTCATAATAAGTCTGGATAACTTTAACACGTTGTTGGATTGTGTATCTCTCCATGGTTCAAATTGAGTAAGTCTGAAATAGAGAAATGTCAAATTAAATTCGGAAAAAACTTGGCGTTTAGGTGTGGTTCACATTCAACATCGGCCCTTACAATTTAACCACCCTTTAAAAGCCACCCCAGACTTGGAAGGCATATGTGAAAAACAGGATATCCGAAATCCTGCATGTATGTAGTAGTGACGATCCTTCTGACCTTGGCACACGAGGATGCTGACCTCAAGATCTCATCAAAAACACCATCTGGTGGAAAGATCCCGAATGGCTCCCCAAATCCACCACTGGGTGGCCTAACTCTCACCCACAACACCCATCCCCTTCGGAGCAAAGACACATTGCCGCATTCCATATCATACAATACGCAGATATCTTGGAGAGATTCTCCGCCTTTTCTCGACCCCTTAGGGTGCTTACGGGTATCTTTTCATTCACAGCTCACGAAAACTGCCGTCCCAGCTGAACTTGTCTCCAACACACGAAGAGATCAACGAAGCAAAAACGGTACTCATAATCCTGACTCAACGAAAGCATTATGGTAAAACTATAGCGCAACTCGAGACCTCAAAACCAATCAGTAAAAAGGACACGTTGCTGACAGCAAAAGCGTTTTGCGCGTAACGTAGTTATAACGAACGTTACCCCATGATTATTCCAAGAAACTCGATATGCTGCACTCTGCTGTTAAATTTTCTCCACACCATCATGACGCATGCTAGAAACCAGTTAATGGTGCGAACGGTGCAACAGGAGTACTATATTCCCCAACCCAAACCCAAAATAAAAAGTGCATTTTTCACTGCAAAACATGCAACATACATAAGCAGAAGATGAGGTCTCACTACCATCAGAAAGGACAACGTATACCCTATTGCTTCACACTACCTTCACCTTATTCCACCATCTGATGAGGATAAGTTTTGTGGGGAATTTAATCTCAACTCAACATCTCGGCAAAAAAACGGACGTTACGTTGTCTGCCTACTATTCAAAAGGGAATTTCCAGAAAGTCTAGATTTTGGTTGTTCTCGTTCTCAAGCGGTGAAACAAGCAATTCATATGGAGTATCTACTCTATAAAACCCCTGATTAGAAAGATGAGTATGTTGAAGTAATCGAAGAGTACTTTCCCATTAGATCACATGAAATCCGCATCCTCCGGAGAAATATTAAAAAATGGAAATTATCTATCATTTTATTTCCCCATCACTAAGTAATTCGTGATTCCAAACCGTCGGATGCGGTGTTATCACTTGATGATGTTTTATGTACGGGTCCAACTTTACAGTCTGATTTAAGACCATTATATTAAATTGGCGGCTTTATCGATATGTTTTCAATGGGGATATCCAAATAATGTATAGACGTTCATGAACGAGATCAACAATTCCAAAGCAATAGTATATTTAGAAAAAGAAAAAATTAAAGCAAACTCAAAGACTTTGCATTAAAAAGTGAGCTGCGCTCCACTTCTGTATAATAAATACGTCAATTGGCCACCGATTCTCAACATGCTCATCCATTGGCTAAACGCATTCTCACCGAAGAGACTTACGCTGAGGAGTTATTATCCGGAGGTCATGATATTCCATCTTCATTACAGACACAATCTCAGCTAATTCAGTATCAACTATAAGCTGGATTTCCACTTAAAAAGATTACCGTTGACATCCAGAACTACTCAAAAGCTCAGCTAAAACACTCGGAATTAGGTGTAACGCCTTAAATGATTCATTCTCATATGTTTTGCAACCGATCGATAATGGCTAAGGCCAATTACAGTTCAATCAAGAATGATATTACAACAGCTATGACTAGAAGCCACAGAATGGGACGAATGTGTCAAACCATTATCGTTACACAAATGGAATCATTTTAAGTTAGATTTGCCAGCCATAGAACAAATTAAGATTCCCTGATGGACAAAATTCGCTCCCGATAGAAAAGTCTAAATTCACGGATTCTGTGATTCTTCAGAAAAGGCTTATTGTGCAGCAATATAAATTCGTACACAATTAAACAGCAATAACGCTTCTTTTAATCTACTCTTTGCCAAATCTAAAGTTGCTCCATTACAAACCATTAGCTTTCCGCGCTTAGAGTTATGTAGAGCAGTTCTATTATCCAAAGCAAACAAAACGATCATATCACAACTTCCTTTAGATAATTATGACTTATTTCTCTGGTCCGATTCTTCTATAGTACTCGCAAGGCAAGGAAAAACACCTTGCACTTGGAAAGTATATGCTGCCAATCGAACAGTATAAAAAATTGCAAACGTCAGAAACGTCAAATGGAGACATATTTCTACTAACAACACCCTGCATATGGGAACTCGTGGTTGCAAACCACAAGAGCTGGTCAATGATTCAAATTGGTGGCACGGTCCCGAGTGATTGCTAAAACTTTCAGAGTTGTTGCCAAAATCATACGATTCAATTATTCCTCCTGAAATCCGAAGAATTGAATCCATTGGTTCAACTCAAGTGGAACCTGATAAACCACAACGATTTTCTTCGTGGCGAAGAGCAATACAAGTAAGTTCATACATATATCTTATTCTTATTCTTATTCTTATTCTTAGGTTTCTGTTATTCTTATTTTTCGCACCTCCTCTAAGAAGATCCACTTACATGCTTCCGCATAGATTAACTTTCGATGATGCAGAATTTTTACCCTTTCTTTCTTTATACCCATACCCATACCACTCTAATCAATTTTGCTTTTCTTTTCCCTTCTTGAAATCTTTATTTTCTGGCCTGGCAGAAGCTCCCGGCTACTTCCGCCAGATTCAAGCTCCCCTTATTTTTAAAAACACAAAAGGATTTATTACTACCACAGGAAAAACACAACATATTATGGACCGATGACTTACACTTGGTTTCTCTCTGGGCTTCTGCAGGGTTTTTGGTATAGTGATCCACTGGTATGCCACAGGAGAAACACAACATTAGGTGGAATGGTCACGGAAAAAATGATTTGATACAGGACTTAGGTGAACTAGAACTAAATGCCATGGAAGTGGGCGTGGACTGTGTAACATCAGGTTTCACCTTACTTTTATCAAACGCTTCTAGCTTCTGGTCTTCTATCTGTTCTCTTGTATCTTTCTATTTCATCTATGTTTCTACTTCTGCTCTTTTTTTCCTTTATGACCTTTTCTGCCCTTTTACATTCCGCCTTAAGTTCAGCTAGCCTTTCCATCCTTGAGGCAAATGTTAAATTTGCTGTACAGGATTTTAGATTTTCCCGCATTATCCCTACCATAACCTTATCAGGTATTTTCTTACGGAGTCTAGAAGTCATGTTATGTATCCCGCTATAAAAATCATCGAAATTCTTCCCGGGTTGTTGCCTTCGCTCCATTATCTCACGGATAATTTCATAGTCACCCTCGACCATTGACCTAGTGCTTGAGCAGATGTTTCCATTTCAGCAACTCTATTGCTTCGATTCCCAACATTCTCTCGCATGTGCCGTACTTCGTTCATGCACTGCGACATATCTCGCCCTGTTGCTCCATCATGGTAGTTAGTTTACTTAGCTGCTATATGCTCACTGTTAGCTGAGTGCGCTCACGGTCATTGGCTTTGGAACCACCACGTATCGGGTCTCTGGGTGGATTTCTCTGCACGGCATCATTTCCCCAATAGCTCCTAACTCATTCCTTGCGACATTTCACACAGCAGCTCAATTTTTCGAGAAAAGCTGAGGCTGTTGTTAGTCTCTAGAACCGAAACCGTCGTCTGTGACAGCTACGTGGTTTTGCTGATTCCCAAAAACTCCATTCGCACACCGATTAAATATGTCTGTTGGGATGAAGTCCACCGCGTGTTAAATTCCCGTGTCTATCTGGTTAAAAATAGAGCCGATAACTTGATTCTCCAAGGCACGAGAGATACTACGAGTGACAGGACTATTTGTATTAAATACCACTAAACCACGGACCACTAACTTTTCCGCCTCTTCTTTCCCAGACGTTCACATAGTTGAAATTGTAATTGGAGCAATAAGCTTGTATACCAGGTGAGCTTGTTGAAGTGTGCCGGTTTTACTTGTAGATGTCGCTAGCAATATGTATAAATTTCTATTTTTTTCTATTGACATTAACCTACAAAAATACCTTAAATTTGTTTACCTCAGTGAATATGTCGAGTTTCATTCCAAGTAAATCGCATTTGCGGCATTCGTTGCTTTTCTTATTTCATCAAAAGAAAAAAGCAGCTGAAGTTCACCGGTTGCTGGTAGAAACTTATGGTGAACATGCTCCAGTGATTAGAACATGTGAGACATGGTTTCGTCAATTTAAAAGTGGAGATTTCGATTTGACAGACAATGAACATCCTGGAGCAGCGAAAAAGTTCGAAGATTGGCAGAAACACTACATGTGACTCGAGGAGCAATTTGCCAACGTTTCAAAGCCATGGGAAAGATCCAGAAGTATGGAAAATGGGTGCCACACCAGCTGAACGATAGACAAATGGAAAATCGAAAAACCGTTTGTGAAATGCTGCTTCAACGATTCGAAAGGAAATCTTTTCTGCATCGAATTGTCACAGGGGACGAAAAATGGATTTATTTTGAGAATCCGAAGCGAAAAAGTCATGGCTTTCCCCTGGTGAAGCTGGCCCATCGACTGCAAGGCCAAATCGCTTTGGCCGTAAGACAATGCTCTGTGTTTGGTGGGACCAGTGTGGTGTGGTGTACTACGAGTTCTTAAAACCTGGTGAAACGGTGAACACGGATCGCTACCGACAACAAATGATCAATTTTAATCATGCGTTGATCGAAAAATGCTCGGAATGGGCCCGAAGACATGGCAAAGTTATCTTGCAACATGACAACGCGCCGTCTCATACCGCTAAACTGGTGAAAGACACATTAAAAACACTTAATTGGGAAATATTATCGCACCCGCCGTACTCTCCAGACCTCGCCCCGTCCGACTATCACCTTTTCGCATAGATGGGACACTCCCTTACAGAGCAGTGCTTCGCTAATTTTGAAGAAGTCGAAAAATGGCTCGTCGAATGGTTTACCTCGATAGAGAAAAAGTTTTTTTGGAATGGTATCCATTGTAATGTGTAGAAACCAATGGTCAATACTTTGAATAACAAAATTTTGAGATTTCTCTGAAAATTAAGTGTTTTCTTTATCGAAAAAACCGGCAAATTTCAACTAACACCTGGTAACTCCAAAAAAAAAAGAAACGTACTCCACTAACTACACTTCGACCGAAAAGAAACCGAAACCAACGAAATACCAGCAAAAAAAATCTAACTAAAGAAATTCGAATAAATGGTTACATTCAAAAAAAAATAGTTAATTCAAAAAAAATTAAAATCGCAATGCAAAAAAAATGTAAGGAAAAATTCAAGAATCTTAGATAATACTCACGACCACTATTCAAACTATGTCTGTAAAACTTAAGTAATTAATGTTCAAAGGAAAATAATGCATGTAGTATTCAAGATAGCAAGCTTATAAAACTGTTTTATTTTTTCATTTAAATTCAAATTCATAAGTGCAAAGCTTGATATGCTAAATGTATTGGAAACCAAAAACCCGAAAACAAAATATTAGAATTAATTTTAAAACAAAAAAATTCAAAGGTGAAATGAATTCAAATTACAGTTCACGTATATTTATATATGTACACATGTATGTATATCTTCTTCTTTATTGGCGTTGGCACCGCTTACACGATTATAGCCGAATCAATATTAGCGCGCCATTCATATCTTCTTTTCGCTGTCTGGCGCCAGTTGAAAATACCAAGAAAAACTATGTCTCTCTCCACCTGATCCTTCCAAAGGAGTGGCTGATTCCACCAGCGGGTACTGCATCGAATACATTCAAAGTTAGAGTACTTTCATTCATTTGGACGATATGACCTAGGCAGCATAGCCACTGTCTCTTCATTCGCTGAACTATGTACAGCTCATCGTTCCATCGTCTGCGTTATTCGCCGGTGGCAATGAGCAAAGGACCATGAATCGTTCGCAAAACTTTTCTCTCGAAACCCCCGAGATCCGACCCATCAGATGTTGACATCGTCCACGCTTCTGCGCCATATAGTAAGACCGGTATGATGAGCGACTTGTAGAGTTTAGTTTTCGTTCGCCGAGAAATTACTTTACTGTTCAATTGCCTACTTAGTCCAAAGTACCACCTGTTGGCAAAAGTGATTCTTCTTTGGATTTCAAGGCTGATGTTAATGCTGGTCCCTAAATCGACGAAATTATCTAGGACCTCGAAGTTATAACTGTCAACAGTGACGTGGGAGCCGCGTCGCGAATGCGATGGCAGTTGGTTTGATGACAGGAGATATTTCGCCTTGCCTTCAATCACTACCAGACCAATTCGCTTCGCTTCTTCATCAAGTATGGAGAACTCACGGCGCGGTTGTTGAGGTCAATAATGTCGATATCATTGTACCTTCTCTATTCAGCTCTGCAGCTCGTATTATTTTCTCCAGCGAGGTCCTTCGTGATCCTTATGGAGCTTTTAGTGTTGCTTAAGGTCAGTTTACATAGTCGTATAAGTTTTGCGGGGATACCAAATTCAGACATAACGGCGTAAAGGCAGCTTCTTTTCTTGCTGTCGAAGGCGGCTTTAAAATCGATGAAAAGGTGATGAGTGTCGATCCTCTTTTCACGGGTCTTTTCCAATATTTGGCGCATGGTAAATATCTGTTAAACGGTTGACTGACCAGGTCTAAAGCCATACTAATAAGGTCCAATCAGTTTGTCTATCACACATAACACGCTAGTCCTATACAAGGTCCGCCACGTAACTTTTTTTTTTAAACAGTGCGCACAAGATCGATCGTAACGTTGGCTGTGTGGCACGGAGCGCCGTCTTGCTGGAACCAAATGTCGTCCAAGTCCTCCTCTTCGATTTCCGGGAAGAACCAATCCGTTTAAATGGCACGGTAGCGTTCGCCATTGACCGAAGAAAAATGGGCCAATAATGCCGCCGGCCCAAAATCCGCACCAAACAGTAACTCTCTGAGGATGCATTGGCTTCTCTTCGATCAAGTGCGGGTTTTCCGTCCCCCAAATACGACAATTTTGTTTATTGACGTAGCCGCCAAGATGGAAATGAGCTTCCTCGGAAAAGATGATTTTTTGGTAAAATTTTCAAAGTAAAACACTATTTTAACGCGTTCCTCAATCGTATACACAACCATTTTCGTTCAGCGGAAGGATAAAACTAACTTTCTGTCAAATCAGATGTAATATCAGTGTTACCACACTCAAAATAACCACTAGTTCAAAAAAAATGTTAGATGGCGGACCCTGTATATGCGATGTTCAGAAGGCTTATCCCTCGATAATTGGCGCAGACTGTGGGCCGCCCTTTTTGCTGATTGGGCACACTTAAATTCAGCCGCCCATATTTTGCAAAGAAGCTGATGAATGTACCTTGTTAGCTCTTCACCGCCATGTTTGAAAAGCTCAGCCGGTAGGCCGTCAGCTCCAGCCGCTAGGGCAATCCCTATGCGAACTTCAACACCTTTGGTAGTGGAATGTCTTTTCCATCGTCAGCGAATGGGATTTCGGTTTCACCATCTCCGGGTGTTCCATTTTCACTGCCTTTCATCAGGCTGCAGAAGTGTTCCTTCCATTAATTCAATATATTCTAAGCATCGGTTGCTAGATCAGCCTGTTTCGGCTTGAAACCTTCTGTAAGCCGTCGAATCTTTCCATAGAATTTACGAGCACTTCCCTTGTCGGCCAGTTTCTCAAGCTCTTCATACTCACGCATTTCGCCCTCTTACATAAGGGGGCTCTCATATGAGGCATATATAAATTTATCATTCGGACTGATTTCTATGTGGCGGGTCCCAAACCCAGCGCACAACGTCATTGGGTGAGTGAGTTTAACGTTTGTGCACATTTATATAGCGAACCGCTTGCTCCAAGACCGACGCCTACTTGCAGACGCACCTCTGGTGAACAGACGCTGCAATTAGACTTCAGCAGACCCTTAAACCAAGTAAGTCGGAGTGGCTCCACTTAAACTTCTTCGTAACCCAAGGCTCCACACGGCTTCGTAATTGCATCTTGCACAAAGGTTGCTCACGTTTCCAGGGTGCGTAACGTGAACGCAAGGGTAGGAATTGAGTACAGCCCCGTTATTGTAACAGCATGCCCAGAAGCTTGACTTTACCCTATTACACCCCTTAGAGCATCTCCAATTAATTTATCTCTTACCCAAATATAGTTGAATATTTTAATCTAAATAATTTTAAAACTCTAAAAACATTTAAAAGTCCATATCCACAAAATTTTAACATAATTCCAGCTAAAATGATTCACAGCGAAACAGTGGCTTCTACATGAGCTTTTGGTAGTAATTAATGAACTAAAAGTTTAGGTATTTTGACTAATTATTGATGCATAAAGTTAATCATAATTAAAATTTTATAAATATAATAATAAATAAAAATTTACTGTCTTACAATTTTCATATAAGAGTTAACATTTATTTTAAAAGTGTTTCCCTCTGATGGAAACATATGACTGTAAAGCAAATAGTGTTTCTCTCTGAGAGAAATTTCTCTGTACAACTTTTTTGTATTTTCTGTTCACAGTTATTTATAAACTATAAAAATAAATATACAACGACTGCTATTTTTAAAAGTCTTCAATAGTGAGTTATTAAAAGACGAAAGAAATAAGTGGATGCGAATAACTAAACAACTTATATATGCAAATGGTATGAGCAACTGTATGTTAACAGTGGGATAGCCTAATTTTTTATTAATTTTCTGATTGAATAATATGGAATTAAGTAAACAGTAATAACATTTATAGTAAAAATAATTTTATTTCAAGTTTGGAAGTACATTAATATTTTTATAATTAATAAAATATTTACACTATTTGATGACAAAACCACTTACTTTAATTTATATTATCGCAACGAATAATTATTTAATTTTAATACTAATAGCCTATTTCCACCGAGCACTTAAATGCATTTAAGGCCTCTGTTAAGTGAATTAAATGTCAGACGTTTCCACCGAAAGTGAGTTAACTCGAACAGCTGATTTTTGTTTACATTTGCAGTTTACAAAATTTATCACAACAATTGAAATCATGAATTCAAGAGACCGCATTCATTTTATTTGGCTACTTATGCAATCTTATGATTTGCAAGTGCACATTATTGCTACATGGACAAACGCTGCTGAAACGAAAGTGCTTTTATGCATGTTTCCATTTTCACTTTTGCTTGTTTGTTTCCTTAAATTATTTATTTTGCTCAATCAGCTGATAGCTGCCAGTGCCATGCATATTTTTATACTGAGGGGATCGTTTGAAATTTCAGAATTGCTTTGTGTTTGTTTTTTATTTTTATTTTATTTTATTTTTTAAAGAGGAGAAGCATTCCCTTCGCCAATTACTTAATTTATGTTTTTATGTAAATATTAATGCAAAGTATATTTTGCAGAAAAAATTTCACCATGCAAAATAAAAGTATCGTCCCTCATGAAATACGAAAATATCCGACTCTGACAAGAATTACACCAAAACTTCCGAAATGATTACATTAGTAGTGACAGCATCGACTGTTAACATAACATTTTCTGTTAAACTACCGAAAGTGAGTTAACTCACAACAACAAACACATGGGAATTCACGCATTTAAATGCGATGTTTAAATGCATTTAAGCTAAAATGCATTTAACATCCGTTGAAAATAGGTTATAAGAATTCAGTTTAACACCAATAATGAATTAATTGTTTCGGCGTTTAGTTTGTATCTTCTCTCTCTTAAAATTAAATTCAGTGCCGAAAAAGCTCTTTGTACTGTTACCTGTGTCGCGGGTGTTGCAAGTATTGGATGAGTGCATAAGTTCGTGCCCGATTCCGCTGGATGCCGTTCGAATCGTTTGAGAGTGGCGCTCGTGAAAGAAATATATACATATTACCATATATATCGTTGGAAAGGTGACAGTCCGAACTGTAAATCAAGCATAAAATAACTTCATTTTGATTTGAGTTGCTTAGTGAAAAGACGCATGGAAGATGAACAACGAAAAAGATCATATGCGTCATATTATGTTATACGAATTCCGCAAAGGAAAAACAGTGGGCGCTGCAACTAAAGATATTCGCGAAGTTTATTTGGACCGTGCTCCAGCACTCCGCACAGTAAAGAAATGGTTCGCGAAATTTCGTTCTGAAGATTTTAACCTCGAAGATCAACCTCGCAGTGGACGGCCTTCTGAGCTTGATGACGATGTTCTAAGGACTTTAGTTGCGAATAACTCACGTATTTCGACGGAAGAGGTTGCCAGTGAATTGAACGTCAACAAATCAACTGCGTTTCGTCGTTTAAAAAAGGTTGGGTACACTTTGAAACTCGATACATGGGTGCCACATCAGTTGAGTGAAAAGAACAAAGTGGACCGTATGTCAACAGCAATTTCTTTGCTTCGACGGATCAAAAACGAACCTTTTTTGGATCGGCTCGTGACTGGTGATGAAAAATGGGTCCTGTACAACAATGTTCAACGCAAAAGAACAAGGAAACAGGCACACGAAGGGGCGGAACCGATGTTGAAAGGTGGATTGCATCCGATGAAGGTACTGCTGTGCATTTGGTGGGATATCAGAGGCGTGATCTATTTTGAGCTCTTGCCAGCTGGAGAAACGATCACTGCCAACAAGTATTGTCAGCAATTGGTCGAATTGAAGAAAGCAATTGATGAAATTTTCCGATTTCGGCCAATCGCAAAGCAGTTCTTTTCCATCATGACAACGCCAGGCCACATGTTGCAAAACCGACCCTGGCCAAACTGAAGGAGATGAATTGGGAAATCATGCCGCATCCCCCATATTCACCCGACATTGCACCTTCTGATTATCATTTGTTTCGATCGCTGCAGAACAATTTGAATGGAAAAAAATTTAAAAATGTGGAAGACGTCAAAAACCACCTTGACACCTTTTTCAACGAGAAACCGCGCGATTTCTATGAATCAGGCATCCGTAAATTGGTTGAACGTTGGGAGTGGATTGCCGAACATGATGGCGAATACATAATTGATTAATAAAAGCGCTTTCTTCAAAAAAATTCAATTTTAGTTTGCCCTTGAAATCGGGCACGAACTTATGCACTCATCCAATACAATCAGAGCTAATTGAAAAAGTTGAGGACACTTAAAAAAATAAAAATAAATCCTCATTTCCGATATCTGTATACACGTATATTTTACAAAGACTTTCCGATATTGTGTCTTTTATATTCGCTGGCACTACGTCTTATATGTTGTCTAAATAAACACTAAGCAACGACGTTTCGGTAGAAGTGTCTTCTGATTCTCCAGATGGAAAATTGCTTTCAAGTGCATAATTACCTATCACTGGGTCCTGTGGATGGAAATTTTGTAGGTCAATTCAATTGTCTGTTAATTTGGAAGAACACAAGTAACTCAAAACTACATGCATTTTTACAGGGATATTCTAGACATATTATAACATATAGGTTAGGTTAGCTTGCAGTGGCTGCCGATCTATAAAGTCGGATTCACTTAGGCCTGATTTAGACTAATTGGGATACCTTAAAAACTTAAACCATCAGGTTTCATCCTCCATCCATTTTGATTCTCTAATGAACATCATTAGATCCATGACTTCAACTTCAGCTATCTTCGATAGACCATCCAGCAGTAGGGTCCCAAAATTACGAAACCTCGCCCTGCTCAAAGCAGGACAGTCGCGTAAGAGATGGGTGATCGTCTCCTCCTCTTCATCCTCCTTGCAGCATCTTCTATAGGGAGCCCCTAGTCTTTCTGCATGGCGTCCTATCATACAGTGGCCTGTCAGAACTCCTATATCTTTGGACATGTCACCTTTTTTTAAGGAGTACATATCTCGTGATCTCTTTTTATCCCATTTTGGCCATGTGTGCCTGGTTTTGCGGCAGGTAGTTATGTCATTCCACCTTGTAGCGGCTTATTCATATATGAATTCCTGGAAAAGCAGTTTGCATGTAGCAAAAGGCGTTCTTTACCGAGAAGAATCAGATTGGTCGTACCTCGCTTAGCAAATTTATCCGCCTTACATTTTCCCACGGTGTCCCTGTGACCAGGGACACATGTGAGAGACAGTCTGTTCCGTTTGGCCATCTCCTGTAGAGATCGGCGATAGCTCAGCACTAATTTGAGGTTTAGCGTAAGCGAGCCCAATGCTTTTATTGCTGCTTGACTATCGCTGAAAATGAAGATATCTTTATTTTTAAAACTGGCTCTAATTTGCTTTGCAGCCTCCATGATAGCAGATATCTCCGACCGGAAAACACAGCAATGGTCAGGTAGCCTGAACGAGAGTTCCAACGGAGGGTTGCCTCCGCCAACTCTCCCCTCAAGCTCTGACCCGTCCATGTATATTTCCAGGCTATCCCTTGGAGTATTGCAATTATCTGTCCATTCTTCCCTGCTGGGAATTCGTATTCTAAAGTTGTTACCAGTTCCTACTATTGGACAACAACTATCCGTATAACTTGGTATGAAGTCGTATTTACCCAATATTGTCGAGTGTCGCCATACCTGGGTAGACCATTGATTTGACTCTCTTAGACGAAGAGCAGCCAATGCTGCCGACTGATGTACCACCAAATCCAGTGCCAAAATATTGAGTATCACATTTATTGCCTCACTTGGCGTGCTTCTAAGCGCAGCACTGATACACATTAAGGCACTTCTTTGAACCTTATCTAAGAATTTAGCATTTCAAGCTTTATTTATAGGTCACCACACGGTCGCACCGTAAACGAGCATTGGTCTTACTAATGAGATGTAGATCCATCGATAAATCCTGGGGTTTAGACCCCATTTCTTACCTATTGATCTTTTGCATATATAAAGTTGACTGCTAGGAATTTAGCTTTTGATCCCAGACTAAGTTGAACACCGTGCAATACTGGTAGGTTGATAGGGGGGATCTTGTATCTCCTTGTAAGTAGTACGAGTTCCACCTTGTTTGAGTTGACACAGAGGCCACATTTGGTAGTCCAAGATGATACTTTCCTTAATTTTCCTTGCATTAGGTCGCAGAAGGTTTGTGGAAACTCTCTGTATGCAATGGCGATGTCATCGGCATAGGTAATTGCTTGGCCTCCACCCTATTTCGTTTGCGTTAATAGCGAGTTTACTGTGAGATTCCAGAGTAATGGGGAGAACACTCCACCCTGTGGAGTGCCTCTGTTTACATAACTGGAGCAGTTGGTTGATGAAATCCACTAATGGAGTGTTGACATCTAAACTCAACAATGCAGCTGTAGCTGCGCTTGGAAAGATGTTATTGAAAGCCCTTCTATATCCAGGAAGGCAACAAGACAAAATTCCTTGTTGAGAGAGATAGTTAACTTTGATTCGCTCTAATGCTTTTAGGCCAAAGGAAGAAAGACTTATGGGTCTGAAGTTCTTAGGGTAACTATGAGTGCCCTTACCTGCTTTGGAGATGAAGACGACTGATACCTGTCTCCATGTCTGTAGTATGAGATTAAGTTTTAAGCAGGATACATATATAGCTTCGAGCTCCAAGCTGTTCTGCAGCTGTGCAGGGATGAAAATGATGATAATCTATGATTGTTTCAATGTATCAGTGGCCAGAAAAGGAGTGTTCATTGAGAACTTTCCAGCTTTAAATATAGTAGTGAAGCTTTTCACTGCATAGTGTTAGATCTATAACTTCTACACGGTTTTTATTAATACACGTTGGAGCCCTCCCTTTATTACATATTACTAAATTTGTAGATAAGAGATAGTTGAAAAGTGACTCATCTCTTTCGTTGTTTTTTGAACCGCCCGATTGAGTATGGTGGGCATTTGCATCGCATTCGATTATTAGGAGCTCATTGCTGCGTTTTTCCATGTAGTTTCGATGTGAGGTGTCATACGGCATGTGGACTTATGCAAGCCAAATCATGCTTCCCCCTAAATGGACGACAGCTGCTGTGATATCGCTATCGCTGTAATTAGGAATTGCTAAGATATTTATATATCAATATACATGATCTTATGTTCTTGGATGAGGACCACCTCATCAAGTGGGAGTAAATTCAGGGAGGTTATTTTTCAGATAAGTATTCGGGTAAGTATTCGGGTAGGTATTCAGGTAGGGATTCGGGTAAGTATTCAGGTAGGGATTCGGATAAGTATTCAGAAATTTATTTATAAGTTATAATTAATTTAAGAGGTTACTACGTCCAGCAGCACCAAAAATGCGCTAAAACAAAAACTGTTTTCAGAAGGGATAACAATAGAAATAAATATAAAGAAATTTTATACAATGTTTATTGGTACTTAAAGTTTATAAAAAAATGTATTTTAATTTTTCTTTACAAAAATTAGTACATAAAATATCACGTGACCCAAAGTACAATGAAAAAAAAGTTGCTCCACGGTCTGCATCATTTATCCTTGGAATGTTGATGGATCTGTAAAAATAAAAAAAATTCTTGTAAAATGAAGTTGTAGTTATAGTCTGTCGAGCCGAATTTTTTAATTTCGAAAAATTTTCCAATTTACGGAATTTAGAAAAAAAGTATGCGTTTTACGTCATAAATGTCACACTTTAATTATGTTCATAAAATTTGTTAATAAAAATATCAAAAATACGGCTCGACAGACTATAGAGAAAACATTTTCGAATATTTAAAAAAAAATCGCATCAAAAAATGTTAAAAACTGTATGAGTTATCATGCAGACCGTGCCGGGAAAGTAGTTTCGAGAAAAACGCGTTTAAACTTTCATGTGCATTTCGCTCGGACAGCTACCTGTGTGCATTAAACTTTCGTCGGGCGGTCTGATTTTCTACCATAACTTTGTATCTATGGGGAATTTTTACAATCGACTTTCACAGAAATACGCCTAAAACTATAAAGAATAATAACCTATAAAAAGAAAAAATCGATTTTTTGAAAATTCTGGACGTATGTAACCCCTTAATATATTGTTTCTTAATTCAGTTTTTCTTATTTTTTATTATAAAATTTATTATTTATAGGATGATGAGGTCGTCGTCATCAATGTCTTCAACATGCCGGCGGGCCTGCGGCGACGATACCTCGACAAGGTTTTCAAGCTGATTTAGCGTTTCGCGAGCTTTCTTCACCAACCCGCGTATTGTTCGTTGTACAGCAGGAGCATTGCGGGAAACAGCTCTTTGGTTTCGCCGTGTTGACGTTTGCTCTTTAGCGCTTCGTATTTTTCCCATGCCCAAGGCTCGGCAAAAGCGCAGCGAAAGGGTGCGGCAACAGAGGCGGCACTTTCGGAAACTTTGAGATCTGTAAATATAGGGTTGCAGTATTTGTTAATAAGAATAAGTGGTATATGGGATCGTGTGGGGAACGAGATGAATGAATTGAAAACACATAAGATAACGCGTCCTAAACGCCATTCTTTTGGATGTTTCTGCATCCGACGAAACGTGCAAACGCGGCTTTGAAAGATTCGATGGTCAAGTCGGAGCACACTTCAAGAAGAATAGCCTTTGTGGAGAAGCATATGAAAACGCATACATAGGCTTTGGAGTGAGATGCTCGACGGAGCATAGAAGTTTTCACAAGAAATGGATTTGCAAAGTCAATTCCTGTGGTGTGAAAAGGGAGCGAGTACGTTGAGCGTTCAGGAGGGAGCGCAGACATGATTTGGGACTTCATTTTTTGTTTGTAAATTGTACAAACTTTGCAGTTGAATATACGCGTCTTGATCTTCTGTCTCATTCGTGGGATGTAATATTCCTGCTGAATCATCCGTGTCATATGCTGCTTTTCAGCGTGCAAAAGGGTAGTGTGGAGAAATGCGAGGAAAAGAGTAGAAAATCTAGAGTTATCTGGGATAATAATTGGATGGCGCTCACTATAACTGAGAGCCGCGTAGCTTAGTCGTCCATTCGCCAGAGAGAAACGGTCTAGAAAATCAAGGGATTCTAAAGCGTGGAATGCTTCAATTTGTCGTTGTTCGGGAGGGGAGGAATGAGTTGGTGAACTTTTCGGCCAAAGAGGGGATGGCCTAGTTAACCACTCGGGGCCTTTCCACCAGAGTGAACAGTTGACGAGCTCTTGGGGTTTAGCACCACGCGTACCTAGATCAGCTGGGTTGTCAGCGCTG
Source organism: Ceratitis rosa (assembly GCA_037013455.1). Taxonomy (NCBI): domain Eukaryota; kingdom Metazoa; phylum Arthropoda; class Insecta; order Diptera; family Tephritidae; genus Ceratitis; species Ceratitis rosa. The sequence goes on from JAWMAG010000132.1 coordinate 664,284, forward strand.
GAGACATGTCGCCACGAAGCATTGTTCACGAGTTCGAGGATCTGAGATGTCCTGTTCGTTACGTATGCTTTCCACGTCAATGGGGGTTTTTCCACCCATGCTAATACAATTGAGGAGTCTGTCCACAAAATTAGTTCATGAGATGGCAGATTTAGAGAGGATCGGATCTGCTTTACTAACTTTGCTAGTAAAACTGCGCCGCAAAGTTCCAGTCTAGGGAGAGAGACGGTTTGTAAGGGGGCTACTTTACTCTTGGTTGCGAGTAAGTGGGATGTAGCAGCTTCACCTTACTGGAATCGTAAATATACGCAAGCGTAGAATGCCTTCTCGGAAGCATCTGAGAATCCGTGTAGCTGAATGGAACTGTCTGGGCTGAATTGCACCCATCGAGGTATCCTTATCTCTTCGATTGCGGCGAGTTTTTTCCTGAAGGTGTTCCATTTGTGGAGTGAGACTGGCTTCACGGTTTCGTCCCAGTCTGTTCCTTCCATCCATAGTTGTTGAAGAAGAGTTTTCGCTGCTATCATTATGAGCGATAGCCAGCCTGCCGGGTCGAAAAGTTTCGCGACAGATGAGAGGATCTGTCGTTTCGTGACTGTGTCTGAGAATAACGGGGTGTCAACTGAGTACGAGAATGTGTCAGTGAGAGCATTCCATTTTATTCCGAGGGTTTTTGTAGAACTTGCCTCTTGGAATTGGAGAAATGCCTCATCTAAAAGATCAGACGGGGGGATGTCTTTCAGCAGTGACTTGTTGTTTGCTGTGATCTCTTTTAACGGGAATCTGGCTGACTTGAGTACTTTGATAACTTGATGTATCGATTCGCCGGCTGGGTCTAGATTGTGCCCGCCTGAGGGGATGTCATCTACGTATGTCTCTCCTCTTAATATTTTTGAGACATTGGTAGAGCGTCCTTATTGCCAAGAATGGAGCGCAGTTGACACCGAATGTCACCGTTTTTAGTTTAAAGTCTTCTATCGGACTATTGGATTTGTGTATTAGTATTTAAATACATGTATGTACATATATATTTTGTGAGGGGAAATTGAGAGGCATACCGCAAAGTTTATATATTTATATATTTATACATATGTTTATATAAATATGTAAGAGTATATTTAGTTTAGCGGATGTTGTATAACCTTTTGAGAATTGGAAACACCGTTTGAGATGTCCGCTAAGCTAATATCAATATATTTGAGAATCGGGTGACTTACTTGGACATCCTGGTTTTGTGTTTTACCAGGTTTTCCTGCTCCTTACTCCTTTTATTATTACCTGGGGGGAGGGGGTTCTGCTTCACTCGGTGTTTTGCTGTATGTATACTGTATGCACTTTCAGCGTTAGTTTTTTTTAATTTTTTTTTTTTAATTTTCCAACTATTTTACTTATTTTTTTTAGCAATAAATCACCTTTATTGACATTGTTGTAACAATTAATTTGCCAGTTTTCACTTTGTAAATGCTTCTTTTATATTTTATTTAAATCTCTGATTATTTGCACACTTTGCACGCGCGTCATGCATTTAAATATATATATATATATATTTAATTTCCATATATGCATTTAAATTTTTCTTGGCAAACGAAATATTTGAAATTTCAGCATTACAATATGTTCGAGATCTCACAGTCACGATTTTTAAATTCACTTTATTTCTTTTTTTTTTAATACATATTTTTTTTTTTTTAATTTAAAACTTTAAATTTTCATATCTTAGCGACAGATATATGTTTTGTCTTTGATTGTGCGCACGTTTATATATTTTCTTCAAATTTGTTATTTTTCGTTTTCTTATTCACACGCATATGTAGATATGTATGTAGGTAGTTTGGTTTTAACCTCTTGCTATATTCTTAGGTAAATAATTTTGTTATTTGATTTTTAGTATGTTTATGTCACTTGTTTAATTTTGTTTTGTTATTTAGAATTGTACAATATGTTCAAGTTTTTCACTTTATAATTTTCATTTTAACATGTGTATTTTGTATGTATATTTGTAAAATCACCTTTTTATTTATTTAACTTTGTTCTACCGGTATTTGTTTTCCGTTTTGTCAGTTTATAATTTTTACTAGCTTTTACCCGCGGCTTCGCTCGCATTAAATCCATCCAATAAGAGTTCATTATAGTACAAACGGATCAATATAAAGAATATATTTTATTGCTTGTCTGAGATCATCTATTTGAAAAAATTACTACATGCAATGAAGTTTCAAATTTCAAGGTATACTTTATTGAATCAATACAACAAATATTAAAATATATATGTCACTATGAAGAAAATAAATAATTCGGAATGGTAACAATTGAAAATATAAAATGCAGATTATTAGTCAAGGATATTTCTATAAACTATATTGTACGTTTTTCCGTTGGGTGTAAATATTTGTAAATTCCGGGCATTAGACACACGCGAACAGGCTACATATAGTTGACCATGAGAAAAGCATGACTTTTCTAAATGCACTCGTGCTACCTGTAATGTCTGTCCTTGTGCTTTGTTTATAGTTACAGCAAAGCTAAGTTTGACGGGAAACTGAACTCTTTTAAATTGGAATGGAAGGTCAGTGGGAATAATTCGAATCCGAGGTATGATTACACTTTTTCCTTTACCGACACCTGTTAAAATAGTAGCACCAAGTATATTCTGTCCCAATTTCGTTATCCGAAGTCGTGTTCCATTACATAGCAGAGAAGCATTTAAATTTCGCATAAGCATTACTGGTACATTTAGTTTCAACTGAAGCTTATGTGATGGTACACCCGACAATTCAAATGAATTTAAAAACTCTACAGGATATGAGGTACTTAATTCTGTATCCATAATTGTATCCATTGATAAATATTCCACCATTTCCCCTTCCACCTCTTTTAAAATGTCATTGTTGATTCTATTAACTACTTAATTGTTGCTAATATTGCTCTTGCGCACAGCCACTGATCACAACCCAAATTCTGTTGCAATTTGGGAAAAACATGAGCAATGAGATCCACATCATTTTCTACTAAATTACAAAATTCTCTTGAAAGTGATACGCAACCTTCAGCATCAACATCTAAACGACCATCACCAATTTTCAATAACATTTCAGCATAAAGTCCTGAATCCACGTCATTATGAAGATGCACTCTCATATTTATTTTTAGGCTCAGCTTTTCAACTCTCGACCATAAGCTCGATGATTTTAAGCATGCTTGAATTTCATCTGCTGGTGTTCCCCTCTGAATAACTGGAAGGGTTTGACGAAAATCACTAGCCAGTAAAACTACCATTCCTCCCATTATATCTGTACTATCCCGCAGGTCTTGAAGAGTCCGGTTTAAAGCTTCTATAGCCTTTTTGTGAGACATTGTACATTCATCCCACACTAAAAGCTTACATTCTCGCAGCATCCTACCTCGAGAACTATTTTTACTGAAATTACAGATGGGCGAATCTTCATGTGCAAGGTTCAATGGTAGTTTCAAAACGGAATGTGCCGTACGGCCGCCGTTTAAAAGCGTCGCGGCAATACCCGACGAAGCTACTGCAACTGCTATTTTTCTGTTTTTTCTGATGTACATTAATAATAAGTTGAGCAAAAACGTCTTTCCGGCTCCACCTGGTGCATCGAGAAAGAAGAGTCCACCTTTACCGTATTCTATTCTACGTAAAACTTGATGGAGAACATGAGCCTGCTCTGGAAGTAACAAAGGGATTAATTCTTCTACTTGTCGCTGCAGTGCTATGAAATCATAATCTAACTCTCGAGCAATTTCATTGTTGAAATCATCCTCATTATCTCTTTGAGGGCTTTGCATCCCAAAATCATCTAATTTTTTTCCAACCATTGTGAAAACCTTGTTTTCAATTAGAATTAGCGTTTGGTTGTAAATATGTTCATTGAAAGTCATATCTGTATGTACTTGCTGAAGTCGATGTAAAATATCTTTAGCTTTTACCCGCTAGATGTATGTATGCTCACATTTTATGGCCAGCATACATGTAGATATGTATGCTGTATACTGTATACTCCCATACACACATACAACACTACTCTCAATGCAGCTACATATGTGCCTATACCTATGTATAGTCCCACTCTCTCTCTCTCTCTGTGCATATGGGGCGTTAACTTATGCATGCGTATGTATATTCTCTATTGTGGCTATTGGACAAAAAAGTTTCTTTATTTTATTAAAAAAATAATTATTTTTATTAAATAAAAAGTAGCCTATGTTCATTCTGATACCTCCAAGAGTATGTGTACAAAGTTTCATGATGATCGGTTAAGTAGTTTTTGCGTGAAAGCGCAGCAAACGAAACGACTTTCGCATTTATAATATTAGTATAGATTTTAACATGTGTGTGTTTGTATGCATATTTGTAAAATCACCTTTTTATTTATTTAACTTGGTTTCACTGGTATTTGCTTTCCGTTTTGCCACTTCTGTTATTACATATGTGCTATAAATTTTATTTTTATGGATTTTTTTTTTATATGTATAAATTTTTTATGTATAAATTTTTTTATGTATAACTTTTAATTTTGAGGTGTATACCGCGCGGAAAAAATTTTCGCGATTTTGTTCGAACAACCCAATATTTTCGTTTTTTTTTATATATCTGAATAGCTCAGTTTTCTAGTTTTGTTCGTTTTAACCGTGTTTCGGCACCATGTAAAAATTTCCATATTTAAATTTAAAACATACGTAATTATTTCCGTATTTAAGTTTTAACACACTTGGGTTTAATTTCAAATTATTTATTATCAAATTTTAATAGCGTACGATTAATCGCATATATTCACGAGCACTTAACTTGCTAAATTTTCAATTTTAAAAAGCGTACAATTTATAATTTATAATTTATCTGCATATACCAAACTCGCACGAGCACTTAACTTTCAATTTATTAATTTTATAATTTCTTCCGTTCTTTATTTATACTAATTTTGCTTATATATATATTGGAAAGAATAACGGAACGGAGTAGGGTTGCAGGTAGGTGCGTTTAGAGTGGGAGTAAATTCAGGGAGGTTAATTTTCAGGTAAGAATTCGGGTAAGTATTCAGGTAGGGATTCGGGTAAGTATTCAGAAATTTATTTACAAGTTATAATTAATTTAATATATTATTTCTTAATTCATTTTTTCTTATTTTTTATTATAAAATTTATTATTTATAGGATGATGTGGTCGTCCTCATCCATGTCTTCAACACTCTTCTTTTTTTCGTCCCACCTACAAGTGTCCTTATGTGAGTTATTTTTTCGCTTACATGTTAACATTTATTTTGAACGCGAAAAAACTGATCTTCTCAGCATATATTACATGGGAAATCTATCTTCTCCGTGATAGATTTACAACGCGCTTACAATCAGATTCCAGTCAGGCTGAATTATATTCCGGAAACAGCGATTACAACTCGGCTCGGACGTTTTGATTTTCAATTTATGACATGCGACCTACGCAACTCTGCACAAACAAAAAATAAATCATGTGTCTCATTGAGTGAGTTATTTTTTCTCTTACATGTTAACAGTCATTTTGAACGCGAAAAAACTGATCTACCACATGCTTATACTATAAAAGATTTAATAAAGTTTTTTATTCTCTTGACTTTTATTTAAATCAAGCTAAACTATTAAACATTGGAACAGTGAACGTTTTCTTTTCGTAAAAATTCAAGAAGAAACAAATAAAATAATATTACAAATAAACTAAACTGCAAATTGATTGAATTAGAATAAGTGTGTAGCGAGCCTACTTTAAGTGGCATTACTTTATAAATGTTCTATTATTTCTTTACGTCAAAATGCAACTCTGAATATTTTAATTAATAGTGAGCTATGAAGCCCTAAATAAAGAAATGTCCTATTCTATTTTGATAGTCATTGAGACGACACGTGTTTTCACTTAGTCAGGTCGCAGCAGTACAAAAAACAGTTAAACTGGAGACCCCGAACAATTAAGTTTCCTTGAAACACCTTACTCAACACATGTATTTCTATAAACATGACGGAAAACAACGGCACGCAGCCCCTATATCCCAAATAAGTTCCGCACAGAGCCACCATCAACGATAATCCGGTCAATCGGGAGAGTAATGGGATTTGCATGAATGCAGTTAGCGTTAAGATACCTTCATTCTGGACTGAACGACGACCCAATAGGTTCGCACAAATAGAAGCCCAGTTTTCCATCGCTGGCATATCATCAGACATAACCAAATTTAACACGGTAATCGCATGTATTAATTCACATGTGTTAGCGCAGATAACGGAGGCGGTGCTGCAACCACCGGCGAAAGCGAAGAGAAAAAGATGCAAAAACGTTTGTCGGAGTGGGAATTAGGAGACCGATGCCCCACACAACTGTTCCGCGGGCTATATGCCCTCGCTCCAGACAAGGTGAGTGACGAGTTTCTCAAATTGCTTGGGATCCAGCATTTGCAATCTCATATACGTGCCATCCTTCAAGCAACCACATTTGAGCTACCCGAACTTGCGAAATTAGCGGACAAAATCACGGAGGTTAGCGATCATACCCACGTGGACGACAGCTGCTGTGATATCGCTATCGCTGTAATTAGGAATTGCTAAGATATTTATATATCAATATACATGATCTTATGTTGCCTTCGTTATACGCTAGAGCTAGCTTGTAATCGATGGCCCCCAAACCACATACCCTTGAGTTTACCACCCAAAGTTCTTGGATGAGGACCACCTCATCAAGTGGGAGTAAATTCAGGGAGGTTATTTTTCAGATAAGTATTCGGGTAAGTATTCGGGTAGGTATTCAGGTAGGGATTCGGGTAAGTATTCAGGTAGGGATTCGGATAAGTATTCAGAAATTTATTTATAAGTTATAATTAATTTAAGAGGTTACATACGTCCAGCAGCACCAAAAATGCGCTAAAACAAAAACTGTTTTCAGAAGGGATAACAATAGAAATAAATATAAAGAAATTTTATACAATGTTTATTGGTACTTAAAGTTTATAAAAAAATGTATTTTAATTTTTCTTTACAAAAATTAGTACATAAAATATCACGTGACCCAAAGTACAATGGAAAAAAAGTTGCTCCACGGTCTGCATCATTTATCGTTGGAATGTTGATGGATCTGTAAAAATAAAAAAAATTCTTGTAAAATGAAGTTGTAGTTATAGTCTGTCGAGCCGAATTTTTTAATTTCGAAAAATTTTCCAATTTACGGAATTTATAAAAAAAGTATGCGTTTTACGTCATAAATGTCACACTTTAATTATGTTCATAAAATTTGTTAATAAAAATATCAAAAATACGGCTCGACAGACTATAGAGAAAACATTTTCGAATATTTAAAAAAAAATCGCATCAAAAAATGTTAAAAACTGTATGAGTTATCATGCAGACCGTGCCGGGAAAGTAGTTTCGAGAAAAACGCGTTTAAACTTTCATGTGCATTTCGCTCGGACAGCTACCTGTGTGCATTAAACTCTCGTCGGGCAGTCTGATTTTCTACCATAACTTTGTATCTATGGGGAATTTTTACAATCGACTTTCACAGAAATACGCCTAAAACTATAAAGAATAATAACCTATAAAAAGAAAAAATCGATTTTTTGAAAATTCTGGACGTATGTAACCCCTTAATATATTGTTTCTTAATTCAGTTTTTCTTATTTTTTATTATAAAATTTATTATTTATAGGATGATGAGGTCGTCGTCATCAATGTCTTCAACATGCCGGCGGGCCTGCGGCGACGATACCTCGACAAGGTTTTCAAGCTGATTTAGCGTTTCGCGAGCTTTCTTCACCAACCCGCGTATTGTTCGTTGTACAGCAGGAGCATTGCGGGAAACAGCTCTTTGGTTTCGCCGTGTTGACGTTTGCTCTTTAGCGCTTCGTATTTTTCCCATTGCCCAAGGCTCGGCAAAAGCGCAGCGAAAGGGTGCGGCAACAGAGGCGGCACTTTCGGAAACTTTGAGATCTGTAAATATAGGGTTGCAGTATTTGTTAATAAGAATAAGTGGTATGTGGGATCGTGTGGGGAACGAGATGAATGAATTGAAAACACATAAGATAACGCGTCCTAAACGCCATTCTTTTGGATGTTTCTGCATCCGACGAAACGTGCAAACGCGGCTTTGAAAGATTCGATGGTCAAGTCGGAGCACACTTCAAGAAGAATAGCCTTTGTGGAGAAGCATATGAAAACGCATACATAGGCTTTGGAGTGAGATGCTCGACGGAGCATAGAAGTTTTCACAAGAAATGGATTTGCAAAGTCAATTCCTGTGGTGTGAAAAGGGAGCGAGTACGTTGAGCGTTCAGGAGGGAGCGCAGACATGATTTGGGACTTCATTTTTTGTTTGTAAATTGTACAAACTTTGCAGTTGAATATACGCGTCTTGATCTTCTGTCTCATTCGTGGGATGTAATATTCCTGCTGAATCATCCGTGTCATATGCTGCTTTTCAGCGTGCAAAAGGGTAGTGTGGAGAAATGCGAGGAAAAGAGTAGAAAATCTAGAGTTATCTGGGATAATAATTGGATGGCGCTCACTATAACTGAGAGCCGCGTAGCTTAGTCGTCCATTCGCCAGAGAGAAACGGTCTAGAAAATCAAGGGATTCTAAAGCGTGGAATGCTTCAATTTGTCGTTGTTCGGGAGAGGACGAATGAGTTGGTGAACTTTTCGGCCAAAGAGGGGATGGCTTAGTTAACCACTCGGGGCCTTTCCACCAGAGTGAACAGTTGACGAGCTCTTGGGGTTTAGCACCACGCGTACCTAGATCAGCTGGGTTGTCAGCGCTGGAGACATGTCGCCACGAAGCATTGTTCACGAGTTCGAGGATCTGAGATGTCCTGTTCGTTACGTATGCTTTCCACGTCAATGGGGGTTTTTCCACCCATGCTAATACAATTGAGGAGTCTGTCCACAAAATTAGTTCATGAGATGGCAGATTTAGAGAGGATCGGATCTGCTTTACTAACTTTGCTAGTAAAACTGCGCCGCAAAGTTCCAGTCTAGGGAGAGAGACGGTTTGTAAGGGGGCTACTTTACTCTTGGTTGCGAGTAAGTGGGATGTAGCAGCTTCACCTTACTGGAATCGTAAATATACGCAAGCGTAGAATGCCTTCTCGGAAGCATCTGAGAATCCGTGTAGCTGAATGGAACTGTCTGGGCTGAATTGCACCCATCGAGGTATCCTTATCTCTTCGATTGCGGCGAGTTTTTTCCTGAAGGTGTTCCATTTGTGGAGTGAGACTGGCTTCACGGTTTCGTCCCAGTCTGTTCCTTCCATCCATAGTTGTTGAAGAAGAGTTTTCGCTGCTATCATTATGAGCGATAGCCAGCCTGCCGGGTCGAAAAGTTTCGCGACAGATGAGAGGATCTGTCGTTTCGTGACTGTGTCTGAGAATAACGGGGTGTCAACTGAGTACGAGAATGTGTCAGTGAGAGCATTCCATTTTATTCCGAGGGTTTTTGTAGAACTTGCCTCTTGGAATTGGAGAAATGCCTCATCTAAAAGATCAGACGGGGGGATGTCTTTCAGCAGTGACTTGTTGTTTGCTGTGATCTCTTTTAACGGGAATCCGGCTGACTTGACTACTTTGATAACTTGATGTATCGATTCGCCGGCTGGGTCTAGATTGTGTCCGCCTGAGGGGATGTCATCTACGTATGCCTCTCCTCTTAATATTTTTGAGACATTGGTAGAGCGTCCTTATTGCCAAGAATGGAGCGCAGTTGACACCGAATGTCACCGTTTTTAGTTTAAAGTCTTCTATCGGACTATTGGGGGTTCTGCGGAATAGAACGCGTTGGAAGTCTTGGTCTTCCTTATTTACGTATATTTGGCGGTACATTTTTTCAATGTCGCCGTTAAATACACACTTATATAATCTCCATTTTAAAATAATGAGCATTAAGTCATTTTGGAGAACGGGGCCCGTATGTAATACGTCGTTGAGTGAGTGACCGGAATGCGAGGTTTTTAAGGCATTGAAAACTACACGGACTTTAGTAGTTTTACTTCCAGGTTTAATCACCGCGTGATGAGGTAGGTAAAAGGAGAAATATTTACCGTCGCGTATGATTTCTCGTGAATGGGTTGGTTCCATGTGATCTAACGTTAGGTATTCCTCCAGGACTTCTGAATAGGTGTTCCGAAGTTCATCTTTCTTTTCGTTAGTTCTTTCTACGCTGAGGTATTGCTGCTGTGCTTCTTCTGGGAGCTTTGAATAGCAGAGATAAATTAACATAGGGTCCCAACTTTCGGTTGATACCCCGTTTGCTTTCAGTGTTGAGAGGCAGTTGTTGATAGTCGTCTGTATTTGTTGAATCCTCTCGCTGATTTCCGTGTTTGCCGGTTGGATATTGAATAAAGTTTTTATTGGGCTATTAACAACGATTCTACGATTTTCGTATCGAGATTTGAGCGCGTCCCAGGCTAGTGTGAAGTTGAGATTAATAAGCACATCATTTTTTATGAGAAGAGCAGCTTTCCCTCGATCTTCTGTCTTAAATGGTACAACTTTTGTACCTGGGATAATTTAGGGTGATTTATGTATACTGCAGTGAACATATCTCTAAAAGTGGGCCAGTCTTCATATCCCCCATAAAAGACTTCGGTGTCACAAGCAGGGACCTGGAGGTAGCTGTGTGTGTCTAGCTGGGTTGAGCGTGTACTGGTGACGGGTGTGTTATTTCGGCTTGTTTCCGTGGTTGCCCTGAACTGGCTGAGTAGCTCTCTTATCCTGATCTTCGTTAGCATAGCGTTATCGAAGGAAGTTTCATACGCTTCTGCACTCATCCGGAGTTTGTCTTCATCCACGTTGCTCAACTGTAAATTTTGATTGCCTGTGTCCACCAGAGTCATGTTTTTGTCCAGTTCCTTTTTGTATATTTGAAGTGCGTCTTCCGATTGAGAAGATTCATTGGCGTCCCACCATTTTGCGCAAATTTTTTCAAGTTTGGATAACTTGAACACGAATTTTTTATGAAGACAAGCGAATTCGTCTTCTTCTGCCTGGGATTTGGATCGGGTTCGGGGTCCCGACGGAGCTTGAAGAGAATGAGGCTTTTCTTGTTTTTCTTCAGCCATTATGGTTTTAGTTTATTTATTTATTGTAAACTTATGTTCGGAAATATTGCTATATTTTATAGCGAGAGAGGGTGAATGCAAATCAGTGATGTTGTGGACTGCGAGAATGCACCGCGAATGGGAACCGGTGGCTTTGAAAATGGGTGTGAGAATAATTCGTGCAAAGAGGTTTGCTTAAGTTCGTTTGGAATGAAAATGGATTCCGAACTAGTTAAATGTTTATTGAGCCATATATTGTATGGTCTTATATATATGGGAATGGGTTGCGAACCAATTGAGATACTATGGGTTGCTATGTGGGGTATAGTCTTTTACCCGAGAGGGTGTGCAGATGAATCTACGCTTAGCGACTTATATATATGAGTGGTGTTTAACTGGTCCCGTGGGAATGGGTTGCGGACCAGTTGAGATACTATGAGTTGCTATATGGGGTATAGTCTTTCAAGTATATGAAGAGTGTAAATATATATGTATATATACTTAGCGGATTTGTGTATTAGTATTTAAATACATGTATGTACATATATATTTTGTGAGGGGAAATTGAGAGGCATACCGCAAAGTTTATATATTTATATATTTATACATATGTTTATATAAATATGTAAGAGTATATTTAGTTTAGCGGATGTTGTATAACCTTTTGAGAATTGGAAACACCGTTTGAGATGTCCGCTAAGCTAATATCAATATATTTGAGAATCGGGTGACTTACTTGGACATCCTGGTTTTGTGTTTTACCAGGTTTTCCTGCTCCTTACTCCTTTTATTATTACATGGGGGGAGGGGGTTCTGCTTCACTCGGTGTTTTGCTGTATGTATACTGTATGCACTTTCAGCGTTAGTTTTTTTTAATTTTTTTTTTTTAATTTTCCAACTATTTTACTTATTTTTTTTAGCAATAAATCACCTTTATTGACATTGTTGTAACATTTAATTTGCCAGTTTTCACTTTGTAAATGCTTCTTTTATATTTTATTTAAATCTCTGATTATTTGCACACTTTGCACGCGCGTCATGCATTTAAATATATATATATATATATATTTAATTTCCATATATGCATTTAAATTTTTCTTGGCAAACGAAATATTTGAAATTTCAGCATTACAATATGTTCGAGATCTCACAGTCACGATTTTTAAATTCACTTTATTTCTTTTTTTTTTTAATACATATTTTTTTTTTTAATTTAAAACTTTAAATTTTTATATCTTAGCGACAGATATATGTTTTGTCTTTGATTGTGCGCACGTTTATATATTTTCTTCAAACTTGTTATTTTTCATTTTCTTATTCACACGCATATGTAGATATGTATGTACGTAGTTTGGTTTTAACCTCTTGCTATATTCTTAGGTAAATAATTTTGTTATTTGATTTTTAGTATGTTTATGTCACTTGTGTAATTTTGTTTTGTTATTTAGAATTGTATGTTCAAGTTTTTCACTTTATAATTTTCATTTTAACATGTGTATTTTGTATGTATATTTGTAAAATCACCTTTTTATTTATTTAACTTTGTTCTACCGGTATTTGTTTTCCGTTTTGTCAGTTTATAATTTTTATTTTAACATGTGTGTGTTTGTATGCATATTTGTAAAATCACCTTTTTATTTATTTAACTTGGTTTCACTGGTATTTGCTTTCCGTTTTGCCACTTCTGTTATTACATATGTGCTATAAATTTTATTTTTATGGATTTTTTTTTTATATGTATAAATTTTTTTATGTATAAATTTTTTTATGTATAACTTTTAATTTTGAGGTGTATACCGCGCGGAAAAAATTTTCGCGATTTTGTTCGCACAACCCAATATTTTCGTTTTTTTTATATATCTGAATAGCTCAGTTTTCTAGTTTTGTTCGTTTTAACCGTGTTTCGGCACCATGTAAAAATTTCCATATTTAAATTTAAAACATACGTAATTATTTCCGTATTTAAGTTTTAACACACTTGGGTTTAATTTCAAATTATTTATTATCAAATTTTAATAGCGTACGATTAATCGCATATATTCACGAGCACTTAACTTGCTAAATTTTCAATTTTAAAAAGCGTACAATTTATAATTTATAATTTATCTGCATATACCAAACTCGCACGAGCACTTAACTTTCATTTTATTAATTTTATAATTTCTTCCGTTCTTTATTTATACTAATTTTGCTTATATATATATTGGAAAGAATAACGGAACGGAGTAGGGTTGCAGGTAGGTGCGTTTAGAGTGGGAGTAAATTCAGGGAGGTTAATTTTCAGGTAAGAATTCGGGTAAGTATTCAGGTAGGGATTCGGGTAAGTATTCAGAAATTTATTTACAAGTTATAATTAATTTAATATATTATTTCTTAATTCATTTTTTCTTATTTTTTATTATAAAATTTATTATTTATAGGATGATGTGGTCGTCCTCATCCATGTCTTCAACACTCTTCTTTTTTTCGTCCCACCTACAAGTGTCCTTATGTGAGTTATTTTTTCGCTTACATGTTAACATTTATTTTGAACGCGAAAAAACTGATCTTCTCAGCATATATTACATGGGAAATCTATCTTCTCCGTGATAGATTTACAACGCGCTTACAATCAGATTCCAGTCAGGCTAAATTATATTCCGGAAACAGCGATTACAACTCGGCTCGGACGTTTTGATTTTCAATTTATGACATGCGACCTACGCAACTCTGCACAAACAAAAAATAAATCATGCGTCTCATTGAGTGAGTTATTTTTTCTCTTACATGTTAACGGTCATATTGAACGCGAAAAAAACTGATCTACCACATGCTTATACTATAAAAGATTTAATAAAGTTTTTTATTCTCTTGCGATAATCGCATATATTAATTCACATGTGTTAGCGCAGATAGCGGAGGCGGTGCTGCAACCACCGGCGAAAGCGAAAACGTTTGTCGGAGTGGGAATTAGGAGACCGATGCCCCACACAACTGTTCCGCTAGCTATATGCCCTCGCTCCAGACAAGGTGAGTGACGAGTTTCTCAAATTGCTTGGGATCCAGCATTTGCAATCTCATATACGTGGCATCCTTCAAGCAACCACATTTGAGCTACCCGAACTTGCGAAATTAGCGGACAAAATCACGGAGGTTAGCGATCATACCCACGTGGCAATGGCAACGAGATTAGAGACACCCTGCAGTTTCGGTTCGAAGCCAAAAAGCTAAAGAGACTTTGTACGTAAATTCAATTTGTTCGTTGAACATGCTTCACGACCGAACGACGCTAAATGAAGCTAAAGGTTGCGCTATCCACGCGGGCATATCATCAGTCGTAACTGTCTAAGCGCCCTGGAAAATACAATAATCTGCTGAACGAGTTCAACGAGTTGAGCGTGTTTAACAACAGCAAGAAATATACCTCAGACCACCATTTTTGCATGACGTCACGCATATATCACATGGAAAATCTATCTTCTCGGTTATAGATTTACAACGCGCTTACAATCAGATTCCAGCCAGGCTAAATTATATTCCGAAAACAGCGATTACAACTCCTCTCGGACGTTTTGAATTTCAATTTATGACATGCGACCTACGCAACGCTGAACAAACATTTCAGCGGCACATTCACTACGTCTTACGAGGGATCGATTTTTCGTTTGCGTGCATTGACGACATCCTGGAAGCATCTTCGATTTTAAACTAACACGAAAATCATTTACGCAAAATATTCGAGCACTTGAAGAAGAACAACTTGCCCATTAACAGTAGCAAAACCAAAGTGAACTTCCTCGGTCACGAGATCACCGTAGAAGGGCTCAGGCCAACGGGAGAAAAAGTAGCCGCAATTCGCCAATTCCCCAAACAAACGTTGGCGAAAGATTTTAAACGATTTTTGGGAATTCTAATTTTTTTACCGACGGGCTCAATCAAAGCAAACTACAAGAATTAATCAAAGGCAACGGCTCAAATGAGACGATGTAGCCGAGAAAGCTTTCACTGACTGCAAGGACGAATTAGCCAATTCTACTCTTCTGAGTCACATGTCCCCAACAGCGGAACTAACACTAACAACCGATGCCTCGAGCAACGCAGT
Organism: Ceratitis rosa; assembly: GCA_037013455.1. Lineage (NCBI taxonomy): Eukaryota > Metazoa > Arthropoda > Insecta > Diptera > Tephritidae > Ceratitis > Ceratitis rosa. The sequence goes on from JAWMAG010000132.1 coordinate 679,426, forward strand.
TGGTGGCATTTTCCATCAAATTGTTGGCGGAGTACACCAGCCACTTGGATTCTATTCAAAGAAGGTAACGACAGCACAAACGAAATATTCTACGAATGATCGAGAGTTGTCGCGATCTTGGTGCATCAACCGGGAACATGCCGATCTACCAAGCTATACAGCATTTTCGACATTTACATACATAATTTTTTCAATTTATACTGACCATAAACTAGTAATTTACGCCTTTTCACAAAACGCAAATAATGTACCTCTACGGAGGGTCAGACAATTAGATTTCATTTCACAGTTTTCAACCGATATAAGGCATGTTCCCGGCAACGAAAACGGCATTACTGTCTCACTATCGCATGTGCAGTCGATCGGTGCAGTAGACTTTAGAGTCATAGCAAATTTTCAAAGCTTCGACGATGAATTAAGAGCATATCTTCCTTCATCAAACTCTTCACTCGTATTGAAGGAAATTGTTATACCGAACAATTCCGCCACCTTGTTTTGTGAATGCAGACTACGCTCGTTCGTACCAAGCAGCCTACGATAAAAAATAATAGCACATCCTGGTTGGAAGGCATCACAAAAATTAAAGCGGAATGCTACGTGTGGCCAGGTATGCGAAGTTGTATTCAATGCCAGAAAAACAAAATTCAACGTCATGCAAATTCTCCTATTGGCAATTATTGTGAAGCAGATCCCCGATTTGAACACATCCACTTGGATATAATAGGGACGCTTCCAATATCGAGGAATAACCGTTACTGCCTTACGAGCGATTTTTACGGTGGCCTACTGCAATACCTATTCCAGACATGTCAGCTGAAACGATCGCCCGCGCTTTTACTGAAGGATGGGTTGCACACTTTGGCGTTCCCGTACAAATCAAAACCGATTTAGGTCGACAGTTCGACTCAACGATTTTCCGCGAGCTCATGCCTATGTTGGGAATACAACATTTAAAGACAACAGCCTACCATCCCCAAGCCAATGGAATAATAGAGCGCTAGCATAGAACGCTTAAAGCAGCCATAAGATGTCACAAAACGAAAGAGGAACAGCTATCAAACACGACTAACGCGCAAGTCCGGCCCAGATGTTAACGGGCAGACCTGAAGCGATCCCCCACTAATATTGCCACTTTATAATTAATCTTTTTATTCTTTACATCAAAATGCAACTCTGAATATTTTAATTAATAGTGTGATATACCTAAAACCCTAAATAAAGAAATGATCTATTCGATTTTGATAGTCGTTGAGACGACAAGTGTTTTCACTTGGCCTGGTCGCAGCAGTACAAAAAACATCTAATAGTGTTGTGTACAAAAGTTTGCACATCGAAAGCTAAACTCTGAAGAAAATAAGATGTAATATCGTTGAATTGGAATTTTGAATCAAGCAAAACTTGAAAAAAAATTATACAGACAAAACAGATAAACTTGTAAAAAAAGAAAAAATTAAAATTAACGAAATAAATTGAAAAGAGTAAACTAAGTATGATGTATGTACAGCGATGGTAAAATAAGCAAACAGGTAAAAGAAAGACGATCGTGTAAGGAAAGGCGGTTTCACCATAAAGAAACAGTAGAACAAGAATCAGCAGACAAATACTGGGAAAATTGCGACGAGTTAAAAGGAACAAGATGCAAGACCTCGATGCTAATTCCAAATTTAAAGTGTTTTCTTCTACATTAAATAGTAGTAGTAGTAGTAGTAGTAATTTGATGTTAACGGAAATTCGGAAATTTTATTGGGCGAGTAGATTCAATGGCTTCTATTTTAAATTCTTTAGAAACTATTTATAAACAATTATTGTTAGGTATTATAAAAGATAAAATAACAGGTAATGGGGGGAAATAGTCTTATTAATTAAGAGGAAAAGATTCGCCCGACGAACTAATTGACAAAATAAGATTATGCCGTTGCAACTCTACAAAAAAAATTTGTAAACTACTAAATAATTACATATGTCGTTTAAATAATAACTATAGTCTAGAAATTGGTAGATTCTTTTGAACATGGATTGCCGGAACCCGTTAAAAGCATTAATACGAAGGCTGCTATATATATTTCTGGCCTAATAATGAATATACGAATATTTATCAACGAAAATGGTTTTTTTTATTTTTTTTTTTTGTTGGATTTGGCTCGTCTTGGAAGACCCACACGGTCGATAGATCCATTATTCGTCACCTGTGACGATCTTATAAACGTCTTTTGAAGCACCGCGATCGTATGTTTTAGCAATCCACACCAGCCTTTTTTTGAGCGATTGTCGAATTGTGCGGGATCCAACGAGAACAAACCTTTTCTACGGCCAGGTGTTCATGCATATCGAATGTATGCTGGTGGAAGAAATGCATAGGCATGCCTCTATCTAAAGGTATGTTTCATGACGGTCTTGCATTATCAGTTCACGTATGGCATCGATGTTTTCTGGCACAACGGCTGTTTTTGGACGACCTTAACGGAATTCGTCTTTGAGCGAGCGTCGGCCACGATTGAATTCGTTGCACCAGTTTTTCACAGTGCTATAGGATGGTGCTTCATAGCCATACAAAGATTTTAGTTCATCGATGCACTCTTGTCGTGATAATCCACGTCCATTTTTTGGCCGAGATGAATTTTTTAATTCCCTGTAAATAAAACAATTCACGATTAAATGACAAAACGTTCTGAGTGATGTTATGCTAGAAAATGTCAAGCTTTCCAATGGAAATGTCAGATTGCACCTGGCAACACTTAGTGTTGCCTAGGCCAGACCTATATATAGCAGCCTACGTATTAGTCGTAACCCCAAAAAATTAAGATAAGCTTACGAAATAATTAAAGCTAATGGGTACTTAATCAAACTGGGCCAAAGATTCAGGCGACAAGCCTTAAGGATTATATGTATATAATTGGCACCTTGTAACCGCTGAAGCGATTTTCCAACAAATTGAGGGACCTACAGTTTATGCTAAGCCGCCTCCGAACGGCTGATGGTTTTTTAACGAGGAGCCTTTTTTCATGTCCGAAATACACTCGGAGAGGTGGTTATTCTCTGCCGATGGGCGACCGCAATTAGAAAATTTAAGTTACTTTTTTATTTAAATTAATTTTCCATAACTTTTGGATGTTGGTGGCACCGGGATTTAAACCCGAGCCTTCCGAATGTTAGTACGCAATGCTAACCACTCGGCTACCGCGGCCGCCTTACGGATTACCCTATATAAATATGGCAATTAAAAAACTGAGATTTATCGCAGACTCCAATGCTGAGTTCAGTATTCTGAACCCTCATTAAGTGGAAGGTAAACACCAACAACTACACGCTTAAAGTACTCAACCGTAATAATTCAACGAGAGTTAAATATAGACTGCCTCTTTCAAAGAATTTATATCGAATTTCTTAAGTTTGATTTCCATTCAAGCTTTGAAGGAATTATCGGCAACAATATTTTATTAAACTTAGACATTAATTAAAAAAAACCGTAGGTTAATTACACCAAATACTACTTTGCCAATAACTTTCAATAATGATGAAAGTTATCTTCTAAAAACTATGAAAGCATGATTTTCTACAAATATTTAGTAATGAGGAAAGCAGTTCCATAAAATATTTATTGCAGACCATTTGAGTCCGAAAGACGAGAAATGCCTAATAAAATAAATCCTTATTACCAGTACATATAATTCGCCCCTGTGAGTGGTAACGAGTACACCGAAGACGGCAAGTTTCCCATTCCAAATATGGAAGACTTTTTCGATAAACTGCGAAAGTGTACTTACTTAAGTATAATCGTTTTAGCTAAAGGTTTTTATCAAATAGAAGTCGACCCTAAGGATAAAGCAAAAACTGTTTTTAACCGCAAATGGACAATATGAGTATACCCGTATGAGCTGTATTTTGGGCTGAAATAAGGACCAGGAACCATTCTAAGGTTAATAAACACTGGTCTTAGCGAATACATAAATAAAATTTGCATTGTCTATACCTATAAACGATATTTTAATTTTTTCAAGAAGTTTTCAAGAGCACGCGTTGAGTCCTAAAAAAAAGTCTTTAATAATCTTCGTGAGAATAACTTAAAGTACCAAGCTATTGGGTCATAACGTTTCAAAAGACGGTATAAAGCTTGATCGTTTGAAAATCGAAGTAATTAATTCCAAGAAGCCACCTACAAATGAAAAAGAACCCAATTTTGTAGGTATTACAGACTATGATAGAAGATTTATCGGAGAATACGCAAAGGTTGCGTTTCCTATAATAAAATTGTTAAAACATGAAATACCATTTAATATCAATGATGAAGAGGATTTGAACGCTTTTAAAAATCTAAGAATGTTAATAACTGGCGAACCTGTTTTTCAACCACCAGATTTTACTGTTTACCTTTTTGTTATACCTGCCCACTTTATCTAATCATGAAATTAATTATTATACTATTGAAAAATAGTTCTTAATTGTAGTATGGTAGGTAAAAAATTACCGAACGTACCTTTATGGGATGAAATTTACCGTACAGACTGATCATAAGCCACCTATCTGGCATCACTATATTAAAGAACCTAACTGATATGAAACTACAAAGGTGGAAAATCCTATTAAACGAATATGACTTTGGAATTGATTTTATTAAAGGAATATAAGATATAAGCGATAAGAATGAAGAGAAGTATACAAAAAATTTTTCTTGAGCTCAAATTCAGACTTTTTTCCTCAAAACTTCTTGCAACAATAACATTAATTGTAAGCAATTGTCATTTTTGCAAAATTGCAAAACATGAAAAATTCCTTACCTTGTAGGCGAGAATCTAACACATTTCAATCATATCGTGCAATAGATATATGGTACCCGTCTAGAAATTGATGTACTTGACAACTATCAATAAATTTACGAAATATACAACTTTTTATAAGCTGAATGATAAAACTTGTATTAGTGTTTTCGAAGCATTAAAACAGAGAATCCTATTCCTAGGAAAAATTAAAGAACTAGTATGTGATAATGAAATGTGCTTCAGCCACAATTCGATTGAATTATTTTTAAAAAAGCAAAATATATCTTAATATTGTATATTTATAAAATATAAATTACGTGACAGGTTGTTTGTCCGCGATGGACTCCTAAGCTACCTTACCGATTTTTATCAAATTAGCACACCGTGTGCGGTTTGATCCAACTTGAAAGACAGGATAGCTTACATCTTAATTTATTTTTTTGCAAATTATAATAGTTTTTCTATTTCAATTTTTGGCGTTAGCATAGCCGGCCACGTGTTACTTAGACTTAAGTGTAAGCTTTCCAGTTAAAATTATCATTCAGCACAAATACTTTGGGAACATTTACTAGAAATTAGAAATGGTAAAATAGAACTGCAACCAAATACGCAATGCATTAAACTGCCAGACAATTTCTCCTCCAATTTGTGGTATGCTTCTTGATGTTTTTCCAACAAATGGAGGGACATTCAGTTTTTACTAAGCCGACTCCGAACGACTGATGATTTTTCCATATCATAAATACACTCAGAGGGGTTGACATTCCCTGTCGAGGGTCGGTCACAATTAGAAGAATTAACTTAATATTTTATTTAAATTAATTTTTTATAATTTTTAGTTGTTGGTCGGAAGACGCAAAACCACAAATTGGAGGAGGACGTCGGCCGAAAATCGCTTCGGTGGTTACAAGATGCTAAGTATATATATACATATGTACATATAACTTTATTCAACATTTTTAGAAAGAATGACTGAAGTAAGCGCGCCGCCGGCAAAGAAGATGAAGCAGCAAACTAAAAGTAAATCGAGCGAACGTGAGGTGTTCCGAATAATCGGTTATTTACATGAGTTGGCGGAGTTTGAGGTTGGTTTGTAAATTTGTTTAAATTCTCTGACTAACTTGAAAAACTTGGCCGGCTTGAGGTCAGAAAAATAAAAACAATATAAGTGTTGTTTTCTCCCGATATATTTCGTTAATCGTCTTCAGGGACAATAATTAACAATAAAAACAAAGTTAATAATTTATATTACTTAATAAATTTCGCATAAACATACATATATTTATTATTATACGTCCTAATCGTTTAATGTGGAGCTTTGTACTGCCGAATCGTTTGTTAGCAAGTGTCTGTGCAAGTGAGCACAATTATCAGTGTCCGTTTTGAAGTTTAGTCTTATGTTTTTTGGTGTGTTTATAATGTGCAGCATCTCTAATGTGTACCGCTTGCTGTAGTGCTGTTCTTGTTGAAGAATCTTTACATCGTCAAAGTTGGGAGAGTGGCCGCTGGCTGCATAGTGGGATGAAAGTGCTGTTTTTTGTGTATTCGTTTGATGTCGTAGTTTCTAGTCGGATTTATCTTGTGCTATTCTCGTTTTTAATTTTGACTTGGTTGTTCCTACATATATATTTCCACATTTTTCATTTTCATCACCATTGCTTGTGATTTCATAGATTACATTGCTTTTGTCAGAATTTGGTATTTTTGACTTCGTTCTATTGAAGATGTTTTTTAAGGTATTAGTAGGTCTGTGTGAAATTTTTATATTGCTTTTATCGTAGCAATTTGGTTTTACTATTCGTTCAGATTGACTAACTTTAAATCTATGACTCAAACCTTTTCCGGTTCTGTTGGTATGAAGGCTTTAAAAATATACAGCCTTGGCCAAAAGTATTAATAACATTAATATTTAGTAGGTCCACTCTTCGATATAGTAACGGCAGCGATTCTCTTAGGCATGCTGCGTACAAGCTTTGCACATTCGTCCGCACTTTTAGCGTACCACTCGTTAATTAAGGCATTCTTTAAGGCAGTTTTTGATGTTATACTGTGTTCCTTAATCTTGCGTTTTAAAATAGCCCACATGTGCTCAATGGTATTAAGATCTGGAGACTGTGCAGGCCAATCTAATAACACAATGTTGTTATCTCTAAACCAAAACATCGTAGTCGCTGATTTGTGACAAGGAGCATTGTCTTGCTGAAATTGAACCCCGTCTAAAATAGTATCGCCGAAAATGCGCGTTAACGAAGACAGAAGAACAGCTTCTAATACATTTATGTACTTTTGACTGTCCATGCGACCCTCGCAAACGAACATTTCGCCGACACCATCAGCAGCCATGCAGCTTTTTCCCATTCTTTTCTTGGAAACACGGCTTCTTTCGGGCTTTACATCCTTTTAAAGCTGCTTCCATAAGTCTTCTTCTAGCTGTTCGAGCTCTAACTGGTTTACGAATGGGCAGCTGCAAAGGCAGAAGAAGATTTTTTGCGATCCTTGAAGGACTCGCGTATAAGTATTCGGTCTTCTCGTTTACTGATTAGACGCTTTCTTCCACTTTTTGATTTATTATTGTGGGATTTCGTCTCCACAAATCGCCTGATAGCACATTGGACAGCGCACCACGAACATCTCACCAAATCGGCAATCTCAACCTCAGACTTACCGTCTTCACTAAAAACTTGAATTCTAACATTAGGCATTTCGGTAAATATGAACTGTTTTTATGAGATTGGTAACTTTTCACTAAATGTAATTTACACTTTCACTATCAAATTTTAAATGCGAAAATATTTTATGAATTTCTTAAAAATGTCAATTTTTAGGTTTAGCTTACCCAGAGTGCTATGACTGTTAATATTACACAATTAATCAACAGTTAAACACCCATGTAAGACATTTCCAAAAATAATTGGAAACTTTGATAGCCACATTTGGCAATACTTGTATTTTAGTGGGGTGCCTAATATTGTACTTCTGGCCAATGCTGTAAGTACTGGCGAATTGGCCATTAATTGCCAGTCTGATCAAAAATTCACTCGAAGGTGTTAATAAGCATTTCGACGCTCTTATTGGTAAGAACATATTAACCTGCAATAGCTTAACAATCAATTCAGTAATAGCAAAAATATTAAAATTAATTTACAGTCCACTCCGACCGGGATTGATTTTGTATCGCAAGAGTATTAATTACGCAAAGCACGTCAGCTCTCCAAAAGCTCGTAATAAAAAAAAAAACCTTTACTAAAAAAGAAATAGAATTTAAGAAATAAAAAAAGGAATAAGAAGAATAAAATAAACATGCGAAATTAAATTTAATAAATATTTGTTTTGTTCTTTATATTTTTTTGTAAAAGCCCCTACACAAACCCCTCGTCACGACGTCTAATTTTCATTGCGCTTGGATCTTCCTGCAGTTTAGCAAGACATACTCGGATATCCAATCCTAAAGAACAGGGTTCACTCTTATCGCATTTAACCCATCCATTAAAGAATGTTTAAAAACGTTATTGAACGCTCCAGATATGTCGAGGAAAATGCCTAAAGCATACTCCCCGTTTTCAAGAGCAGATTCTATCTTCCACACAACATGGAAAGCTATGTCTACAGATTTACCCTTTGTATAAGCTTGTTGAGTTTTTGAGAGAAGATCCTCATTTATAGTTTGATTGATGTGAAGATCTATCAAACGTTTCAATGTCTTTAAGAGAAATGAAGTTAAGCTGATTGGGCGGTAGTCCTTAGGGTACAGGTGCCCTGTTTTTCCTACTTTGGGGATGAATACTCCTTTTGCCGGACGCCATGAGGCTGGAACGTAGTTTCTCTCAATGCAAGCTTCAAAGAGTTTATATATATATATATATATATATATAATTGGTGCTTTGTAACCGCTGAAGCTATTTTTGACCGAGCTCCTCCCGACTTGAACCCGAGCCTTCGTAATGTCAGTACGCAGTGCTAACCACTCGGCTACCTCGGCCCCAAAGAGTTTGCTCAAGAATTTTACAACCCTATCTTCGGCTCTTCGAAGCATAGCCGGGAAGATTCCATCTAGGCCCGATAATTTGTAAACCGAGAATGTTTCCACTGCCCATCTGATCTTGTCTGGATTCACTATGCCGCCTACGTCTTCTGTGTCCTCTGTCCTAGTGATTTCCGACAATACCGCACTCAACTCTGACGTATCCGTTGGAAAGTGGGCGTCAAGTAACGTTTCCAGTGATTGCTTACTATTATTAGCCCATTGACCGTTATCCGATTTTATAAGTTCTTGAACCGTTGTTCCTTTGGGCAACACTTTCCTTAGTCTTGCGGACTCAGTTCTGCTCCTATGCCTCTGCAAAAATTTTACCAATTGCTTTTCTTGGCTTGCCGTGTAGCTTTTTTATAAAGCCTTAATAAGTCCTTGTATTCATCGCAGCACGGAGAAGGTCTGGCTGTCCATGCTAGCTTGAAGATCTCCTTTACCTTCTTTCTGAGAGATCCCACTTCAGGATTCCACCAGATCGATTTGCCCTTGCCCTTGAACATACGGGCAAGAGGTCTTAAAGGCATCAACCAAAGTGGTGGTGAGGAGTTTTAGCTTTCTCAAGGTCTTCCCAATTTGTCAACCCCCTTGGTATTCTGATGGTTCTTTCCCAGAATATGGACCAATCAGCTAGCCTTGGGCTTGGTTGTGAAATAAGTTAAAAGCTTTACGTTTGGCGTAGTCCAACTGTTGGGAGTTTGAACGAAGTGGTGTGATAGTGTGGTCAGTACTGGATAAGCACAATCGCCTGCAAACTGTTGTGTTGATGAAAACGAAGAAGCTGTCTGAAATAAAACCAGTATGTAATATGCAAGCGTCATGTACACTACCAAAGCTTCCTACTACGACATGTCGAATCCTTAATTTATAGTCGCATACGACTTGTGCCTTTATGGAGTAGAAGCGACTCTTTGAAAAATAAATTGTATGGTTAACCCCTGGCGCTTCGGTAGGTTTCAATTCATTACCATCAATATACCCTATACAATTCGGCTTCTCACCGTAGGTTGCTTTGACGATTTCATCCCTTCAATAACATCTGGACAGTTGAGGTATTTGGATTTCAATTCCAAAAAAGAACAAAATACTCGCTTAGTAATTTTACAAAGCGCTTCACCGTCTCCTACTCCAAACAGTGTAGCTATTTTCCGGATTGCCGCATGTTAAAGACATGAGTTCGAATTCAGGCCTTTCTAAATAGCACAATTAAAATATAGAATAAGAACAATAAACATACTTACATTCCTATACTTACCGTACCAACTCACCCATGTATATACTCACCTCACCCTACTCCCTTTTTCGTACTTATGTACCTGCAACCCTATCCTCCTCGCTACCCGCTATACAAAACAATAAACTTACCTGCTAAATTCTCTTACTAACGCTACATAAATTCGGGTGTGAAAATAAAGTAGAACATTGTTAAATAAAAGTTTTAAAACGAAAATTTTGTTAAATAAAACAAAGTGTTAAAATAAAATGGAAAAATAAACTTCTTAAAACTCAAAAGTATTTTATGATTATATCAAAATAATCAATATATTTATTCAGTGATCGAATCCTGAACATGGTGCCGAAACCCCAGTTACGGAGTGAACCGAAATAACATAAAAATTAAGAAATAAATAAAATTATAAACAGAAAACACAAATTCATAAAGTTGAAATAATTGTGATGGCATATAATAAAAAATAACAACACAATGTATTAACCCGTTTTGAACAAACATAGAAAATAAAAACTTAACAACATTAAAACCAAAGAGGAAAACGTACCGTACAACAAAAGCTCCACCCGATAAACCGCAAAAAAAAAGTATACATGAATATGCATAAGAACAAACATATATACATACATACATAAGTGAAAAAAAAACACAAAATGACCAACTTAACAATGTGCTTTGCGTAAATTTAAGAGCAAATTAATAAAATCCCAAGCATAAAAATCCATAAGCATTAATGCAAGAACAACAATAAACAAATAACAATTTACATGTGCTCTTAAGGAAGTTAAAAGAAATAAGAATTAAAAGATAACCCGTTCGCAAAAAAAAAAAAAGAAATTAGTAACAATTAATCTATACATGAATGCATACATACACACATACATATCCACAAATATACTGCAGTGATATGCTTAAAAAAAAAAAAAATAATTAAAAATTATTAAATATTTGAGTAAACAAGAAGTACTAAAAATAATTCAAAAATGCATATATTAAACAAAATAAATCACAAAAACAAAAATTAATTGAAAATTGAGCAATAGTAGCTTAACAAACAGCAAAACCCTACACATCCTGAAAAAAAACCGAGATACAACAACATCAACGCACTAATGCACTGCAACAAGACAACCGAATAGAAGTAACCCTACCCATCACGATAAACGGTTTGTAAAATGAAAAACTGGAATCATAAAGTAAGTCCACCCATTTGAAAATAAATTTAATGTATATGATGACGGCGGCCGCGGTAGCCGAGTGGTTAGCGTTGCGTACTGCCATTCGGAAGGCTCGGGTTCATATCCCGGTGCCACCAACATCAAAAAAAAAAAGTAATGGAAAATTAATTTAAATAAAAAATTAAGTAAAATTTTCTAATTGCGGTCGCCCCTCGGCAGGGAATGTCCACCCCTCCGAGTGTATTTCGGATATGAAAAAAAAGCTCCTCATAAAAAAAAACCATCAGCCGTTCGGAGGCGGCTTAGTATAAACTGTAGGTCCCTCCATTTGTTGGAAAAACATCAAGACGCAAAACCACAAATTGGAGGAGGAGCTCGGCCGAAAATCGCTTCAGCGGTTACAAAGCGCCAATTATATATATATATGATGAATTCCTAAAATCATATATCCCCAAAAAAAAAAAAAAAAAAAACAAAAAAAATGCTCATGAACTCTTCCAATTTCTCAAAATCTGCTAAGTTAAAATAATATATGATTACTTACATACAAAGAGAATATATATATTTTCTGTACATATTTCATATATAAAAAAAAAAAAAAACCAGTCCAAATAAATTGCAATATACTCGTACACATAGTTATAGCACAAAACACGTTGCAATTCCCGCATATACGAGTACATCGCAACAGACTCGAAACTCATTTCGACAGAACCATAATCGGCCCAGTGTATATATATTACACTGCCGATAATTACCGCCTCCATATATTTGCTAAGTCCCCGCTACTCATAAGCCGTGCAAATATATATAATATACACACCCATATATAAATATATTAGCATACACCCGCTCAAGCCATTCCAGCGAATTCTTTGCAATTCCGTCCCCACTTTTTCGCTATTTTCATAAGCAGCAGGAGAGATATACATACAAACGTACATAAGCTCGGCTTAGTCGCCGAGTACTGCTGCGACAGTGGGTTCCCAAAATATTAGCACACCAAAAAAAAAAAAGTGGAATCCAAGAAAGTTGGGAATTAATAAAAAAAAAACATTAAATAAATAATTAATACAATAATTAAATAAAAAAAAAATAAAAATTTAAAGTATATTATAATAAATTTTAAATAGATAAAACAAAATAAAATTAATCGAAATGTATAAAACACAATTAAGGACCATTAAAAACCCACTCTTAGAAAAGATGGCTTCGGATATACTGGAACCACCCCAACCCCTCCAAACTCAATCGGAACCCCGCGATTCCCAAAAACACTCAACAATGGCTCACACAGAATTTTTATTCCACTTGAGGAAATTGGATAAATTCTGCGAAAAGTGGAAAAGCATCGAAGAATCAATGCACTCAAAGGCGGCGTTGATGGTATATAAGGAGAGGTTAGAAAGACATATAGCCCTGGCAGATGCAGCCAATGATAACCTGCAGCTGAGTAACACCGTGGATGAAAAAACCCGAACGGTATGTGCAGAACGTTATGACACCTCCAGAGCCAACGCGATGCTAATGAGGACTCGGATAAATGAGTTACTCCTTCAACTCACCTCAAACCTCGAACCCGTAGCATCAAGGCCCCACGCGCACTCCCTAGCGCAATCCCAATCTCAACCTTCTCAGAACCTCAAACCTGTCTGTACCATATTCCACGGAGAAGATAAAGAATGGCCGTCGTTCAAGGATTATTTCACGGCACAAAGTTCTAAATTCTGGCTAAGGCAAAAAATGCTGCAATTAAAAATGAGAACAAGAGGAGAAGCGGCGCAAATAATTCACGAATTCTCATTAAATGATTCCAACTTTAACCCTGCCTGGCAAGCACTCACAGCCAGATACGAGATCTCTCATACAAAAATCGTTTCTTCCGAAAGCTCGGAACTCCAACTTCCAGAAGCAACACCCGAACTTCCAATCTCTGCATCGAATTTCGAAATTAAAGCTTCTATTGCTGACATTCAGCCGCAGCTATTCTCGTGCAAATTGTGCAGCTCTCATCACTCAATGATAAAGTGCGAAGAATTCAAAAAGCTATCCGTCCCCGATCGGATCAAGTTCACGAAGAAAAATAATTATTGCATGAATTGTTTGGCCTATTCTCACTCCAAGAGAGATTGCAAAAGCAACTTCACATGCTTATATTGTAAAAAGCGCCACCACTCACTTCTCCACTCGAGGCAACCCCAAAGGCCAAGTGAACCAACCCCCCATCGAAATAATGCCACACCCCAAGTGGCAAGTCCTGTACCTCTAAACATATGTACAGTAACATTCAACTCAAAATACTCAACCCAACCAAAGGGTACTCATCACGTTACAAATAGCAGAAATACAGTATTGCTACCCACAGCCTACGAGCCCATCCTCCACAAAGAAAAAATAATTAGAATACGTGCCCTAATAGATCAAGGCTCCCAGAAAACTTTTGTATCGTCTCGAATGCATAAGTCCCTTGATCTACTAACACCTAAGACTCACTACAACATTTTTGGAATCGACGGACTACCAGTTGGAAACTCAAATGAAACACCCACTCTAACAATACTCTCTTCAAATAAGGAAAAGAGGATCGCAACTCCCGCTGTAATACTACCCCAAATAACACACTCTCTACCGTCGTTGAAGCATATGGACCCTAAAGAATACTGCTCACTTCCCCTAGCAGATCCCGATTGCTTCGCACCAACCAAAATCGAATTGGTGATTGGCAGCGACATTCTTCCCCAAATTCTTCTCCCAGGATTCAAGACCTGCGGAAGCTTAATAGCCCAAAACTCCATCTTTGGGTGGATATTAAGCTGCCCAATAGCACAAGAGACTAATATTTCACTCACTCCACCTCGTTCTAACACGGATACAGAACTTCCGAATTTTGACCCGGCAGGATGGCCATTGGCCAAGATGAAATCCTCAAAAATCTCAACTCAGCAGCATTGGATACAAAAACCAGTCCGCGGTCACAAACACAACTCATTGCACAATGACAACTCTTTTCATAAGCATAATCCCCCAAATACGAAAATTAAAAACTCACTCACCAGAAAGCCTCTCAAAAGCTACCTCATTCCCGAGACTGTACCTTTTCTGGAAAAAAGTCCAGTCCTCGTGACTAAAACTCCGTCGAACAGAAGTTCTGAAGTCAGAAAAGAAGATTGGATTCCCTACCGTTCTAATTCCTCACGTAATAGTGTCGTTCATCGTCCCATTCATCGGATCGGCAGAGTTGGAGCGATTATAAGGAAAACGAAAAAGCCAAGAATGAAGACGGACGTCAGAAATTTCCCGACGCTGCAACAGATCCACACGTCGAATTGCTTTCAGCGCAGAAATCCCTCCGCATTTTGGAAAGTCTTATATAAAGGATGACCCTCCAGATCTTCAAGAATAGCAACAATAAGCTACCACTCGTGTCCACATCCAACTACTCAACCATTCCAGGTTCACAGAGTAGTGACAACCGAACATCATTCACTTCGGTGGAAAAATCCAAAATGGCTACCCAAGTCATCCGAGTCCTGTCCAAAAATCTTATCAAATGGCTACTCTTATCCGGTGCAAATAAAAACTCAGAATGCCCGAAATAGACGGCCGAATACTCCCAATGATGGACATACTCAATCCCAACGAGTAACATGTTCGCAACGTGGACATCCGCATCTCTGGCGGAACTGTCACACTCTGTAGAACTAGCTCTAATACTCTCACTCTCTCTCGGGAGTCTCTCTCTCTCTCTCCCTCTCTCACAGATACCAATTTTCCTCTCATTATCCCATTACGTCGATACATTCACAGTAATTCATATACTAATAATGTGTTTCGATGAAAATTCTCTTTGCAGACCCTATTATACAGCCGGACCTTAAACTTCCACCTCCCATTAAGCAATCAGAAGCTTTCCAAGACGTCATGACGCCGCAGGCCCGCCGGCATGTTGAAGACATGAGTTCGAATTCAGGTCTATCTAAATAGCACAATTAAAATATAGAATAAGAACAATAAACATACTTACATTCCTATACTTACCGTACCAACTCACCCATGTATATACTCACCTCACCCTACTCCCTTTTTCGTACTTATGTACCTGCAACCCTATCCTCCTCGCTAACCGCTATACAAAACAATAAACTTACCTGCTAAATTCTCTTACTAACGCTACATAAACTCGGGTGTGAAAATAAAATAGAACATTGTTAAATAAAAGTTTTAAAACGAAAATTTTGTTAAATAAAACAAAGTGTTAAAATAAAATGGAAAAATAAACTTCTTAAAACTCAAAAGTATTTTATGATTATATCAAAATAATCAATATATTTATTCAGTGATCGAATCCTGAACACCGCATTTTACCAGATGAACCCAAACGGTATGAAGTTATGGCCAACTGAAGGTCTACCGAATATTGCCTGATGGACTGTTTTTATTAAACTCTGCACTGTCTTTGATCAAAGGACAAAAACAAAGTAAATTGGTCTCTTGAAACCCGTAGAATTTATTAAAATCATCTAATTGTTCAAGAACACTCGTTGAACTCATCCAATAGGTTCCAATATCTATCGTCGTCTGAAAAGTTGTTTTCATGTAAGAGTACATTTCTTAAAGTTTAACAAATGAAGTAAATAGTTACCATCCGTGCAGAATATCTAAAGCAGCTGCTTCAATAATAAAATTAAATATTTTTCATTTTCGGAAGTACGCGGCATTTTAAACAACAAATTCATAACTTCTCTTCATTCGCAAGAGCTTGGCACTTCGAATGAGCTGTGTATTTGCTACCAAATATGCAACAGTTTTGAAATGGAGAGTTCTCTAACTCTTGCATATTTCAGTATAGCATTTTTGCAATCTGTGCTATACTATACTATATTTCAATTGTAATTGAATAGTTTTAAGCAATATAGTTTGTATTGTCAATAAAGGATGTACACATTGCCAAAACGACGACTTAATCATTTTGTTTAATAATTATATAAGTAAAAAATTATTATTAAAATTAATTAATTAAAATATAATATTTATATTAGCTAACAATCTATAAAACAGTAAATCAACACCTAAATTTATTATTTATTTATATTGAAGACATGGGTGTCGATCTCATCGAACTCTGAAAAAAAGGAATTGAGAATTAAATATGCTTTATATATATAGAAAACTGGTAAGTATAGTAGAATTCCTTACCCTAAAACTGAAATACTCGCCCTTTATCCCCTTAATCTCCAAATCATAACCTGTAAAACAAAAAAAAGTAGACGAAAAACCGAAACCGAAATTTCCCTCCTTTTCCGTTAAAATCTAAGCTAAGTATTGTATTATAAGTAAGGAGTTTGAAATAATGTGAAAACACAATCGCTTGCTATACCCTAAACGGAACGTACATACGTGTATGTGCGCTTAAATAAATACATATTTATATAAAATTATGAAGTTTAATAAAATCATTGTCAAAACTGCGGTGTTTGATAACTTAAATTATTATAATTAAAGTTAAAACAAAATAAAACTATTTTTATTCAAGCGCGACTTGAATATGGTGCCGAAACCCGGGTTTCGGTTCGGTGAAAAACACATGAAATTAACAGTGATGAATTTTAAACATACATATATACTAAGAGTATTGTAGAATAAGTTAATAAAAAAAACAATGTTATATATTTTTTTAAACGGTCCAACAACACAACGACACAATAACATCACCCAAAGATCGAAGACAAAGCAAGGAGCCACGATCCACAACAAACACCAGCAAAAAAGCTAAATCCCACATTCACTCACGTAGCCGAACTTAAGCGTTTGTACTAAAAAAGGGAAATGCCAAAGTGAGTACAGCCTTTACTTGTCTGTTGTTGTTGTTGTAGCGGTTCGCTTACCCCGCTTAGGGCAGGCATAATCAGTCTAAGTCGCCGAGGTCATCTAACGGAAGGTCCAGGAAACGTGCTGTTCCGACAGGGTTGGACCAAAGGGAGAGGGGGGTTAGATGGGTAGGTTTAAGGGGGCATGTGAAGAGGTGGTTAGTGTCGTGCGGGAACTCTCCACATGCAGGGCATACGTTGGGTATGCTGGGGTCGAGTCTGGATATGTAGGAGTTTAACCTGCTACAATATCCAGATCTAAGTTGTGCTAGTATCACACGGGTCTCTCGAGGCAGCTCGAGCTCACTGTCTGCGATAGGTGGTGGTTTGATTCCGAGTACGCCATTCACTGGAAGGGAGTCTAGGAAGGTGTTGACTGACTCCTGGTGAATGGCGTTCAGCGCCTGTCGGTAAGCCGTCCTGTCCAGCGGTTGTTTTACATGGTGCTGTATGGTACAATTGTGGTCAAGTACTCCCTTCCTGATATGCCTAGGCGGAGGCTCGGCTTCTAAGAGGTGCCTGCTGGGGTGTCGTGCAGTGAAGAAACGGGAGAGGTCGGCGAGGTAGCCGTTCACTTTCGAACATAGGCTATCAATATCCTGGCCAGACGCCAATATCGAGCAATCATCGGCATACGAGGTTAGTGAGACTCCTTCCGGTGGAGGAGGGAGCTTCGAGATGTAAAAATTAAACAGTAGCGGGGGGAGTACACCACCCTGCGGAACCCCCTGTTTAATTTTCTTCAATTTAGATGTTTCACCTTGGAATATGACCGATGATTGACGACCACTCAGGTAGCCCATGACCCACCTCTGCAACCCCGGCGGTAATGAGGATTCCTCAATGTCACTGAGTAGCACTGAATGATTGACAGTGTCAAAAGCTTTTGACAAATCCAGTGCTACCAGGACAGTTCTCGCGCAGGGTCGGTTTTGGTTCAGGCCATTGACCACCTGGGTGTTTATGGCGTTAAGTGCTGTTGTGGTGCTGTGCACTTTTCGGAAGCCATGCTGATGTGCTGCTGGACGCAGATGGTGAGTAAAAGTCGGGAGCAGTAAGGCCTCAAGCGTCTTCGCTACTGGGGAGAGGAGGGTTATCGGCTGATAAGACTCTCCTTTGTTGGCTGGTTTCCCCGGTTTAAGTAGCGGGACCACCCTACCGGTTTTCCACACATCTGGTATGATTAGGGTGGTCAAAGACAAATTGAGGACCTTGGTAAGGTATTCTGCTCCCGCTGGTCCGAGATGTTTTAGCATCAGCATGCTTATTCCGTCAGGGCCGATGGATTTGTAGGCTTTCGCCTTCCCGATAACCCCCTGAACCTCTTCTCTGGAGAAATCAAGCACCGCGCTTGTGTTTGGCAGTTTGCGCATACGGCGGGTTACATGTCTTTTCGTTTTGTCTACCGAAGGATGCAGTGTAAAAAGCCGGCTAAAATAGCTCGCGCATCTCTTCGGATCCGACGAGGCGCGACCACCGAATGAAATTTCCACCCGGTCATCGCGTCTCGTCGGGTTAGACAGCGACTTGACTGTAGCCCAGAGCTTGGTTGCCCTAGAGGAGAGATTGCAGGACCTTAAGTGCTCCTCCCACTTTCTCCGCTTGTGTTTGTTTACAACGGTCCGAATCTCCGCATTTAAATCCCTGATTAAGGGATTCCCGGGATCGGAGTTACGGAGGATGTCGCGCCTTGCTGCTAAAGCCGCCGCTTCGGACGGGAAGTTAGGGCGGATTTCCGCAATTCGGCCTGCCGGGATGAAGCGGGCGGCAGCGGTCACAACTATCCTGCGGAATGAGCCTTTACTTGTCTCATTTATTTAGATGCATACGTATATACATACATCCCACCGCATAAATGGTACATCCCAACTGATTCCTTCATGAGCTCTCAACAATGGAAAAATTCTGCGAGAAGTGGTGGAGCGACTGCAATACTCTTCAAACGGCAATAGCAATTAGACATTATGAAGATCATCTGGACAAGCTAACAGATAAGGTGGACACAACTCACAACATCATGCAGATGAACGGTACAGTGGATGACAAAACTAGGGCGATGTGCGCAGAGGAATAGGAGACATCATACAACAACGCGTTGCTGACTAAGATCCGAATAAGTGAAGCACTCGAAGGACTTACTACAAAAGGGGAATCCCCCACATTAAAAACCCAAGCGCAACGTCCAGCGCAACTTCACCCAAATGCACAAAATTTTCTTAAAGAGCCTGCATGTGACACAAGTCCATTTTGTGGAGGCTATGAAGAATGGCCCATGCTATCGTAAACGTTTTTTTACCTAAAGACGAAGACACGAGTAGAAGCAGCACGGGTAATTCAAATGTATTCAGTAAACGACCTTAATTTCGAAATTGTATTGCAAGCACTCTTATCCCAAAATGAGAATCTTCGGTTATTAGTAGATAACCAGATACGTGTAGATACCCTAAAAAAGTCCCAGTAGTGAGCTTTTAGCAAATACAAAAACTCCAGCTGACGATAACAAACAGCCTCTCAGTTCTCAAATCCCACCGAATTTTCACACTTGACTGGAGCCCATTCTTGGTGCGTATATGCACTTCCAAATTACCTCGAGAATCCCTGTCCCTATGGAAACAGTAAGTTTGCAATAGAAGGGACCTATCCCTCTGGTTCGAAATGAGAGACTTCCCGACAACTCATTTTAAAGTTGTGGAAAAACTCAGCCCAAAAAATCCGAAACCTCAAATTCCAAACTCCATCCCTAGGCCACCTCATAGGCCAACACACAACTTCTTCTAGAATAGGATTAAAACGTGCACACTACCGTCAAGAAGGCCAGTATCGTGCAAACTCTGTAATTTAAACCACTCTATGATGATGTGCGTTAAATTTAGAAAACTTTCCGTCCTCGATCGGAATATGTTAATAAAAGATCACAATTTGGTAAAAATTGTTTGGCGTGCTCTCACACAGAGAGAAATTGGAAAAAAGGTTACATCCCAAGTGGCAATTGATGAAAAAAGGCCCTTCAACAGGCAGCAAAACCGTCAAACCCTTCTCAAAACGAGAACGATAAAATTCTTTCACACTTCTCCAGTAGTAGAGGAAGGACATTGCTTCCCAAAGCAATCATCCAGATTCTCCATAAAGGAGAAGTAACTCCAATAAGAGCACTCATGAACCAAGGGTCTCAAAAAACCTTCGTTACCTCTCGTGTGCAAAGGTTACTCGGACTTCCCACAACAAAAACTCATTACCACCTCTAGCAGATCACAGCTGCTTCGTTCACGAAAAACTCGACATGGTAGTCGGCCTAGAATACCGTTTGTGGATGGATTTTAAGCGGACCAGTAGCCCAACCGATTACCATACATCATTCAGTACCCAAGTAATCGGGACCATGACAGACCCCTTAGGTGACCTGCTGAAGAAATTCTGGGAACAGGAAGAAGTGCCAGAAGCCCAGACACAAACGGATGAAGAGACGATCTGCGAGGACCTCTATCGCAAGACCACGATGGTCGATATGTGGTAAAACTCCCCTTTAAGCCCGAATTTCCAAACTCGAAAGCTTTAAGATATTCTAGACCCGCAGCAGTATGGAGCGAGCGAATTCCCAAGAAATTATACGGAACGGCAAATATTACTTATTTTATCTGCAACATCACGCAAAACGCATTAACGCGTCGAAGCTCTCTCAGTCAGGTCTGCAAAATGATGTTATGCTCATAATAATCAAGACTTTCTACGAATTCTCTTTCGTAAATCTCCAAGTAGCCCAATAGAAGACTACAAACTAAAAACATTAACGCTTGGTGTGAACTGTGCCTCATACTTAGCCATAAGAACTCCCCGTCAGCTGGCAGAAGACTACCAAACGAAATTCCCTCAAGTTTTAAAAATTAGTCAACGAAACTTATGTTGACAATATATTCTCAGGCGGACACAATCTGAACTCATAAAAATCATCAATACCTCAGACAATCGAAGTACTCAAGTCCGCCGGATTCCCGCTCAGGAAAATCACAGCAAATCACAGATCACTGTTAAACGAAATACCCGAAACACATCTCCTAGACTCAGACTTTCAGCAATTTCATGATACGAGCACTACTAAAACTCTCGAAACTAGATGGAATGCGTTGACAGATACATTATCATATTCCATTGACCCCCTTCACGACACAAACACTGCCACAAAAAGGCAAATGTCAGCAGTCGCGAAACTTTTCGATCCGGCAGGATGGCTATCGACTATAATTATAACTGTCAAAACCCTATTCCAACAGCTCTAGATAGAAGGAACAGACTGGGATGCAACACTCAAGCCACTCTCGCTTCTCAAATAAAACTCGTTTCGGAAAAATCTCATTTCTATTCCCGAAATAAGGATACCACGTTGGGTACAGTTCTTCCCGGAAGACGTAATCTAAATCCAACACAACGGATCGGCAACATTCCTCTTACTCGCTGCCAAAAGCAAAGTTGCTCCCCTTAGAAAGGTCTCGCTCCCGAGACTTGAACTCTGTGGGGCAGTACTCCTCACAAAGTTAGTGTTTAACACGTTCACGCCGGCGCTGCAATTCATGTTTCGCGCCTATAGGAGGTTGCGCTGAAAGCTTTTTGTTCTATCAGACGGCGCCGAACTAAATGTGTCAACGAAAGATTATCGCACGGGAAAACGGTCTAATAAAACATAAATAATAATGTTTATGTTATATCATTGAAATATTTACTTATGTTTTTGTAATTAGTACCATTGAATTAGTTATGTTTAGTGATGCACACTGATTGGTAGTACAATTATATGCGAGCCACCGGCGGTACGCGCACCACATATCAATTTTTCATTTTCTTTATTTTCAACAATAACAAACATCTGGGTACGTCCTATTTGGAGCGACTGCCCACATGTTTGGACAGTTAGTAAAGCAGATACAAACTTAACTTGACCTGCCACCTCACGAGCTAACTTTATGGAGTGATTTCTTTATTTTTCCATGGCTGGAGAAACCTCCATGGGCATAGAAAATATATGTGTCCAATAGAATCTACGAAATTCTACAAAACGTTAATAACGCTGATTGGCGACAGGCTCCCATCTCTCTGATTTAGGTACGTGTGGTATTAAGCCTCAGGAGCTTGTCAACTCCTCCATGTGGTGGACCGGTTCAGAACGACTCACCAAACCGTCCAAATTCCGGCCAAAAACAGTCTCCACGCACTGCTCTCTATCAGAACAATGACAAGCAGACGCACACCATGCAGCCGAAAATGTCGATCTGTTAGAACGCTTCTCATCCTATCCAAGAGCGCTCAGAAAAGTAGGTTTAACATGCTGCGACTCGTCAACAAGGCAAAATGGTTGCCAGCCCTTACGCTGTACGAACCAAGATGAAATAAACCAAACGAATGGAAGTTAGGTCGAATTGTCAACCTCCATCTCGATCCTGACCAAAATCATTGTCGCTTATGCTGCCGACCGCATTCCCTGTCGGGCTTTCCTGGCGATGTCGCCCGATGAGAGGTACGAATCGGTAAAAGCACATCGCTATTGTATCAATTGCCTAGCGACCTCACACACCACCGGGACATGCGACTCCCTAGACAGCTGTCGTCGATGCGGATTAGCGCATCACACACTGCTCCATCGACCCTCGCGCAAACTCATCGCGCGCACACCGCATCACACCCGAAGGCAAGTTAGGTTCCAGTTGCCCCAAGAAATGCAAAATAATTATACGTAGAACCGACGAGAGAACTCGGCGAAGCAGCACATCTCCTGCCCTCCAATAACGAATCCGTGGGTTGGTGAACAAAGCCCGAGAAACTCTATAACGGCTTGAAGACTGCGTCCAAGTCACGTCGCCGCAGACCCGCTGGCATGTTGAAGACATGGGTGTCGATCTCATCGAACTATGAATGGAAAACTATACTTACCCTTACCTTGAACTTCTTACGCTAAAACTGAAATACTCACCCTTTATCCCCTGGAATACTTACCTTAATTTCCAAATCCCAACCTGTAAAACAAAGAAAGTAGACGAAAAACCGAAATTTCCCTCCTTTCCCGTTAAAATCTAAGCTAAGTATTGTATTATAAGTAAGGAGTTTGAAATAATGTGAAAACACAATCGCTTGTTATACCCTAAACGGAACGTACATATGTGCGCTTAAATAAACACATATTTATGTAAAATTATAAAGTGTAATAAAACCATAGTCAAAATTTCAAAGCAAAACCGCGGTGTTTGATTATTTAAAGATTAAAACAATATAAACTTATTTTTATTCAAGCGCGACTTGAATAATTTATTTATTGTATATTAATTTATTAGGAAAATGTATCACTGAGAGCATTACATTTTACTCCGAGGGTTTTTGATGAGTTTGCCTCTTGGATTGTAGGAATTCGTCATCTAAAAGATCAGACTATGGAGTGCAGTTGACACTGAATATGACAGTTTATAGTTTAAAGTCTTCTATCGGACTATTGAGGGTTCTACGGAATAGAAAACTTTAGAAGTCTTGATCTTCCTTATGGATGTATATTTGACGAGGCCAGTATGTAATACGTCGTTGAGTGAGAGGCCAGAATACGAGGTTTTAAGGCGTTAAAAACTACTCGAAATTTAGTAGTTTTACTTCCAGGTTTAAGGGTTGGAAAAAAAGAGAAATATTTACCGTCGCGTATGATTTCTCGTGAATGAGATGGCTCCATGTAATCTAACGTAAGGTATTCCTCCAGGAGTAGTGAATAGGTATTCTTTCTTTTCGTTAGTTCGTTCCACGCTGAGGTATTGCTGCTGTGCTGCGGGTCTGAAGTGCCCGAGCGCAATGGAGTTCGGGAATGCTGACTTGAATGGCAGCTTCACTACGTAACGACCATCATCTGTGTATGTGGGGGCCGGTGTTACCTCTTCTTGTTCCCAGAATTTTCTCAGTAATTCTCCTAGTGATTCACCTGAGTAGAAAATGATGAGATTTCTTCAACAAGTAGTAATTTGGGTATATTTCTGACCATCGAGGTGACTCCTTCCTTGAGTTAAGTGATTGCTCCCAGAGCGCTAGTGTTTCATTCTGCAGTTTTGAAGAGCAGAGGTATACAAGCATTGGATCCCAGCTTTCTGTAGATACTCCATTAGCATGTAAGGTAGAAAGACAATTGTTTATTGTTGTCTGGATATTTGTGATGGGGGTGTTTGAACAAGAGGAATACTTATTTGGTTGGAATTGGCAAAGTAGCTCACTTATACGGATTTTTTGCATGCTGAGCGTGTCTTCTTTAATTAGCTGCCTCCACTAGTTTCATGTGCCTTTCCAGATGGTCCTTGAAAATTTTAAGGGCTACTTCGGACTGGGCCTCGTCACAAGTGCTCAACCATTTTCCAACCTGGATAGCTCGTATACAAATGTCTTGTGCAACTGGGAAAATTCTTCTTCTTCCGCCTAGGATTTTGGACGAGTTCGGGGCCCTGCAAGGGATGGAGGGTTTGGGATCTCTCCATTCTGTCCTACATTGTGAGTGAATTTTTTAATTTTAATATACAATATTTATTTATATTTATATAAGATGTAACAATGAATGCTAATTAAATATTTTATTGTACTTAAGTTATTTGGCAATTTGATTGAGTACAAAGAAAATTTAGAATAGTTAGGGATGTTAAATATTGTTGATTGAAGAGTTATACAACATTGGATTTAACCACTTCACGAGTTGAGGGCTTAATTATTGTAATTTTAGCAACGTTTTGGAGGGATAAGTCGAAGGACAACTTATTTTCCACTTTGAACTTAACGACTTCTTTTACTGAAACTCTGCAACTTCTTGAACTGAAACTCTGCGACCGACTGACTCCTCTTCTTTACTGCTTCTCTAACTTCTTCACGTTTCATTATTCATTCTTTTCACTTCTCATGTTGTCTCGAGGGTTGCCAACAACCTATTTTATATTCGGCCATCCGACTATTCATCGTGTGTCTCAGACGGTAACAAACCGAAGCTTTCTACCAATTCGTTCTCTACCATTTTGAAAATTTAATCTTTTCCTTTGTTTTTCATTTGTGTTCCGAACATCAACTCGAATGGCGACTTCTTTGCTGGACTATGCATGTGTGGATCTTCTGCGGACAGCTTTTATATTATGGACAAAACAATCCGAACGGCTGATGGGTTTTTTTACGAAGAGCCTTTATTTCATGTCCGAAATGCACTCGGAGGGGTGAACATTACCTGCCGAGGGGCGACCGTAATTAAAAAGTTTTAAGTTTATTTTTTATTTAAATTAATTTTCTACAACTTTTGGATGTTGATGGCACCGGGATTTGGAACCGAGCCTTCGGAATGTCAGTACGCAATGCTTACCACTGGGCTACCGCGGCCGCAATGATCGATCGTGTTCGATAGCATTCGTTTGAATATATTACGCGAATGCCGTGGAAGTGAATGCTGCACCACGATCGCTCACGATGTGAGATGGCAAACCAAAGAAATTCGACCATTCTTCAAAATTTTGAAGTACCTCATCGCAGCTAGTACTCCTTGTGGTGAAAAGCCAAACGAATTTCGTGAAGTCATCGACCATGTAGAACACGTATTTATATTGTTTAGATGGCGCGTCCATTGTTCCTAAATGGTCAACGTGCAGCGTATGTAGACAAAGATCCCTTGTCGATACAGTGCAAATAACCCTCGTGTTTTCCAATTTTCTTATTTAATAATATATATTTCACACAGGCATTGATGACTGGAGATACTTTACGTTTCATGTGAGGAATCCAAGACTGCTGTTGTATGTTGTGTATTGTCTTTTGAAGTGCTAAATTCCCAAAGTTATAAGCCTCAGTTATAATTTCACATTCCATCTCCTTGGGCACGACGATCAAATTATTACCATTTACATTGTATCTTTCATATGGGTAAGTTTTAAGAACTTCTAAAATAGCGTTTGTGAAGATATCCTTCCGCTGAGCGTTTTTTAAGCGGGCTGAAATCTCCGAACCAACAGCCAACACATTTGGACTCAAACAATCGAGGAGTCTAAACTTATTTCCAGCACGGTGTTCAACCCGAAAATTGAAGTCTGTGTAAAAGGAAAACAGTCGGTGACTAGTATAAAGTTAACGGCCATGAGATAATTTCTGAATATTTCAATCGCAAGATAAGCTGCTTTGACCTCTAAAACATAGCTGTGACGACAAGCCCTAGGCGTCATTTTTTTACTCCATTAAAATACAGTATGCAGGTCTCCATCAAATTTTTGCATCAGAGCAGCCGTCTTTTGAGGCATCAGTGTGCAATTCTGTAGGAGCGTTTCTACTGTAAATTTTTAGAACTGGTCCAGCACTTAATTCATTTTTCAACCGACTAATTGCTTTCAGTTCGTCAACTTCGATCTTAAAACAAATTTGTCAGTGGACGTGCTATCTGTGCATACCCTTTTATAAATTTTCGGAATGCCTGTACTGCTTTCACATTTTTCTGTGTCGGAAAATTCTTCTCTTTTCTCGACCTGGATAAATTTTTCCCTTTTTTTATTGTACGGCTTAAACAGTCGATCCTGTTCCTCAAAAAATGACACTTCTTCTACTTGATGTTTAGATTGTATTTGGATGCCACTGCTAATACTCTCTTTAGCTTAGTAACTGAGGCTTGGGTCGTCGATAGGAACGTGGAAAAAACTGTTTTCCAGATCCATGACGATAAACGTATTTGCTGTTTGAAGTTTCTCAACCACATCTTCGATAACAGGTACTGGTAAGCAGTATAGCACCATGCTGTTTAACTGATTTTTTTTTATATTGACTACTCTACTCGCGAAATTTGAAGTTGATTTGCGCACCGCCCTACTTTTTAGCCAATCAGTGACTTGTATTCTTACGGCTTCATTCAACAGGTGGATGGCGACTTGGCTGATGACGAAACGGCTTGATCTGACCATCAGGAACCTTTTTTAGAGACACAGGGCACTCGACCTCACTTCGTGTAGATTTGTAATCATTTATTATAGATCGTATTATCGCTTCTTACTGCCTCGGCGAGTTGATTGGTATCTCATTTTCTATGACATTGTATACCATTAGTTCCTTCGATGTATCAAGATATTTTCGCCCTGATATTTTCGTAAATTTGAAGCCACTTTCATCGAGCGTTAAGCAGAAAATCGATGCAAAATCAAACCCCAGTAAAGCGTCATACTAAACCGCATAGTCAGGTACGACAATAAATAAAAGATTTTTGTTAATCAATGTTCTTCATTGTCTTGTAAACTCAATTTTTGATTAATGTAACGTCCGACCCTGTATTAACGAAACATTCAATTTCTGTATTATTAAGAGTAATAGTTTTACACCTTTTATCGTCTTTATTCACTTCAACGCGTTTTGTAAGTTGTGAACAATTTTTATCGATATGGCCATTACCATTACATTTGAAACATTTTGTTTCAGTTTTACAATCCTTTATCAAATAATCTGAGAGCCCACAATTAGAGCAACGAATCATTTTCTCGCTATGCACACTTTTTTTGACGACACCGTATTGTTTACATTTCTTTTCCCTTTCTTTCATATGCTCAAGCACTTCTTATTTTTCATAAATCTGCAGTCCATACTCATACTGTATTTATATTCGCTTTTGATTTTGAATCCGCCAAAAATGTAAAGTATGACAGATTCGCTTTCCACTTCACCTAACGCTGTTATATTTTTCTTGTTTAACACATATTCGTGGAAAGTTTCACTACTTTTATTTCTTCTTTCGCTTAACTTTTATGAATATCGGCACTTGTAAATGTACGTTTAAATTCATGCAATAGTTCATTCTTTAGCTCGCCATATGTACTTACAAACACCGATTCGAGATAAAGTTGCGCGAGCTTGCACATATTTCTGTTGCTCAGTTAAGTTATACGTAGCCGCGCTCTGCTCAAAGTTAGCGAACCAACGTTCTACCGGTCTATTTTGTTCATCAAAATTAGACATCACTTTTCCAAATTTTCCGCGGCTCACTTTAGCGCATTTCAACTGCCTTAATTTAATAAATAAATTAAAGTGAGTAGCTGAACTATGTCCTGTAAACTTTTGTATTTTCTTCGATTTTAGACTCCATAATTTCGTACTTATTATAGTTTTCACTGTCTAGTCCGTTCAAATTTGGGTGTGTTCAGTAAACATGTTGAGTGAGCGCTTTTACTGAGGGATTCATTTTGATGAATGTACTGCTACTTCAAAAAAAAATTTAAATATTGTAAAAAAAGTTGAAGATGTGAAATATTGTTGATTGAAGAGTTTTACAGCATTGGATTTAACCACTTGACGACTTGACGGCTTAATTATTGCAATTTTAGCACTGCGAACTTAACGGCTTCTTTTACTAAAACTTTGCGACCGACTGACTCCTCTTCATTACTGCTTCTCTTACTTCTTCACGTTTCATTGATTCTTTCTCTTCACTTCATATGTTGTCTCGAGGGTTGCCAACTACCAAATTTACATGTTTGGGTTAATATATAAAACTTGACGGAAGTGGACCAAGGGTCGCCGAGCAGATATTTCATTGGCTTGGTCCATTCCATAACCAGATCGATGACTTAAGCTGAAGCTTTGTTGGAATGCATGCCCGTGCGTATACGGGATCCGTTTCCTTGCATTTACGTGCGGAAAAGCCGAGCAATTCCATAGCGTGAGCTATGACAATTGTCATTTCAATGAATTATGCAGAATAGATATATTGTATTCAAGTGAGAGAAAAAAAAACTTTCAAAACGAGACATGTGGCTAATTTTTAGTACATATGCGATCTCGCATATGCCCTTATGCTGAAAACAATTTATAGATTTTCCTGAATTGATAATGGCAGGACTGAAATAAAATTCAACTTTATTAAGAGAATCTTGGGGACCGATTCATGCGAGAAAATCTTAGTTACGATTCGATTCACTTGAAATTTAATTTGTTGGTAGCTTATCGTTTAGATTAACATGCATAAAGTGGTTCTTAATAATCTTATGTAAGTATGGTTCAACTGGCTTGAATTTTTTTTTTCGTTCTATGGTCTGCTGATCGAATTCACATTCAGATTTGAACTATACATTTATTATCACTTTTAATGTAATATAGGTAAAGGCATGCAATTAAGAGGGAATATAGGTATACATACATATATTATTCTTAATTAATTTGTTTAGGGGGTGGCTTTTTATGTTGTGTACTGTACTGTCTCAGCGCGTCTGAGCATAGCCATGTATACATATATGTACAATGTATACTGGGCTTATATTTTATGTTTATTTTGTATGCCGGGTGCGTTAGCTTAGCTTATACGAGTATGTACGTATGTATACTTATAGTATACATACGAGAAGAGGCTGATGGGTTCACCAATACACTCACACGATTTCGGGCAGCACTAACACATAAGCAAGTTTTTTGTTTATCTTTTTTTGCTGAGTACATACAAGTTGAATGCAGAATGCAGTTGAACGGATAATCCGTTTTATTTTTGTTCTTATTTTCGAGTAGGACGCCATTTTTATCGTTCTCTCCGTAGCAGATAGCAGAGAACGTAAAAAAAAGAAAAATATGGATAATGATCCTATACAAGCTGTGGTAATAATATAATATATTGTCGATTAATTAATTTATTACTCTTTACATTGTTTTTATTTAAGGGCACCCCATATTGTACAGAAGATTCGATTAATAAAGCAGGTTGACTGGAATGGATGCTACTGACCTCAGATCCCAAAAATATTCAACAAAACTTTGCGAGGTACAACTGCATTTAGACGTTAATAACATTATGTTTCGAACATTATTTTTTTATTTTACTTAGACGTTTTTATACTTCAAAGGAGCCGCGATTATGACGGAGTCGTTCGTGGAGCTGAGGAGCTGCGTCACCAACGCATGACACTATTAAAGACTTCTATAAATGCGGTTTTGCTAATAATATTTTGCTGATTTTTGAAAACGAATTTATTGTTGTATTGTTATTTCTCTTCTATGCTATGTAAACCATGTACCTGATCTATGTAAAAATAAAAAATAAAGACTGAATCTTTATAATTTTTGTATGTATGTATATGTAGGGAAATTTTTTGCCAAAGCTGATTTCTTCGGCATCAATGCTGTCGCTCATCTATGTTCGGCTTGTACGTCACTGTTGCGTTTTTTTACGTCAATATTGTTTTCTTTTGATATCAATGCTGTTGCTCAGCTGTGTTCTATTTGTTCGACAAGAATGACGAAAATACACAGCACACTTAGGCCAACAGGCCCATTGTGACACCGCTGAGGCCCCTGCCTTCACCTTCTCAAATGATCGAACCATTTCGTGCCCCTTATAAAGACAACGAGATTTCTAATGTTCGCCTAGGCCAACCCAGCGAGGGAGTCGAAGAAGTGTTTCCCAAGAAACTTGTGTCGCGCGGATGTCAAGGCTAGACCGTGGCAGAGGTACTGCTCGATGGTCTCTTCCTTTTCTTCGTCCCTACAGCCGAGGCAGAAATCGTTAGGGTAATATCCCATCCTATTCCCGTGGAGCCCCATTACACAGTGTCCAGTTATTATACCAGTCGTTATGCTAATGGAGAACCGGTCTAGAATGATAAGATGTTTAGATTTTTTTCGCGTCCAACTTCGGCCATAGCTGCCTTGTCACTTTGCACGTGAACTCGTTCAACCATCTTGAGACAGATTCCCTGGCGAAGGACAGCTTAAGTATGTACTTAGCCGTGGACAGAGGTGAACCAACATCATGTGCATGTTTTATCGTAGATAAAAGGGTTCCTTCTCTTGCTAGTTAGTCTGCCATGCAGTTGCCTGGGATGTCCCTGTGTCCAGGTAGCCAGACCACGGCAGTAATATACTTTGTTGAGAGTTTGTTAAGCGTGTTCCTGCAGTTTATGACCACTTTTGACGTGGTACCGTTACATTGAAGAGATTTGATTTCAACCTGAGTATCGGAGGAAATTGTAACCGATTGTCCTGCTGCCGTGGATTTGTGCAACCACTCTACGGCCTCCATGATTGCGAAGAGTTCCGCCTGGAAAACGCTGCAATGATCCGGTCTTCTCATGCTCATGTTTACTGAGAGCACGGGAGAATAAATTCTGCAACCCATCCTCCTATCAAGCGTCGAGCCGTCTGCGAAGATCGCTATCGTTTGCGATTCTCGTGGAGAAAAGATTATCTAAGCATACACTGGAGTTGGTGTAGTCCAACTCCTTCGGCACCTCTGTAAGAGATAATATTTTGTATGTCCTATACTGCAATTTTTCCAAGGTTAAGTTGCATTCAATCTTATTGCGTTGCAACCCGCTTGTAGTTTCCCATATAGGACCAGAGGAAGGAGGTTGAGAAGAGTTAGAAGTGCTTTCGAGGGAGTTGATGGCAATGCCCACGTTAGCAGGATGGACGCCGATCGTTGAACTCTCTCTAACTTGCTCCTGAAGGTGTTTTTATCGACTGCTGCGACTGCTGCCACCAGACGGTGACCCCGTAGAATAGGATTGGTCTAACTACCGATGTGTATGTCCAGTGCACGATAATCGCTGTTAGACCCCATCTCTTTCCTATCGCCGTTTTGTAGAGCGCAGTTATAGCTTTCCTTGCTCTTTCTGCCGGGTTCCGGCTCCAGCTCTATTTACTATCTGAGATTTCCCTATTGCAGACTTTAAGGTCATTGCCTTATTAACCTACTTACTCAACAGTAAATGTAAAGTACAAAGCCCTTTAAAAAGAGCGACTTGTCAACAACTTGGGTAGCGGTTCCCAAGTTGAACGAACTCGACAGCGCATCAAAAGCAAAGAACTTACATACATACACTGAGCGCATAAAAAACAAAGAGTGTCATAATAACAAGTGATCTTCTCACTATACCATTATCCGTCATTCCACTTTGTGCGATATTCGCTCTCGACATTACAAGAGAAGCATATATTGTGTGTATGTTTATCTTCTAAACATTAGGCACATACGAGCACCTAATTACTCTTTGATCTGCTCATATTGTTTTTCAACAAATTATTGTTTTATGCGCTCTCTTCGTAACGTGAGCAGCTGAGGTCAATATATATGCTGACATATATATACACACTTACGTATTTATTAATATAGCCGTGTATATTCAAACAGCTGTTGTATCTGTTTACCATTGTCATATGCATACGTACATATTTACATGTTCATGCTAAATTTTTGACAACAAGATACAAGATCTTTTAAATAACCTAATATGGAATTCTACTTTTATTAACGTACATAACCCACGTTTATAAAAGTGAAAGTGTTTGTAATTTTTTTTTAATTTCTATTCGGAATAATTTCTTCCAGTGATTTAATTTTACAATTACATTAAATTAACTTCACGAAAAGTTGTGATTTCAAAAAAAAAAAAAAACACAAACACAGCCACAAATTTTTTTCAAATTTTTCTGTGACATAAAGCGCATTGTTTTACTACAATAAAGCACGAAGTGCGAACGTTCGATATTCATATAAACTCTATTCGAGTTTCACGGTTTTTCTTGCGACTATTAAATACATTTTTTCCTTTTAAATGCCAATTGGTCATAGTCCTACCAAAGGTTCTAAGGAACCCGCAATGTCTGATTCCGAAACAAGAAAGGGAACTTCACTCGAAGCCCTTAGCACAATAAAAGAATCGTCACTAACACGCAGATCTAAACAGATCGATACTGTTCTCGATTCTGGATCACACGGAGACGTATCTAAAAATCAAAGACAAATCACTAGCTGAATGTTGGGCAGAATTTAAAACGGTCTATAGAGAGGTTTGTTCAAAGCCCGACGAATGTCTGCCCGAAAACTTCAAAATTTCAGCTGACAACATATACTTCACGTGCCATGACACGTATGAATTGACAAAGATAAAGATAGCAGACCAGCTCGAATTAGTTCGAGCAGCTACTCAGCCGAGTCAGCAGTCGCCACTCAAAACACCGCTTTTTGTCCTTTAACAGGACACAATCACTTGTGGCGGAACAAAAAAGGGATAACACATGTCCGTGTTGCAATTCCCGACACCCAATTTCACAATGCCACAATTTCAAAAAAATGTCGGTATCAAACCGAATACATTTTGCGAAGCAGAATCAACTCTGCAAAAACTGCTTATCACGAGGTCATCGCAGTAATGATTGTACGAGCAGGTTTGCATGTGCACATTGTCAGTTACGGCATCATTCCCTGCTGCACCTAAGTGCAAAACCAAATGCTCAAACCGCCAGCAGCAGTTCTCATAGCTCTACTGTGCAACACTCAAATGCCAAGTCAACTTCTCCAGT
The DNA here is from genome assembly GCA_037013455.1 of Ceratitis rosa. Taxonomy (NCBI): domain Eukaryota; kingdom Metazoa; phylum Arthropoda; class Insecta; order Diptera; family Tephritidae; genus Ceratitis; species Ceratitis rosa. The sequence continues at coordinate 712,779 of JAWMAG010000132.1, forward strand.
TCGTCAAGCGCATACAAGCTCCAATCCAAGCGAGCAACCGTACTGCTCTAAGCAAGCACAAATACAATCATTATACGAGGGACACGATAGCAGAACTCTCCTTCCAACTGCCATTGTCGCAGTGGAACACCAAGGAGAATTGTTCCAAATCAGAGCCTTAGTTGACCAAGGCTCACAAAGAACTTTCAGTTCAGAAAAGGTTGCGACTTCCAGTCGAACATTCCAAGTTCGAAATTTCCGGAATGGGTGGACATATCGTCCAAAACTCATCCAAACTTTGTTCCTTGACTCTGCTATCATCCAAAACCAAGCAACGGATCAATGCCCAAGCCATCGTGCTACAAAAGCTAACGAGGCATTTGCCAACTTTTTCCTTAAGCCGTAATACCTGGCAGCAGTTCAAAATCCTTGGACTTGCTGACCCAAATTGCCATATACCAGCTCAAACCGACATGGTAATCGGCAGTGACATACTTCCGCAAATTCTCGTGGAAGGTGTACAAACAATTTGCGACACAGTACTTGCGCAAAACACAATATTTGGTTGGAACCTTAGCGGTCCAGTGACCGAAAAAGTGGTGTCATTCTCGACACAAGTAGAAGAAATCTCAACTGATACACTTGGTGATCAATTGAGAAAATTCTGGGAATTCCAATACCACAAATTTCTAGTGAGGATCAAGCTTGCGAAAACATATACAAGCAAACCACGACTCGTGCCCCAAACGATCGGTATATTATGCGGTTTCTATTCAAGGAAGATTTCCCCGCAAAGCTCTCTTTAGGCCATTCGGAGCGCACGCTTAAGAAAAAAGGAGAGTTAAACATAATGTACAACAATGTGTTGCAAGAATATCTTAATATCTTGACCTCGACCACATGGAGTTCACCTACCCGCGTGAAATAATCTCCAGCGGCAGCTATCACTGATTCTACTTGCCACATCATGCCGTTGTAAAACCAGACAAAGTGACCACTAAAGTTCGAGTGGTATTTAACGCCTCGAGAAAATCGAGCTCAGGCAACTCACTCAACGATGTTTTGTATACTGGTCCTACTCTCCAACCAGACCTCATGCTGCTCATTCTTCAATGGGCATGTATAAGTTTGTATTCAACGGAGATATCGAAAAAATGTATCGTCAGATATTGATTCACGACGATGATAAACAGTTTCAGCGAATCATATTTCGTAAATCGGCGGAATCTCCTGTCACCGATTACTGCCTGAAAACTGTTACATTTGGGGTCAATTGTGCACCATACCTTGCCATCCGTACTTTGCATCAACTTGCAACGGATACCGAGGCAATATATCCACTGGCTGCACCAATAATACGAGACCAAACATATGTCGATGACATCTTATCCGGTAGTCATGACATAGACAGTGCTTCTGAATCACTTTTTCAAGTGGAATGGAACGCTCTAACAGACAAGTTTACATATACAATTCTGCCAGCTACTTCAGCAAATGCGGTCACTAAGCGACAAATTTTATCGTCGGTTGTAAAACTTTTTGACCCGGCAGGATGGCTGTCGGCAGTTATGATTCAAGCAAATGTGAATGTGAATGTGAATGTGATAAGCCCACAGCGTTGTCAAAATGGCAAACCTTTGCAGAAAATCTGCCTGCCATTTGCGCAATTGAAATACCACGCTGGATTAATTTCGCTCCGGGGCAGGATACCCAAATCCACGGGTTATGCGATGCTTCGGAGAAAGCATATTGTGCAGCAATTAACATCCGCACACATGCCAACAATGAAATTACGTCCACCCTGCTGGTAGCAAAAGGAAAGTTAGCACCGTTGAAAACAGTAAGCTTACCACGCCTAGAGCTGTGTGGCGCTTTACTATTAGCAAAACTGGTTGCAACCATTCAAAAACAACTCAGTTTACAAGCGTGAAACATATTTCTATGGTCAGATTCTGAGATCGTATTGGCATGGCTTGAGAAGCCACCATGCACATGGAAGACATACATATGTATCAAACCGCACCTCTCAAATCCGAGAATATGTTTCAAGCGGTACATGGCGTCATGTTGCAAGCGGAGATAATCCTGCAGATCGTGGTACACGCGGCTGCAAGCCGCAGGACTTAGCTGCCAATTCACATTGGTGGCATGGATCGAAGTGGCTCTCCTGCCACGCAAATTCCTGGCCAAATTCAAAGGCCCGCAGCGCTTCTCCGCCAGAAAGGCGCAAGGTAGAAGCATATCACGCGCTTGAAGATGAGCCCGACTATCTAGATCGGTTTTCCTCATACTCTCGAGCGATTCGCGTGACAGCATACATGTTCCGTTTCGTGGACAACGTTCGAAATAAGTCCAAGGGGCAACCATTAATCACCTTGCCACATCTGACACATAGTGAATGCCAAGCCGCAAAGAAGCGCATCATCGACATTTCCCAAAAGCGCTATTTTCCTAGCGAAAAAGATGCTTTAAGAGCTAAAACAGCTATCAACACAAAGAGTACACTACTCGTTCTGAATCCATTCTTGGTTAAAGATGGACTGCTTCGTGTGAATGGTAGATTGGCACATTCCACGCTGAGTTACAACGAAAGACACCCAATCATCATCCCAACTAAATCGAGGTTCTGCCAACTATATTTGAAGTTTATGCACGAACTGCTTCTTTACGCAGAGACACGTTTGATGCTTCAAATGGTCAGACAAGAGTTCTTCATTCCGAAGCTCAAGCCTCTGATTAAAAAGTGCATTTTTCAATGTAAGGCATGTACGCTTTACAAGCAAAAGACACGCACGCAAATCATGGCCGCTCTACCCCCTGAGCGTTGCACATTCACACTCCCATTTTCTACAACGGGAGTAGACTTTGCAAGGCCATTTGAAATAAAAGCTTCAGTCTTGAGGTCGAACACTTATTTCAAAGGCTACGTTGTAGTCTTCGTCTGCTCTGCAACGAAGGCCGTGCATCTTGAGCTATGTTCAGATCTGACAACTGAGGCATTTCGAGCAGCGTTTGCACGTTTCGCCGGACGACGAGGATTTCCATCCAAAATTATGAGCGACAACGGCAAAACGTTTATCGGCGCCCACCGCGCTATACAACGCGACTTCGTTAAATTCCTTAAGGAATGCTCTGCCGACATAGTCCAAAAATATGCTCCTCAAGGCATAAATTGGCACTATGTTCTTCCCAGCGCACCCCACATGGGTGGCTTATGGGAATCAACAGTTAAAGGCTTTAAAATGCATCTCAAAATAAAACCTCATCATAAGTTCACGTTTGAGGAATTAACAACATTATTAGTGCGAATTTAGACAGTTCTCAACTCGATACCTCTGTCAGATATTTCGCAAGACACCGCTGACCTCACTGCACTCACTCCTGGTTATTTTAACCGAGGTGCACCACTTATGGTCATCACCGAGCCAAACGCAATAGACCTTTCATTGACCAATCGATGGGAGAAGATTAAAATCCTTCACCACGAATTCAGTCGACGCTGGAAGGAGGAATATCTCACAGATCTTCACAAAAGATACAAGTGGAAAAATCCACAGCGAGATCCTCAACCAGGCGACTTGGTAGTAGTCAAAGAACAACCAATAAAACAAAACTTCCATTTGTTTCAGGACAAAACTATTGTATATATATATCCAGTTCCCCTAATACTGTCCGAATAATTCTTTTGATCTTCTCATTCCAGAAAATGGCAACAAAAACGGCAGTACCCTTGGACCCAACGGCAGAAACCGAAAACTGCCTCCAATGTAGGCTCGGCCACAAGTACCACCCTCTGCACATGTGTGGCGCATTCCGGGCAATGAAGCCGCCACAACGACTAGTAGCAGACAGGGCGCAAGGCTATTGCATAAATTGTCTGGCGTTCACACACGGTGGGCGAGTGTGATTCGTCGAGCAGCTGCAAGCGCTGCCATAAAGCGCATCACACATTGATGCACCAAGGTGTACCCACACAGCGCAAGACGCCGTCGCCAGCTACAAAGGCAAAGCACCAGGTAGTGGCAAAGACGAGAGGAGCAGCAACGACGCGCGCAAATCCAGCGCGCCCTAATCGTATGCCATCACCGCCCTCTAAGCGCGCAAAACTACGTGCGCCTCCCACCAGGAAAAGGCACAACGATCCTAGGCACCGTGAAGCGGCAGCAGCTACAGTTCCAGCACCAGCGGGACGACCGCAAACCAAGAAGACGCGCTCCATATCGCGCATTGCTACGGGCTTACAAACGTCCGCCTTCCGCAAACGCTACAGAATGCGTTGGGCAACGCACCCCTGCAGGGCGGGGAGCATGTTTAAGCGCCCGCTTAAACCAACCTAAAATTTTCTTGTAACTGCCGTGCGAGTGGAATTACCCGTCGGTTCCCACTATTTCCGGGTGTTCCATCACGCACCAATTCCTTTATCCTTTGCCTTGAATTTCGTTAGCCGATCGACAGCATAGCTGCGGCCGTGTGAGCTAACGGAAAATCAATCAAAAACCTACAACCCTCGCTCGCGCACGCGCACGGCAGCATGTCAACCGCGGACACTACCTTTGTGCTTAAATTAAATTAAGTTCGCTTAGAAAATTAGTGAATATTTGTGCTTAAATTAAATTAAGTTCACTTAGAAAAGTAGTGAATATTTCTTTGAAAATTAAACTTCTTTGTAAATTAAATTGAACAAAGTTAAATTAGTGAAAAGTTGAAAATAAACAAATGTAAAATTTAGTTAAATTAAACTGGTGCTTTTTTTATTAAACGTTTGGGCCCGCTCGATAGCCGGCATCCCCTTATTTTACCTCAAGTCCTTAGTGACTTGAACAATAGGGAAGTCCAAAAGAAAGACAAAGCAGTGGTAGATTGGGCCTGCTTTAAGAAACTTGGCAGACACTTCCGATGCCAACATGGTGGCAAATGAAATTTGTGTGTCAAATGGTGCCACATCGATGCGCAAATCGAAATTTGCTTGTTTTCATTTGGCTGACATTTGCATGACCGTGCGTTGACAAATATGGCAGCAAGCGCGTTTTCATTATCTTGACTGCATTTGCCGTCAAATATTACCTAATGAAAAACAGGCATAAGGAGAATATATATATACTTGGGAGGATATATGAGGGTGAATACTAGTACGGTTCTGGTTCCGTTAGGTGGTGTTTTCTGGCTTAGTTGGTGTATATCGAAATAAGTATATACTTTTGGTGGGGAAAGCGCACGTTTTCCATATATTATTGCATATACCTATTACATATGAGCGCTGTTAGATTCGGTAAATGAAAAGTAGAGTTTTTGCATTTACCGACTTGTATACTATATACATGTGAGAATGTAATAGTTTAGCGGATTTTGGAATTTTGCGAAAACTTCATAAAACTTTTTATTTTAATTTTTGATGTTTTGTATATGTATGATTAGCGGGTATCATACAACGTTTGGCAAAATCCGCTAGACTTACTATGTTATCGTGTATGTTCTGGGAAAAAGGGGGCATGTTGCCTTCTTTGTCGTGCTGGTGTTCCTGTTTTTTTTTAAGTTTTGATTGTATCCTCTTTTTGGTCTGCTTTAAAATATATGGAAATATGTGTAGGAGTTATGTATATATGTAAAAGCACGGTTTTCAATTTTCACTTTTTTTATGTCGCCACATGTATGTATGTACATATATATGAATATTTGTGTATATGTACATACGTGTATACCATATATTTTTTCCGTTTACATTTTGTGTTTTATTTGTAGATGTATGTAGTATTTATATATGAACGTGTATATAAGTTTAGAATTTTTGAGATTTTAGATTTTTTGCCCAATTATTATTACTTTTGATTTTCCGTTTTTTTGTATTTTTTTTTAGGTTGTTTACTTATATGTTTAGAATTTTATATGCTTTATATGTTTTTAATTTTGTAGGTATCGTATTGACGTTTATTTTTTGCGGCAAAGCACTTGAAATATATTGGCACACTTTTTTTTTATATGTTCAGGTTATATGTATGTATGTTGGATGTAAGTTTTCACTTCACCTCTTATGTACTTTTTTACCAAAGGTTAATAGTTTGTATTATTTTTTGTTATTTTGTTTAACGCAATTCGCACATATTTATTTCCTTTTTTAACACAGCACTCACTCTTTAAACTTTTAACCTTTTTAAAACGGCCAAGTTATGAGTACGCGATATTTCGATCGCTATGTTTTTTCAATACGACTATCATTTTTAAATTGTTTAAATTAATATTATAAAAATATAATTTTTTTGTATATTCATTATTTTTTTTATTTTACGGTTCTTTCCGAGTTTTTACGGTTTTCGGCACCATGTATGTATAAATTTCAGCTACTTGTTGTATTTATTTATTTTTGTATACTTAAGAAAAAAAGCACACTTTTGTTTTAATATATGTATATAAATTTATTATTTGTTTATTTATTTTATTTTAATTTTTTTTGATACTATTTTGAGGGCACAACCGTCGAATAGAATCTTTTCTTCTTTAGATTAGTAACGGAAGTAGGGTTGCTGGTAAGTATTTCAATTAGAAGAAAATTCGTGGTGGATTTTCGAGGGGGATAATTTAGGTAAGTTTCAGAGTGTAGATACTTACTTACTTTACTGGTGTAGACACCGCTTACGCGATTTTAGCCGAGTTAACAGCATTGCGCCATTCGCTTCTTCTTTTTGCTATGTGGCGCCAATTGGAAATACCAAGTACAGCCAGGTCCTTCTCTACCTGGTCCTTCCAACGGAGTGGAGGTCTTCTTCTTCCTCTGCTTCCACCAGCGGGTACTGCATCGAATATTTTCAAAGTTGGAGTGCTTTCATCCATTCGGACGACATGACCTACCCAGTGTAGCCGCTACTTCTTGATTCGCTGAACTATGCCAATGTCGTCGTATAACTACAGCTCATCGTTCCCTTATCTGCGTTATTCGTCGTTGCCAGCTCGAAGAGGACCAAAAATCTTACGCAAAACTTTTCTTTTTAAAACTTCTAACACCGACTCATCAGATGTTGTCATCATCCACGCTTCCGCACCATATAATAGGACGGAAACGATGAGAGACTTGTAGAGTTTGGTTTTCGTTCGGCGAGAAAGGACTTCACTTTTCAACTGCCTACTTAGTCCAAAGTAGCACCTGTTGGCAAGAGTGATTCTACGCTGGATTTCAAGGCTGACTTTATTATTGGTGTTGATGCTGGTTACTAGATAGACGAAATTATCTACAACCTCGAAGTTATGACTGTCAACAGCGACATAAGAGCCAAGTAGCGAATGCGATGACTGTTTGTTTGATGACAGGAGATATTTCGTCTTGCCCTCGTTCACTACCAGACCCATATCCTTCGCTTCCTTATCCAGTCTGGAGAAAGCAGAACTCACGGCGCGGTTGGTGAAGCTAATAATGTCGATATCATCGGCGTACGCCAGCAGCTGTACAGTCTTATAGAAGATTGTACCTTCTCTATTCAGCTCTTCTGCTCGTATTATTTTCTCTAGCAGCTCCTTTTCGTGCTGTCGAATGCGGCTTTAAAATCGACGAAGAGGTGGTGGGTGTCGATTCTTTTTACACGGGTCTTTTCCAAGATTTGGCGAATGATGAATATCTAATCAATGGTTGACTTATCAGGACTAAAGCTTTAGTCTTTCACACAATCAGCTCGACAGGACCTTATAGGCGATATTAAGGAAAGTTATCCCACGATAATTGGCGCAGACTGTGGGGTCCCCTTTTTAATGGACTGGCCAAAGCGCACTTAAATTTCAATCATCGGGCATGCTTTCGTCCGACCATATTCTTCAAAGTAGCTGATGCATACACCTGGGCAGCTCTTCACCGCCATGTTTGAATAGTTCTGCCGGTAGGCCGTCATCTCCAGCCGCTTTGTTGTTTTTAAGCGAGCGATTGCTATTCTAACTTCTTTATGATCAGGTAGTGGAACGTCTTTTCCATCGTCCTCGATTGGGGTTTGGAGTTCACCATCTTCGGTTACTCCGTTTTCACTGCTATTCAGCAGACTAAAGAAGTGTTCCCTCCTTAAATTTAATATGCTCTGGGCATCGGTGGCTAGATTATCCCTTTGTATCCTACCGGAGTCTGCTCCGGTCTTGAAACCTTCTGTAAGTCGTCGTATCTTCTCATAGAATTTTCGAGCATTACCCTTGTCGGCCAGCTTCTCAAGCTCTTCATTCTCACGCATCTCGGCCTCTTTCTTTTTTGTCTGCAGATGCGTCTTGCTTCCCTCTTCAAATCTCGGTATCTCTCCCATCCCGCACGTGTTGTGGTCGATCGCGACGTTACGAGGTAGGCAGTCTGTTTTCTCTCCACTGCGACATGGCAGTCTTCATCGTAGCAGCTATTTTTGCGACCTTTACGAAATCCAATAGTTTCGTTTACAGCTGTACGTAGGGAACTTGAAATGCCGTCCCACAGTACCCGTATACCGAGTTTTTGATGAGTGCTCTCAGAGAGCAGGAGTGTAAGTCGAGTAGAAAATCGTTCGGTAGTCTGTTCTGATTGCAGCTTTTCGACGTCGAACTTTCCTTGTGTTTGGTGACGGGCGTTCTTCGAAACACAGAGGCGCTTTCGTATCTTCGTGGTCCGAGTCGATGTTAGGTCTTCGGAGTATACACACGTCAAGAACACTGGAGACATGTCCTCCATCTATCACAACATGATCGATCTGGTTTTGTGTTTTTCAAGCCAAGTGGCTTGATGTATTTTTTTGTGCTGGAATCTAGTACTACAGACAACCATATTTTAGACACCGGCGAAGTCGATCAGCCTCAACACATTAAGGAATGTTTCATTGTGGAGGCTGAATTTTCCAACTGTCGCACCAAAGATACTTTCTTTGCCCACCCTGGCATTAATATCTCCAAGCACGATTTTCACATTGTGTCGGTGGCAGCTCATAAAAGGCATCTTTGACCAAATCGTCCTTCTCTTCCGTCGGGGCGTGGGCGCAAATCTACGATATATTGAAAAATTTCGCTTTGATGCCGATTGTGGCGAGACGCTTATCCACCGCGGTGAATGCCAGTATTCGACGACGGAGTCTCTCACCCACCACAAATCCGACACCAAATTTGCGCTGCACCAAATTTGACCGCTGTAGTAAATATCACAGGAACCTACCCGCTTTCGTCCTTGTCCCATCTATCGCACTTCTCGGACGGCGATGATGTCAGCCTTTATTCTTACGAAGACATCAACCAGCTGGTCAGCGGCACCTTCCCAATTAAGGGACCGGACATTCCAGGTGCATGCCCTCAAATAATGATCCTTAATTCGTTTGCAGGGGTCGTCAACAGAAAGGGGGTATTTCATCCGAGACGTTGGTAACTTTTTCCTCTGGTGAACAGACGCTGCAATTAGACTTTAGCGGACCCGTAAACCGATTAAGTCGGAGTGGCTCCACTGAAGGTTCCTCTCTCATTATCCTTGACCCAAGGCTCCACGCGTATATATAGAATTCTTATGTATATTTTAATTCAGAGTTCGATGAGGTCTTCACTTATGTCTTCTATACGCATTCACTAGCAACAATTATTAAAAAAGAAATTCAAAAACTGTATAATATTAAACCGTATGATATAACATCATGACCTATAAAATAAGAAATATTTACAAAATAATTATAACAATATTTTATTGAAATTAAAACAAATATAATAATAAATACAATTTATGGAACCATGCAAAATAAACCTAAAACAAATAGAACTGATGATTACAATTAAACCGCTAATAAATATAAAAAACAACGTAATCATCAATCTCGTAGATCAAAATTAGGATTTAATCTTTTAAAACTTCAGAAAAAAAGAAATTAATTAATCTTCAAAATTAACTGTTAATTAGACTATCACCTCATATTGTACAGTTAATTCTGTACACAACAACATTAATTACAAAATATATTCTATTCAAATAAATCATCATTTAGCTATAGGAATTTGTAATTATCAGGACTAATAGATAAAAGATTCAACTATATTCTTAGATTTGGAAGATTGTTCTGTACAACAACAGCAAGATTATTATTTTTTGAGGTAGAATTGGTAGTCTGAGCAATTGAAGAAGAGCAAATACGTTTAGAAGAAGTGTGAGAAACAGTAGGCGTCATAATAATAGCAGGTGTAGTAAATATTGAAGGCTGGCAGCTGGCACTGTTTGTAGTTGCCTTAAATAAGATTTATTACCACTACACTGAAGTTGTTTGACGTCCGACTGAAGCAAGCCGAGCGTTGTGATTATCTGTTTAACAAAACAAGCTTTTATATATTAATTATGTGTGAGTTAAGAGAATAAACTATTTCTATTAGACTGTCTTTGTCACATCAAAAGCCATGACACATTGCAACCGTGCACTTATATTCAGCACGAAGCTCTTGGAATTCATGCATAATAGCGGAGAAAGCCGAATTTTTGTCATTAAAATATTGCGTTTCAAGCTCTCTCATACGATTTGGAGTACTTTGTGGATCTTTTTTTATGTATAGGAATGACAGGCGAAGTAGGAGAGCTGAGCTATGCTAGCCAATGCTCTTATCTCGCGAAACGTCAGCACACAAACCACAAACATAGATGTTATCCGAATTAGCATAAAAACCAAATCAACAAACGAGATTCCAACACAATTTAAATGATACAATTCTTTGCACTTTACACACTGAACTTTGCTTTGAGTACGCTCCACTTTGTGACCGCAATGAGTAGATAACATCAGGCGCAATATTTAAATAAAAAGTTTATGAAAAAATCATGAAAGCGTAGAGCTTAACATAACACGTCTGCACTCAAAAAGAGCTCCACTTAAATTGTTTTGTGGTATGGGTCCTGATGCTTTTCCAACTTTTATAGTAAGCCGCTTACCATTGGCCGATGGCTTTTTATTAGCATCCTTTATTTCATGTCAGAAATAGACTCAGAGGGGTTGACATTCCCTACTGAAGGGCGACGGCAATTAGGAAATTTAGCTTAATTTTGTTGTTTGTTCGACGAAGAGAGAATGGCGTACACGTATACAAATGTTAACATCACATTTGTCATTTCGGCCGTAATAAAATGATGGGAAATTCGTTCTACGAGCTGACTTGATATGACATCATGCATTCCTGACATATGTTGGATCAAATGATCGGAAGCCTTCTTCCAGAGGTATCTTTACCCACCTGCTATTGTAAAAAGCGAGGGAGTGGAAATTGCCGGAACGTGAAATTACCACTTTATAAATATATGTATATATAGGTATATATACATATACCACGGGTGGGTAGCGGTGACTTGCTATGGGGGTGATAACTTGGGGCAGTGTAATATGTTTTATTGGTCCAGTTAGGGTCCCTTTGTGAGGGTTTTCGGACCAATTAGGGTGTATATAACGCCTGGTTTTCATTAGGTCATATTTTTGACATGAAGTGATAGCTGCGAATTTGGTGTCAAATTCGTTTTCATTACGTCATAGAAACTGACCAAATGTCGGTAAAGTAGTGCATGTCAAAGACTGTCGTCAAATTTTCGACAGTTTTTGACAGCTGACTTGTTTAAATATAATTCGTATTCAAAAATGTACTAAAATAAATAATAAAATAAAGACAAAGCAGTGGTAGATCCGGCCTGTTTTAAGAAACTTGGCAGACACTTCCGATGCTAACCCTGCAAGACGGGTAGCTGTTGCCTAACTCACAAAAAAAGAACTTTTGTTGCAACATTGGCAATGTGTACACAAGTATATACGAGTATGTTTGACATCTCTTTTTAATATACTAGATAATCGTAAAATTTTGCTGCCTTACCACTACATCCACAAAACTATTTTTTCGATCCTGTAGTGAGACGAGTAACATATGTATATCGAAAACGATTATCTAGTATATTAAAAAGAGATGTTCTTATACACATTATTCAAATATGGCTTTTGAAAATTTTGCGCTATATACTTTTTCAACTGAAGACGCTGAGAGATAAGATATGTTATTTTATAAAATTTCTAATATTTAATTATTTGTTTCTTAATAATTTCTTAATTAGCTGTAGCAGAGTGGGAGCAACATTAAATCAAGAAATAAGGTAAGATAACAATATACGCATATGTGTATATACATATTGACAACTGTGCATGCATGTACATACGTGTATGTATGTAGTACATACATATGATATTTACGTTTTATTTTTGGTTTTATCATAAGAATAACAATATCATTTATTTCAGCGTTATTCATCGATTCAATAGCCACCACATCACAGCATTTTAGTTGGATTATCATCGCAAGCTTCAAGTAAATTAATATCATCAACTTACCATATACAAGCTCGATTGGATTATCATCGCAAAACGCTCTTCCAGAAACAATAAATAATCAAAACGTAAGTTTTTCATTTGTTATTATTTGAACCTACGGCCAAAATCCTATAAAACTTCGTGCGAAAATGTGTATCCATTTGGCCGTAGTTGCAGTGTACAGAAATTGGTTTACCATATGTAAATGCTACATTTGTTATTTATGTGCTAGGCACACATATGTATGGTACATGTATGCATGTACCAAACGTATATGCAAATAGCAAGGTCTTTTAAATCCTTTTATTGCGATGAATTGTATAACTTAAATTTGTTAAAATGAAATTTAAAAGAAAGTTTATCTAATTGTCTTTTAGTTTAATTAAACTTATTTAAAAAAATTGGTTTTTTCTGAAAATTTTAGCTTTTTGTTGTGCATGTGTCAGTCATACATACTCGTATATTCGTGTGTACAAATTGCCAATGATGTAGCAAAAGTTTATTTTTTGTTTAAACATTTAACTTAAATTAGCTAAAATTAAATTTAAAATAAAGTTTATTTAATTATCTTTTAGTTCCATAGAACTTATTTTTCAATTTTTTTTCTGTGTAAATACTGCACTTTTGTTGTACATATGCCACTCATGCACATATGCGGGTGTACAAATTGGTAATGTTGTAACAAAAGTTTTTTTTTTGTTTAAACATTTAACTTAAATGAGTTTTAAAATAAAGTTTATTTAATTGTCTTTTAGTTTGATGAAAATAATTTGAAAAAAAAATTAAATTTTTTTGTAAAAATTTTGCTCTTTTGTATTACATGTGCCAGTCATACATATATCCGGGTTTAGAAAAGCAATGGTGTAACAAAAGTTCTTTTTTTGTTTAAATATTTAACTTAAATTTGTTTAAAGGAGTTTTGGAAGATAGTCTATTTAATTATATTTTATTTTATGGGATATATTATGAAAAAATTTCATTTTTTTGTAAAAATTTTACATTTTTGTTACGTATGTACCAAGCATACACAATTAATGTATGCAAATAGCTATGTTCTTTGTAAAGCTTTTATTGCGATTAATTGTATTATATTAGCTGGTCTTATACCTATGCTAGCAATAAAGATAAAAATTCAATAAAATACATCATAATAATTATTATGATTTTATATATTTAATTTTGTATATTTCAGATTCCATATGTATACTTCTTTACTGGCGTAGATTGCTGTCACTATTAAAATCAAGTGAACAACTCCGCCTGCTCAGCCAGGTCCTATTACGCATGATATTTCTAACGAAGTGGAAGTCTTCCTCTGAAACGGCTGCCTTAATACTTTAATTACTCTAAAACTTATTTTTAGTTACTTAAAATTCTAGTACCTTCGTCTATTAAGTATAAGAAATGAATATACAATTAATTTTGTTAACCATATGTATATGTAAAAAGAAGTTAAATTAACAACTTTCATTTAATTTTTTGATAAAAAAAATAACTTTTTAAATTAAGAATGTAAATATGTAAATTTTTATTACTTATATTTTTAATAAACAAAAATAAACTTAAAAAATGCTATTTTTGATTTTAAAGGAGATATAGGTAAAAGGTAACACAAATATATGTTATTAATAACTAAAGAGTAGCACATCGGGTAACAAAAACATTTGTTTTCAATAACGCATGAGAAAACGTCGGGTAACAAAGATATTTGTTTTTAATAACTAATCAGTAACTTTGTTTTGAACAACTCACCGTCCATAGATATGCTAACACATGATTATGTATCCAACAATACATGGGTAGCAGATACGATATCAAATACATTTGTTTTCAACCACCAACCAGTTGCTGGAAGATCAAGTAACATACGTGCTTGTGTTAAATAACAGATGTATTACAAATACGGTAACAAAAATATCCGAAAATAAAAAAGGGGAAAATGTGTCGCATACCGATAAATACAATGCGAGTGAATGAAAAAGAGAATCACACGTACGTGAAACAAAGCGGGGAAATTTGTTATTTTTTTCCCACGGCTAAAAGAAAAGTAACAATTCAAATAATAAATGCACGTATGTAAAGTAACAGGCGGATAACATGTTAGGCAACAGCTACCTGTCTTGCAGGGATACTCGTGCAAAGGTATTGATGTGCATTTGATGTAGCCATATGATAGTAATGAATTAATTAATATAAACAATTGTTATTACCACTTAACCAATGAATTAATAAATAAAAGAAATAATAAACCACTCCTAAATTTATTTCAACATGGTAGCAGAACAAAGTTATTAATAAAAAGGAGTTTTTTTATACAAATACTGGTTAAGTGAAGCAAAAAAGCATGGACATGAAAAAAAGTGTACAAAAAACAACGCAGGGAATCTAGAAGTGCGAACGGCAAACAATTGCAAGCGACTTATATTACTTACTTTACTGGCGTAGACATCGCTTACGCGACTTTAGCCGAATTTTTAACATCGCGCCATTCATTCACTTTTCCCGCTGCTTGGCGCCAATTGGAAATACCAAGTAGAGTCAGATCCTTCTCTACCTGGTCTTTTCAGCGGAGTGGAGGTCTTCCTCTTCCCCTGCTTCCACCGGCGGGTACTGCACTGAAAACTTTCTGAGCTGGAGTATTCGTATCCATCCCGACCACATGGCACAGCCAGCGTAGCCGCTGCTTCTTGATTCGCTGAACTATACCAATGTCGCCATATATCTCATACAGTTAATGATTCCATCGGCTGTGGTATTCGCCGCTACCAACTCGTAGAAGACCGTAAATCCTACGCAAAACCTTTCTTTCGTAAACTCCTAACAGCGACTGATCAGATTTTTTAATCGTCCAAGTTTCCACACCATATAACAGGACGGGAACGATGAGCGACATGCAGAGATTGGTTTTCGTTCGTCGGGAGAGGATTTTACTTTTCAATTGCCTATTCAGTCCAATGAAGCACCTTTTGGCAAGAGTGATTCTGCCTTGAATTTCCAGGTTGATATTGGTGTGGGTGTTATTACTAGTTCCAAGATAGACGAAGTTATCTACGACTTCAAAGTTATGACTGCCAACAGTCGCCAAATCGATGTCTGTTTGCTCGATGACAGGAGATATTTCGTCTTGCCCTGGTTCACCACCAGACCCATATCCTTCGCTTCCTCATCCAGTCTGGAGAAAGCCGAACGTTGTTGAGACCAATTATGGTAATATCATCAGTGTACGGTAGCAGCTGTACACCCTTATATTCAGCTCTGCAGCTCGTATTATTTTCTCCAGCAATAAGTTAAAAATTCACACGATAAGGAATCACCTTGCCTGAAACCTCGTTTGGTATCAAACGGATCGGAGAGGTCCTAATCGACCCTGATGGTTCTTTTAGTGTTGCTTAACGTCAATTAACATAGCCGTATAAGCCTTGGGGGGATACTAGGTAATGGAACGTGTTTTCCATCGTCATCTCGCACGTACTGTGGTCGATCGCAACGTTTCGAGATACACAGTCTGTTTTCTCCTCACTGCGAATAGAAACCCGTTCGGCAGTCTGTTGTGATTGCAGCATTTCGACATCTAACTTTCTTTGTGTTTGTTGACGGGCGTTCTTCGATACACAGAGGCGTGTGTGTATCCTCGCTGCAACAAGATAGTGCTCCGAGTCGATGCTGGGTCCTCGGAGTCTACGAACGTCAAGAGTACTAGATACATGTCTTCAGTACATCACAACATGATCGATCTGGTTTTGTGTTTTTCGATCAGGAAATATATCAGCCAAGTGGCTTGATATATTTTCTCGAGCTGGAATGTACAATAATACTACAGACAACTATATTGAAAATATAGTGAAAATTTGGAGTGGAATTGACGTTCATCCACCGGGGTGAATGCCAGTACTCGACGACGGAGTCTCTCTCCCAGCGTCAACCAGCAAGGCAGCGGCACGTTCCTAACTAAGGGGCCGGACATTCCAGGTGCATGCCCTCAAATCGTGATCCTTTAAATGTGGGAGGGGGGGTCGTCATCCTATGGGGGGTCTCACATTCGAGGCATATAAAGGTTTTTCATTGGGGCTGGTTTCTATGTGGCGCACAACCTCGCTGGACGAGTCAGTTTAACGCTATTACACATTTATTTAGCGATCCGTTTGTTTCAAGACCTGCGCGCAGCCGCACTTCTGATGAGCAGACGCTGCAATGACTTCAGCGGATCCTTAAATCGTGTAAGTCAGAGTGGCTCCACTGGAGCTTTCTCTCTCATTAGTCGTTACCCACTGCTCCACACGACTGACCTTTTTAATTTTGTCCTTGAGCAAATAATAAGATCCGCAGAGCTGAATAAAGAAGGCGAATCTACCATAATGCAACGGAATCTGTGAAATAATGAAATATTGAAACCTATAGGAGAAAATTAATTGCAAATTTAGAAAAGAAAAGAAAATCTTAAAACAAAAGTGTATAAAATAAAAACAAGTGGGAAATGGTATTAAAAAAAATTTAAAAAAAAATAAGAACCAAGTAAAAAAACACATTACCATGGAATGATAAAATATTAAAAAATAAATAAAAGCATACAAAAAAAGTAGAATCCTTTTCAACGCAGGTCAATTGAGCCCAAAATGATCCGGTCAGAGTCCACTGAAGAGATTCTGGGAGCAAGGAGAAGTCCCAGCTACTCCACCTCACTCAGAGAAAGAAAAAAGAATTTCCCAGAGACGCAGCCCTAGGCCACTCCAGATTCACAGCACATCAACCATACATCAGCAACGAGCGCACGCTGGAGTGAAAACCAGAGTTGCAGCAAAAATATCAGGAGGTCTTGGAAGAATATCTGCCGTTGGACCACATGGAACCCACTTCACCTATCGATGTCATCAAAAATGGGAAGTATTTCTCCTTCTATCTACCTCATCACGCTGTCATCAAACCCTAAAGTGAATCTACGAAAGTCCAACACTTAATGCTAAGAATCCTCAATTGGAGACTCTATAATTAAGTTTATAACGGTGACATTGAGAAAATGTCAAATACTCGTTAACCAGGAAGATCAAGACCTCCAGCGAATTTTCTTTCGCACAACCCCAAACTGTCCAATAGAAAATTTCAAGCTGAAGACAGTTACGTTTGGCGTCAACTGTGCCCCATATTTAGCGGTTCGAATCCTGCATCAACAATCCGAAAAGAGCGAATACCCTGTCGCAAACAATATCTTGCTCGATGAAATTTATGTAGATGATATACTCTCAAGAGGTAACGAAATACAGTCCACTATCAGATCACTCACCCAATTTATCGAAGCGTTAAATTCAGCAGAATTCCCTCTTAAGAAAATTATGGCAAACGACCCGAAAATACTCAAAAATATCCCAGACACTCATTTGCAAGATGCCAACTTTCGTGAATTCAGCGACACAAGCTCAACGAAAGCTCTAGAAATACGCTGGGAGGCACTTACAGACACCTTCTCATACTCATAAGAACTTCAACCCGACGCAAAGTGTAGTACCAAACGTGGGTGTGGCCGGCAGGGTGGTAATCACCATTTATGAACATGGAACTCGTTCCATTAGAATCTCCCGGCAATCACAGATATCCAAATACCTCGATGCGCTTGTGTGTACATGAGAGTACAACACGGCGAAAACTCCTTCACCTTACATTTACTTGCTGCAAAAACAAAGGTAGCACCTCTCCAAATGTTAAGTCTCCCTCGTTTAGAGCTCTGTGGAGCAGTTTTACTGACGAAGTTAGTAAAAGAGATACAAACAGCATTACGCTTACCGCCTCACGAACTTGTTCTGTGGACAGATTCGACCATCGTCTTAGCATGGCTATAAAAGCCACCACACACTTGGAAGGCATATGTGAAAAACAGGATATCCGAAATCCTGCATGTATGCAGTAGTGACGATCCTTCTGACCTTGGCATATGAGGATGCTGACCTCAAGATCTCATCAAAAACACCATCTCCTTCGGAGCAAAGGCACATTACCGCATTCCATACCATGCAATCCGCAGTTATCTTAAACAGATTCTCCTCCTTTTCCCGAGCCCTTAGAGTACTTGCATACGTATATCGTTTTATTCATAGCTCACGAAAATTGTCATCTTGGATGAACTTTACTCTAACCCACGAAGAGATAAACGAAGCAAAAACGCGACTCATAATCCTAACTCAACGAAGGCATTATGGTAAAACCATCGCGCAATTCGAAGCCTCGAAACCAATCAGCAAGAAACACACATTGCTGATATTAAATCCTTAACTCGACAGCAAAGTCGTACTGCGCGTAAACGGACTACTTAAATACACAGCCCTTAGTTATAACGAACGTCATCCCATAATTATCCCAGGAAACTCGACATTCTGCACTCTGCTGTTAAACTTTCTTCACACCACCATGCTGCATGCTGGAAACCAGTTAATGATGCGAATGATACAACTCAAACCCAAAAAAAGTGCATTTTTCACTGCAAAACACGTTATGTATGGAGCAGATGTGATCGCAGATCAAGGCAGCACTAACATCAGAAAGAAACACATATATACACTATCGTTTCTCACTACTGGGGTGGACTTCGCAGCTGACGTCTCCGCCACATACGTATGCCCCTCATATGGGTGGACTATGGGAAGCAAATTGAAGAGTTTTAAGCTGCATTTCAATAAAGTCACAGCCACTATTTCCATGACGCGTGGTGCATCTTTGACATCGAAATTCCCGGAACGGAATCTACCAAACCACTTTTGTGCTACACGTTCGTTTACAGTATCAGCCGCTTTGGCTGCTTTTTCGCCTTGATCGCAGAAAAAATGTAAAATTTGGCGAGTTTTCTCTTTGCTGGTGTCCATCTTTGACGAGCGCTCACAACGTACTGAGTCAATCAATCAAAAAACTGTCAAATACAAACTTTTAGCGCGAATAAACACGTTTTCAACGCCGTATAGTATGATATGATGGACACGTAACATTAGTACTATGGGCAATAACGCCATCTCTTAGAAAAAAACCGAACGAACTGATTACTTGACCTAATATGTATTCAATGAATGCTACTTACTGAATCAGTTTTATACAACCACACATATGCCTGCATACATTCGCAGGCCGTATTTTTTCACAATCTATTGTAAAATGAACAAAATTAATTAATAACGTAATGTAAAATCAAAATACTGCTCTTAGTTTATAAGTCTTATTTGTAATTTATTGCACAGTGTGTTTATTGTTGTATTCTGTCTGTCGAGGTAATAAAATTCACTTTGGTATTAATATTATGCATCGTGCACAGGCGAAGTCACTTTTTGTACGAATGTTGGTTTTTATTTGTTCACAAAATATATAAAAGTTTTTTTTTTTGTATTTATACATGTGTTACAAAAGAATAAAACTAATTTGATAATGTTCTTGAATATATTTTATATATCGCTGCCCCGTGCCCGCTTGCCGATTCGTTTGTTAGAAATCTCGCTGATAGTTGGTTTTCCACTGCTTATACATATAAAAATATGCTGCAGCAAGCGCATTATTTTGACGTCCTTTATCGGGATCCGTTTGCGTTGATGAACCGGCTCGTGGATGCTTCACGCACTTTCTGCTACGGATTTGGGTTCTCCATGTACGGCATCCGTTGGAAGGCTATCCTTTTCCTGCAAAGATAGAATTGAAGATATTCTGCAGTCGAAAGTGCCTTCTTTTAATTTTTGACTTATAATTATTCATGTGATACAGGCATGACTGAGTATCTCGCTGTCGAAATGAGCATGTTCTACAGGATTTTAGGGCATATTTGAGTGGCGTCTTTAAGAAAAATCTGTGCTCTTGAGAACATTATTGGGAAAAGTGTTGTAATAACTAATCAGAGAATGCAATGAGTATACGAATATCTTCTCATAACTTGAGAAGTACGATTGCATATTTCTTCTTCTGACCGATTATAAATTATGATCTTGGGTGATCATTTCCGTTTTTTGTGTATTTTGACTCGGAGAGGTCAAAATCGTATTTCTCTGTCTGTCTTGATTCGGGGTGGTCAAGTGTGCCTGTTTGTGTTTATCTTGACACGGGGATGTCAGGGGCACATTTCATTTATTTATTCGGTCAAACCCATAAGTTGGGCTTATATGTAAAAGAGTATTAGGCCTTTTTTAGCAAGTCAAGCATGTGTGTTTCGATGTACACCGTTTAAGGGTATGGTGCAACGCAAGACAATTAACACAACTGTTATTATTTTTAATAAATCTATACCGTTGGGGTATCGGCAATTTCTTAAATTGCTTGCAATGCTTTAACGAGTGATTCTTTTTGCACAATTTGCACGATTGGTGGCTATTCACTTAAACATTTTTTGGGTCATATAATTTCGTAGAGAAATAATAATTTTTTTTCTGTAAAAATATGTGAAAGTTATGTATTTTTGTCTTGTTATGTATGAGTATGTTATTTATTTTCGTTCTTGTTTGTTTCAATAAATCTAAAAAAACTGAGCCGGACCTCCATACGCTCCGTTTTATTTATTGCTTTTTTTAAGATTTCTTACACAGTACGGCAACATCGTTTTTGGGCAGTTGTGACAAAACTCGCTGTGATCTGTAATTACCAAAATATGTGCAATATTTAAACATTTATCTCTGCTTAATAAATGAACAAAAAATAAAAATTTCACAATTTAATGATATTTTATTTTATTATGTTTTCTATCCAACATAAATTTATTAAATTGAATGTGTTTTACATAATGAATCTAGTGAAAGAAATACAACGTAAATAGCAAAAGTGTGAAAATCTGTAATTTTTGATATACTATTGTAGAAAAACTGCAGCACATAAATAAATAAACAAATAGAGAACAAAAGTTTAATTCATTGTCTATCAACCCCATCATAAATTAATTAAATCGGTCCACTCGTTTAGATACAATTTACAATGAAAGTGGGATACATTTGTAAAGCCAACCCATTTTTTTTTTGTATGTCACTTTTAATTAATTTTATAATGTTTATATGCACATTCACTTGATCTTGTAAATTTTTTTTTTTTTTTTGTTTTTTTTTGTTACAAAAGAATAAAACTAATGTGATAATGTTCTTAAATAATTATATTTTAAATATCGTCGCCCCGTGCACGCTTGCCGATTTGTTTGTTAGAAATCTCGCTGATAGTTTGTTTTTCCACTGCTTATATAATATAAGAGATGCTGCAGCTAGCGCATTAGGGTGCATCCAAAAGATATGGGCTAACATTGTTTAAAACACGCGCTTAAACAATCACAGGCTCCTCGTAAAAAACCATCAGCCGTTCGGCGATTACAAAGCGCCAATTATAGATACATATATATAAAATTACTTAGCAATAATTTTAACGACTTCAATATTAGATGTACTTATTATTTAACGATATTCGCTATCGCTTAATCAGCTGTTTTCGTAAACTAGAACAAATCGTTAACTAAGCGACGAATATTTGCAAGTTGTTAGCGCCATCGACAAAATAATAACATTTTATTAAGGTTAAAGTAAAGTAAATTGGAAAATTACATAAGCAATATAAAAAGAAAAAGAACATAATAGACAAAAATGGCTTTTGACTTTTTGGCGTACGTTTTATCCCAAGATCGCACCCTTTATCATTGAAAAGATGTTTGCATCGTAAAGTGTAAGATTATTTCCTCTTCAATGTAACTGAGTTTCTGGATAACCAAAAGAATATCTATTTATTTATTTATTTGTATGACAAATAATTATGAATAATTAACTACATTAAAGTTAACTTGCAGCTGGGGATATCGGCCTAGAAGCAGAAGAACAATAACAATATCTACAGAGAAACAGGTAACAATATAACTTTTAAGTGTTTCTGCAGTTTTAACACTATTAAAATGTTTAAAGGTTTGCAATTCTTCTCAACTGGATGCATAAACGTTCCATTGGAGAGCAATGAGGAATATCTGTGAGTCAGTCTTCCCTAAGCCGTTGTATGCATCGCGCAACAGACGCAATCAATCATTCGAAGTTTCTGCGAATGTTAGGTTTCCCTCAACAGTTGTTGGAGGCACTCATGTGTCCATCATAAGCCCCAGAAATCATGAGCAAGCCTATTTCAACCACCACGGATACGATTCTATCAATGTGCAAATGGTAAGAATGCATTTTTTTTTAATTTTTGTTGTAGTAACACAGTTCATTTGATTCGTACACAGATATGTGATATGCAGCGTAATTTTGAAAGTGGAAAACATAACATGTTTTTGATTTTACAAACTTTTTAATGCATTACAATTAATTTAATTAAAATAATTGATTTAACTAGTTTATTTGTTTTCGTCATTCCTCTTTGTGCTTTTCGTATATTTTGTCGTTTTTCTAAGTGTTGATAAGTTGTGGTGTCACCTTTCTTCAATTGTAATAAAGGAAAATGTCAAGTGTCGTTTATCGCTAAAACTGAATAAGAGAATCATATAATCGTTAATGCAAGCGACAAAATCGAAAGTTTATACAGAGAAAGTGCAAAGTTAGCGTTTTTGACATTTCTGGCAGAGAAAAATTTCGTTTCATGCAATTGTCATTTACTTCTCGTCTTGAATTTCAGTTTCACCTCGATGTGGGAAATTGATCACATACAAATGAACAAATTAAATTCAAATTTGAATTCACCAATTTAATGTATACATAAAGAAATATAAAAATAAAGTAGCAACTATTTGCATGGATACGGCACAATGGTGTGATAAATTTACGCTACCATTCCAGCCAAGTGAATATACATATTTACATATATGCATAATGAGCTGATGTGATGGCTCACCGTTGAAAGTGACCAGGTGATCATTAGCTGAGCGGCTGAGTCCTGCAGACTTTGAATGCCTTCATCGGCTTCAAAAATGCGGAATTTCCGCTGAATTGGGCGCAGGCACTGATGTTTGCGCACACTGCCTCCTACGATCGTTACATATTCGATGGTGACCACACGTACTAGCTCGTTGCTCCCAGGCTCAACGGCGATGATGCGTCTCACCTTCCATTTGGTAGGAGGTAGATTCTCGTTCTGAATGGCTGTCACGTCATCTATACGTAGATTTGGTACCGATCATGCCCATTTGCTTCCAGTGGCGCCAGAAATGCTGCAACATGCGTTGATGGTATTTTAATAGATTGTCGGGTATATCTGGGATTGGCGCTTCTGGCTTGGTATTCAAAGATCGGCCAATGAGGAAAAGAGCAACTCCTCCTTCTGGATCATTGTGAAGAGCAATAATGGGCCTCTAATTAAGGCAAGCCTCAATGCGTACCAACAGGGTGCTGAGCTCAGTAAACGTGAGAACTCTATCATCTACAACTCGTGTTTTTTCACATAATTTTTGTTGAGGATGAGAATTAATCCAATCAGTTAAGTCATTCTGAAGTTGGCGGTTTGCACCAACAAGTTGTGTACCATTGTCACTGTAGAGGTAGGAGCGATAGCCTCTGGCGCTTAGGTCATCGGCGAGTTCGATATGCACCGCCTTGATGCACATGTAAATAAAGATAGGACCGTAGGTTTTGGTAGCGGTGATGAGACGTTTACTACCGTCCAATCCGGCTTTTGAGAAAGGGGTGCCACTAACACCTGAGAGCGGGGTAAATTAGCCATTTGTTGTTGTTGCATGACTCGTTGATGTAATTTGCATATCTTACATTGATGCAGGCAACACTTGATTAAAGCTCGAGCTCGGATAATCCATATGTCGCGTCGTAGATATTGTAACATTTTTCTGAGACCCCCATTTAATGTAAACTTGTGGGCGTTTCTAGCCAGTAGCGTCGCTAGGGTACACTCCTTAGGAAGGATGATCGGATGACGTTGCTCATAGGGAAGATCCCAATTTCTCAGTCGTCCACCAAACCTAAGCACCCAAGTCATCCAGCACGGGATGCAGAGGAAGTAATTTGCTCGATATAGCAATATTAGAAGAAGCACGTAAATTATTAATTTCAGTGTTAAAGAAGTTACCTTGCACCATCCGAACGTGAATGATGAATATCTGTGGTTGTTATAACGAGTGTGCGCTAGTATGGCCTACCTGCCAGCAGAAACCGAAGTATATAGGCTGTGGTATGCAAAAGACGCTGTAAGGTGGTAAATCGTTCTACAAAGGAAATGAATCTCGTAATAGAATCAGAGCCGATTCGAACTTGTAGTTTGGGAACCGTAGTAGTACAGAGATGGGTGCGAATCGGTCGCAATTTGGAGTCATGTATCTGCAGTTGCTCGTCGTCCAAAGTTGGCACGTGGGGGTAAATCGTATCAGACATCCTTTACTTTCCACCATAACTGAAACCCGACGCTGATGTCATCCCTCGACTGGCACAATCAGTATGATTGTCCTTGGTTCGGGTGTGATACCAATTCTTAGTATCTGAAGCCCTTTAAATATAAGTCATCTGATTTGAGACATACTTAATGAAAATGCTTGGTGACTTTCGAATCCAGGTAAGAACCATGCTGGAGTCGCTCCAGTAGGGTGATCAGAAAATAACCGTTATTTTCAAAAAGTATTTATTTATTCATCAATAACTATCTTGTCCCCTTCAAAGTAACCCCCCTCAGATATAATATACTTATACCAGCGTTTTTTCCAATCCTCGAAACACTTCTGAAACGTGTTTTTTTGGTATCGCCAATAGCTCCTTTTTCGGTTTTTCTTTTATCTCCTCAATCGTAGCAAAACGCTTCGATGTGTGACCACGCGATTCCAGTCGAAGAAAACAGTGAGCAAAATCTTCCCATTTGATCGAACTTGACGTGCCTTCTTCGGTTTCGGCTCTTCTGGACGCTTCCATTGGAATGATTGGTCTTTGGTTTCAATGTCATAGCCATACACTCATGACTCGTCACCGGTTATGCACTTTTTGAGGTAAGCTGGATTGTCGTCTAGGATGTTCAACATCTCCTGAGCGATATCCCTGCGAAGTTGTTTTTTGCTCAAAATTTAGCAATTTTGGAACAATCTTTGCTGCAGCACGTTTCATACCTAAAACATTCGTAAAAATTGCTTGACATAGCCGAACGATATGCCAACATCATCAGCAACCTCTCTGTTGACGTGCTCGGGCGACCAGGACGAGCATTGTCATTGACATCTTCTCGGCCTTCCTTAAACCGGTTATACCACAATTGAACTTGTGTTCTGCTCATAGTAGACTCGCCAAACGCCATAGTCAACATTTCAAATGTCCTTGTGCATTTAATTTAATTTTTTAAACAAAATTTAATACAGTTTCTTTGATCCATTTTTTCGAATAGCAAAAAATCAAAAAGCACACCAAAACACGATTAACCTTTTTGACTGTCAAAAACAAACTGACCATCCAAAATGGCTGCTATTGCCAATATACCAGTATATGGTATATCAGACATATGTATGTACCAACATAACAAAAAAAAGCGAAAATTTAACATACGTAACTCATGAAATTTGAAGATAACGGATACGGAATGGTTTGGGTTTATTTGAAGCGCCTCTTCTCACACTTACCATAACGGTCACAAGCAAATGTGCAGTGGACTAACTTTGGTTCGGGCGGTCACAAGTTCTACTATTATCTGTCCATCAGAGTCGATACTGCGCGCATAAATTACAGCGAGTGGAGTGGAGATTGCGGACTTGGCCATTCCAATCCGTCGTGGTATGCTAATCCGAGTGATGGGTGGTAGGGTGCTTCGAAACTTTAACCACGTCATCGGCATTAACATCTTGGTGGCTACAGATCCCGGAGCCAACAATACTAAAGCGTCAAAGATTTTGGGGACCGTCCAGGCGATGGTAATTCGCGAAGAACAACCGGATAAATGATAGCGTCCCATCGATCCGTTGACAGACCCATCATGAGCGCACGTAAGGTACATCGCACCACATCAATTACATCGCGAACACTTTGTTGGGATAGTAATGTGTGCTCAGGCATTGCCTTAACCGACTGAACTTATATGTGCTGTCGAGGTCAGTGCGGTTATGTACCATGGACTCGAACATCAACCAATTTTCCGGCTTATCATCAAAAATTGTAGCTTCACTGGGTCCAACCGATGCTCTGTTAAACATCGCTCAGGTAGAGATTAGGTCGGTGCAGCTGCCGCGGCACGTAAGCGCCGAATATACATATTTACATATATGCGCAATCAGCTGATGTGATGGCCCACCGTTTAAGGTGACCAGCTGATCATTGGCAGAGCGGCTCGAACTTGTGCAAGTAAGTTGGCCCACCCATTGGTTTAATTTCGTACAATATATATATATACAGCCTTGGCCAAAAGTATTAGGCACCTCACTACTAATATGTATAATCCATACTTACCGTATCTTGAAATACTCACCTTCAACTGAAATTACTCACCTCTTATTCCTTGAATACTTACCTACCTCCTAGATTAAACCTGTAAATAAAATAAATATATGGTAAACAAATCCTTTATTCCCCTCTGTACCCGTTTGAAGACAAAACTATTAATATAATAATAAGTATGTTACATTGTTATCTTCAATCGCTTGCTAATCCTCGAACAACTCGATGGTGGAAAAGAAAATTATTCAAATAAAAAATTTGTAGTTGAAATTGTTTTATTCAGATAAAGAATATCGTGCCGAAATCCTCTACGGAGTGAACAAATACATATATAATTGGCGCTTTATAACCGCTGAAGCGCTTTTCGGCCGAGCTCTTCCTCCAATTTGTGGTTTTGCGTCTTGATGTTTTTTCCAACAAATGGAGGGACCTACAGTTTACGATAAGCCGCCTCCAAACTGCTGATGGTTTTTTTCGAGGAGCTTTTATTTCATACACTCGGAGAGGTGGACTTTCCCTGCCGAAGGGCGACCGCAGTTAGAAAATTTAACTTCATTTTTTATTTAAATTATTTTTCCTTAACTTTTGGATGTTGGTGGCACCGGGATTTGAACCCGAGCCTTCCGAATGTCAGTACGAAATGCTAACCTCTCGGCTACCGCGGCCGAGTTGTAAATACATACTCGTATATTAAACAAAAAGCTATATGCGCACATACATACATATATTGGGTGTATGCATTAATTAATGCGGTTTTCTAAGAGAGAGCTCTGCTAGTTTTATTTCGCGCCGGGTTCATCTGTGGCTATATTCATTTGAAAGGTATTGTCATTCATATGAAAATGTCGAAATTTGTACCAGATAAAGTGTTTCTGCGGGGAGTTCTTTTTTATTACTATAACATGAAGAAAAGTGCTACCGAAAGCCATCGTATTTTACTGGACGTTTATGGTGGCCATGCTTTAGCCGAACGAACGTGCCAAAAATGGTTTGCACGGTTTAAAAGTGGAAATTTCGACTTAGACGACGAACAGGCAAAAAAATTTCAAGGCGAAGAATTGGAGACATTGCTCGACGCAGATGCATGCCAGACGCAAGAAGAACTTGCAAAAGTATTAGGAGTTGATCAAGACAATTTTTTCATAATAAAGTCTTCATTTTCGTAAAAAACCGCACGAATTATACGAATATATAAAAGTATAAGGTGTGATCAGAAAATATCCGTTATTTTCAAATTTCGTGAGTTACGCACCCTTGATTTTTGCTTTTTTCTGTTATGTTGGTACATACACGGTGTGTCCCAAAAATAACCGAACTTTATATTTAAATCATACAACATACAGCGCCATCTATTGAAAATTTGCAACATTAAAAAGATACATTCATCCTCTTTCAAACGCACCTGACTTCATGTAAGTCGGATGACAGATGTAAAAGTGACAGCCATTTCAATAAAACCAAAAGTGTGCTAATGGTTCCAAAAAAAAAAAAATGGAACAAAGAGCAAATATAAAATTTTGTGTCAAACTTGAAAAAAATTGAAATTGAAGTTTAAAAAATTAAAAAAAAATTGAAAAAAATGAAGCAGCCGTAACCGAGGTACTGAAGAACATTTCTATAAATGACATAAAAAAATCTATGCATGCGCTGGTTGATCGTTCCAAACGTTGTGTGGAGTCAAATGGAACCTATTTGAATATATATTGATAATAACTTTCAAAGATAATATTATGTGTATTTTACTATTTTATATCCAAAAAGTTCAGTTATTTTTGGGACACACCATGTATGTCTGTTGTATACTCGTATATTAGCAATATCAGCCATTTTGGATAGTCAGTTTGTTTTTGACAGCTAAAAAGGTTAGTCGTGTTTTGGTGTGCTTTTCGATTTTTACTATTCGAAAAAGTTAATCAAAGATGCTGTATTAAGTTTTGTGTAAATAATTAAATTAAATGCACAAAGACATTTGAAATGTTGACTGTGGCGTTTGGCGAGTCTACTATGAGCAGAACACAAGTTCAATTGTGGTATAACCAGTTTAAGAAAGGCCGAAAAGATGTCGATGACAATAGTTGTCGAAATACTATCAGAGAGGTTGCTGATGATGTTGACATATCGTTCGGCTTTGTCAAGCAATTTTTACAGATGTTTTAGGCATGAAACGCGGAAATTGTGGAAAAAACTATCATGACTTTTGCACCATGATAAGGCACTAGCTCACACATCGATGCTTGTGCGTGAGTTTTTTTGCCGAAAACAAAACCGTTATCATGAATGAACCACCGTATTCACCGGACTTGGCCCGCTGACTTTTTCCTCATCCCAAAACTGAAGACACCTATGAAAGGAAAGCGTTTTGCTACGATTGAGCAAATAAAAGAAAAATCGTTTCAGAAATGTTTCGAGGTTGGAAAAAACGCTGGCATAAGTGTATTATATATTGGCGGCCGCGGTAGCCGAGTGGTTAGCATTGCGTCCTGCCATTCGGAAGACTCGGGTTCATATCCCGGTGCCACCAACATCCAAAAGTTATGGAAAATTAATTTAAATAAAAAATTAAATTAAATTTTCTAATTGCGGTCGCCCCTCGGCAGGGAATGTCCATCCCTTCGAGTGTATTTCGGACATGAAATAAAGCTCCTCGTAAAAAAACCGTCAGCCGTTCGGAGGCGGCTTAGTATAAACTGTAGGTCCCTCCATTTGTTGGAAAAACATCAAGACGCAAAACCACAAATTGGAGGAGAAGCTCGGTCGAAAATCGCTTCAGCGGTTACCAAGCGCCAAATATATATATATATATAAGTGTATTATATCTGAAGGGGATAACTTTGAAGGAGACAAGATGGTTACTGATGAATAAATATATACTTTTTGAAAAAATTAAAAAAAACGGGTATTTTCTGACACACCTCGTATACATGCAAAATAAATTACATACCTACCATACATACATACTTACATACATTTTGTCCAATGTGCTAACGCTAAAAGAAAAACAAAATTTAATTTAAAGGCCTAAAGCTGAAAATATATAACCTAAGATTTAAAATATTTTTACTATATATATATTTATATAAACACATTTCTTCGGTTTTAAGTGCAAGCGATTTCCATATGTATACTTACCCGCTATAAATACATAATGCACATATTGTACATTCAAACAAAAAGTGGTACACGCACAAGGGTAGAACGCTGTTTACCAAAAAGCTTAATTAAGAGAAAATAATTATACACAATACAAATATTACTAAACAAAATCAAAAGAGGTCACACATAAAGCCTACAAGTTTGAAGCCAACAAAATACAAGGCCGAAATTACGTAGAAGAAGAAAACAGGAGGAACACATCAACTCTTATATAAAAATCTTGTTGTGATCGTGGTTTGTACTTATACACACGGAATGCCAAAGTTATAAGTACTTTTCTACAAAATCTGAAAATCAGTTTAACGGTGCATGTTAGTCTCTCATCTAAACACCGTAAGATTCTCGATTAAAAAAAAGGTAAAATCTTAGAATAAAAATTAGTAAGTGCGCATGCAAGTTAACATTTGTAAATTAACATAACACAAGCTAAATTCTGTAAACTAACATATAGGTTAACATATGTAAATTAACATAATAAAATATAACATACGCAAGTTGTCATGTGTAAGTTAACATAATATATTTGCTTTACTTAAGCAGCGTATATTTTTGTTTACGAATACCGTTAGGAATTGTCACGCCACAGCATAGAAACTTGTTTTGACACTAGTACAATATAAATATAGGATTAAGCTTAGCTTTAGTTATCATTTGTACAGTTGAAATTAAATAAAGATGTTCACGCTGCCGAATAATTAGCGCGCAACTAAAATCCTTTTTTTATTTTTAAGTAAAAACTAATTGGCGCCCAACGTGGGGCACTAACGCGAAAATCCTGAATATAAATAGGTAAGGATTCGTCGAGTGCTAAAAAAATAAGTACCTTAAAAAAAGGGAAAAAATAAAACAAAAAATCGCAGGATTTTTATCAAAGTTAATAAAAATCTTCAATTAAATAACTAGTAAGACTAAAAGTGAATAAATGACTAAAATTTAAAAAAAAATCTTCTATCAAATAATTACTTGGACTAGAAGTGAATAAAAAACTCAAATTTAATAAAATATTCAATTAAATAATTACTTACGTGTAGACTAAAAGGGAATAAAAGACTAGAATATAAAAAAAAACTTCAATTAAATAATTACTTAGACTTAAAGTAAATAAAAGACTAAAATTAAAAAAAAATCTTCAATTACCTAGACTAGAAGTGAATAAAAAACTCAAATTTAATAAAATTTTCAATTAAAAAATGGAAAAAAAAAATTTAAAAAAAGCCAATACAAACGAATAAAAAGTAAAAAAAAAGATATGAAAAGTCCGCACCCAAAAATAAAACATTTTAAAGAATATCACAAAGATTTTTTTCTACTTAACTCTGATAGTTGCAAATTGTGAAATTGTGACAGTATGCTTGTAAAGAAAACATAAAATTAAAAAAAAAACCACGTATGAAAAAAGTTAATACAAAATTAAAATAAAATCATATAATATTGAAAAACAAGAAAACTAACGAAATAAACGAAAATCTTGAAATAATTACATTTAAAATAGTATACAAAATTTATACAATCAAAGTGAACTTTCCTTAAAAAACAAAAAAAAGAACTCAAACGACAAAAAAACTGCAAGCTGAAAAATATGTAAAAGAAACAAATAAACATACATAAAAAAACGACATTAAAAAGGCCGTTCGAAATGGGTCCAATGGAGGAATATTGATGTACTTGGTAAAGGAATTAAAATTGTGGAGTGTTTTCGAGTTTGGCGCAGATTTAACTACGAAAAAATATCAAAATTTGAGCAGCGTGGGAAAGAACGTTCGAGTTAAAAAGAGATTTTGCACGACATACATAAATGATGTTTAGAGAGTCTATATACATACAAACAAGGTAACGAGTATAAATACAACAGTAGGAAAAAAAGTACAAAGAAAAACTTAAACAAACAATTTTCAAATTATTAAATAAAAAGCGAAATCATATGAATTTAACGCAATAAAAATATATTTTCTCATTGTTATTCTCATCATTATTATTATTATTATTATCATTATAGATTAAAATTAAAAATTATATTTTTATTGTTATTATTACAGTTTTAATTAAATAACAGATTTATTAATTGGTTAATGTATGTTTCTCAATTAGGTCATATTTTATAAGTATATAAAATCAACGTATTTTACACAAAATATGAAATAAAATAACTTTTTTTTAAATATTCAAACGAGCAAGAAAATATTAAATATATAAGTAAACAGAAAAAGATAAGCAAAAAAAGATATTCGAGATTTATTAGAAGCGGAAATTACCGAAATTTTGTAGTAGTAAAGTTTTAAATAAAAACCACTGTTTTTATAGTAAAAACACCATTTTACTAAGTACATGAAAGATCAGATCTATTTTTATTAGAAAAAAAATTTTTTTTTTTGAATTTGTAAAAATAAAACCAAAATAATATAATATAATAAAAGAAAATACATCCTGGACGATTTAATTGAAAAATTTACTAAAATGGCAACCAATACAATAGATGCATTTTTGGTAACTAGGATGATTGAAATTAGTACAGCTCCGCTTCGGGCTGAATTAAAAACACTGTGTAGGAAATTAGAGCTACTTACTGTTAGTACGACAGTAGCCGAATATGAATAACAAGTTATAAATGACAGCATAGGGTGTGAGGAATGTTTGGACATTATAAAATCAATGCCAACTTTCACGGGTAATGGAAATTCATACGTTAGCTGGCGCGAAGCAGCGCATAATTCTATGAGTCTATACATGAGAGATAGTCGAAAATATTTCGCTGCCCTGACAATACTAAGGAGCAAAATAATAGGCGACGCGAATGATGTCCTATCCAATCATGGAACAGTACTTAATTTCGATGCCATTATAAGTAGGCTTGATTTCGCATATGCAGATAAGAGGCCGGTTCACATATTGGAGCAAGAATTAGGAATCATGAGGCAGGGTAATAAGTCAGTAATAGACTACTACAGTGAAATAAACGCTCTTAATAAATAAAACTATAATGACTTACGGTAATAAAACAGAAATAACAAGGGAAATTAACAAAAAGAATAGGCAACATGCCCTGCGAGTTTTTATTACGGGTTTGAAAAGCCCTTTAAACGACATTTTATTTTCCTTATCACCCGAAGATCTTCCAACTGCCCTAGCCAAAGCTCAGGAAATAGAGGCAAATCGTATGAGAACGAACTTTGTTGAATAATCAGATAACACAGAAACCTTTTAGCAACTTCCAAAATAATTTAAGATTCCCAATAAAGGACAACACTGCCATACCAAGTAGCGGAAATTATAGATTTCGTTACCAACCACAACCAATGTAGGTAGATCCTTCCTTGTCAAGGTTCAAACAAAATAAATATAATGGAATTTTTCTCAATATCAAACTATCCAGGCAAACTTTGCCAACAGCTCCAACCAACAAAATTATTCAACTCGTCCAAATTTCAACCAACCATCTAAAAGACCAGCAGTTAGCAGCCAATTTAGCAACCAACCATATTTTAAGGCACAGAGAATTGATAATTTGAATGAAGTAACTTTTTTAGGGGAAAATCGGGGACAGGAACAGAACTGCCCCATATATTTAGAAAAATCGGAAATTCCGGAAGGGAAGTAAAAATTTTATTGGATACAGGAGCAACATGTTGCTACTGCAAACCAAACACCTTACCCAATAGGAAAAAATTAGAAATATATAAAAGAGTAAAAACTATTAACGGATATACAATTATAACACATTTTTCAGAAGCTACAATATTATATTCAATATTAAAACCCGATTTTATGAAATCACTAATCTAGATACAGATATCTTAATAGGAATGAGTTTGCTTATTAAAGCAAAGGCCAGAATTGATTTAAAAAAAATAATTCTTGAAACAGAAAAGGGTAAGGAAAGAATATATACTTCAAGTCAACCAAATGAGCCGATACCCAAACCCAACTATAATATTTGCAATTTAAGGTTAATTAAGGGCAACCAGGAAAGTCCTTTAAGGAAGAGTATGGTAGAAAAAGTTGAAATTATTAAGAAAAATATTGAGCGAAAAATTAAATTAATGCACTCAAATATAGATTTGAGTTTACCTTTTAGAACGGATGTTCAGGCAGAAATCCGGACAACTGTTGAAGCGCCTATATGGAGCAAACAGTATCCTTATCCCTTGGGGGTTAATTCATTTATAAATAAGGAGATTCAACAAATGTTGGCAAAGAATATAATACAACTAAGTAAAAGTCCCTATAACTCCCCGGTATGGGTGGTTCCAAAGAAGGGTATAAATGAAGATGGAACACAAAAATTAAGAATGGTGATTGATTATAAAAAAATAAATGAGCACACAATTTCGGATAAGTATCCGATTCCAGACACTGATGTCATTCTTTCAAACTTAGGAGAGGCCAAGTGGTTCTCAACAATTGACCTCGAATCTGGTTTTCACCAGATACTCATGAAAAAGGAACATGTTGAAAGGACGGCATTTTCAGTTAACAATAGTAAATACGAGTATTTACGGATGCCCTTCGGGTTGAAGAATGGCCCCAGTATTTTTCAAAGAGCGATGGACGACATTTTAAGGGATTACATTGGAAAGTTTTGTCACGTCTACATAGATGATATAATCATCTATTCAAAATCGATTGAAGAACATTCTGAGCACTTGGAAAAAATTATCCAAATCCTCAGAATGCCAATATGAAAATTTCAATAGAAAAATCTATTTTTTTTAAAGAGGATGTAGAGTTTTTAGGCTATATTATTAGTCATAATGTCATTAAGACAGATCCAAATTGAAGCAATAAGTAATTACCCTATACCAACTACACTTAGGCAGTTAAGAAGTTTTTTAGGAATGGCCGGATATTATAGGAAATTTATAAAAAAATATGCAAAAATTTCGAAGCCGTTAACAAAACTTTTGTCAGGAAAGAATGGAATGGTGTCACAATATATATCAAAAAAAATTGAAATAACATTAGACCAAGAAGGAATTTTAGCAGTAGATAAAATTAAAAATTTATTAATGGGTCAAGTGGAGCTAGCGCAACCAGATTTCGAAAAAAAAATTTATATTAACTACCGACGCATCAAATGACGCAATAGGCGCGGTACTGCAACAAGAAGAAAAACCAATCACTTTTATTTCAAAAACCTTGAATAGCACAGAGTCAAATTATGCCACAAACGAAAAAGAGCTTTACGCTATCGTTTGGGCATTAAAGAAACTGAGAAATTATTTGTATGGAGTATCTGACTTAGAAATTCATACAGATCACCAGCCGCTTACTTTCGCAATTTCAACCAAAAATCCAAACTCAAAGATTAAGAGATGGTCGGCATTTATAGAAGAATTTTCCCCTAAAATGGTATATAAGCCAGGAACTACAAACGTTGTTGCTGACGCTTTGTCCAGGCAATATATAAATAATCTTTCCGATTCTTCATCAACCGATGACACACAACATTCGTGCGAAAGCACATTAAACGAAGTAATAAAAGTAACACCGAAACCATTGAATGAATTTAAACAACAAGTTTTATTAGGGAAAAATCCAAAATTTACAGTCCATGAATCTGTAAAAAATTTTGATAGAACAAGACATATAATAGAGTATGACACAGTGGATAATTTAATAAATATTTTTAAAGAGTTTTTGCAACCCAATCTGGTAACAGGAATACACTGCACACCGGAAGTCTTATACGAAATTCAGCAACCAGTAAAAGATAACTTTTTAAACAAGTTTATCTACACTAGAAATTTTCCCATAGACATAGTCAATACAGATGATCAAAAGATTATAATTGAGCAAACCCATACAAGAGCCCATAGAAACTATATTGAAAATCACAAGCAGGTTTGCGATAAATACTATAGGCCAAAGATGAGGCAGGAATTTAAGCAATTCATTAAGAGCTGTGAAATTTGTAATAAAAACAAGTATTGTAGGAAACCTCAAATAGTACCAATTCGCGAGGCTCCAATTCCTAAGAAAGAGGGGGAGCAGATCCATATAGATATATTTTATGTTCAAAAACTAAAATTTATTACATGTATTGGTGCTTATTCAAAATTTTTAATCATTAAACAAATTGAGGACAAACTTAAACTTGATGAAAAAATTATGGAGATGCTTATAAATTTCCCCGAAGCAAAAAAGATCACCTTAGATAACGAGCCAGGATTCACTACACAACAATTTGAAAGTTTAATGCAAAGATTAGGAATAGAACTTTATTTTTGTAGCCCCCGACACAGTGCTACAAACGGGCAGGTTGAGAGAGTTCATTCGACTCTACTTGAGATGTCAAGATGCTTAAAAGAGGAATTTCATTTAATTAGCGATATTGAAGCAATTTACAGAGCGGTTCAACAAAACAATATCTCAATACATTCGGTTACTAATGAAAAACCGTTCGAAATGCTATACAATAAAAAAAGGCACGATAATATAGAGAGGCTTCTAAAAATAGCTCAGGAAAAAATGCTGACAAGAAATAACCCGAATAGTACGAAAATTTATAAGAAAAACGATATAGTTTATGAAAAATTAGTGGGTCAAAGGAATAAGATGGGCCCTAGGTATAAAAAACAAAAGATTGAAGAAGACTTAGGGAATAAGGTCAGAATACAATTTAGAAATAGAATAATCCATAAAGATAATCTTAAAACATAAATTTGTGTATATCGTACATTTCAGGAGATGCTATTACTAGAACCTGAATAAATTACTGAATAAAAACTGAAATTACTTTAATACCGACTGACTTAATGGATGTGTCTAAATTTCACATTTTACAAAATAATGATGAGCATAATATAATAGTATTCCACATAAAATATCCGCTTATCCAAAAAAAGTTTATAGACTTGAGAAATGTAAATGCCAAATTCTGTAAATTAAATAAGGAAACAACTTGCTTTTTAAATTTGTTAAACTATCATAAGAAAATTGTATTTGAAGTAAAGGAAAAGAATTTATAGCAAACTTAAGAATATGTAACATATATAGAAATTTAGTGCAACCACAAACCGTGTCAGTAAGCCGATCGAGGACGATCGATTTAAAGAAGGGAGGAGTTAACATTTGTAAATTAACATAACACAAGCTAAATTCTGTAAACTAACATATCGGTTAACATATGTAAATTAACATAATAAAATATAACATACGCAAAATGTCATGTGTAGGTTAACATAATATTGTATATTTGCTTTACTTAAGCAGCGTATATTTTTGTTTACGAATACCGTTAGGAATTGTCACGCCACAGCATAGAAACTTGTTTTGACACTAGTATAAATATAGGATTAAGCTTAGCTTTAGTTATCATTTGTACAGTTGAAATTAAATAAAGATGTTCACGCTGCCGAATAATTAGCGCGCAACTAAAATCCTTTTTTTATTTTTAAGTAAAAAACTAATTTGCACGCATGCACATATGGTATGTACACGGTGTGTCCCAAAAATAACCGAACTTTATATTTAAATCATACAACATACAGCGCCATATCTATTGAAAATTTTCAACATTAAAAAGAGACATTCATCCTCTTTCAAACGCACCTGACTTCATGTAAGTCGAATGACGGATGTAAAAGTGACAGCCATTTCAATAAAACCAAATACATTCATCCTCTTTCAAACGCACCTGACTTCATGTAAGTCGAATGACGGATGTAAAAGTGACAGCCATTTCAATAAAACCAGATACATTCATCCTCTTTCAAACGCACCTGACTTCATGTAAGTCGAATGACGGATGTAAAAGTGACAGCCATTTCAATAAAACCAAAAGTGTGCTAATGGTTCCAAAAAAAAAATGGAACAAAGAGCAAATATAAAATTTTGTGTCAAACTTGAAAAAAAAATTGAAATTGAAGTTTAAAAAATTAAAAAAAAATTGAAAAAAATGATGCAGCCGTAACCGAGGTACTGAAGAACATTTCTATAAATGACATAAAAAAAATCTATGCATGCGCTGGTTGATCGTTCCAAACGTTGTGTTGAGTCAAATACTTTTCCAAGATAATATAATGTGTATTTTACTATTTTATATCCAAAAAGTTCGGTTATTTTTGGGACACACCGTGTAGGTATATATGTATGTACATACATATTTACGCGCATGAATTCATATTTTATGTACGAGTACGAATGTTACGCAAACACTTGTGTATGCATGCGTCTTTCGTATACGTGTATGTACATACAGGAACTTTTGAATATGTTAGTTTTGGGCTTCAGGTCAACTTGAATTTGTGATATTTGCAAATTTTGCCGTCGTCGCGTAGAAGTTGCTTATGGATGCCGGGTAGAAGAGAAGAGAATAGGCAAGATCAAACCCATTCATATTTATTAAGTTAATAATTTTACAAATCTTATAGACTAGATGTATTATTAATTATTTTTTATTTATTTATTTAAAAGAGAAACAATTATTAATAATTATTCCACTTACAAACTAAAAAAATGGCTGCCAGGGCCTTCGGCTGTATCATTAATTAAAAACTTGAAACTATGTGTGTATACTTTGAATAAAAAGAATTGAGAATAGAGCCAAACGAGATCTCGTGAATGCGAAATCAAGATCAAGGCTTTTAGAGATTCTATTAAATTCAGAGAGTGCTCTAACAATAGGATCTTGATTTTCATAATTGGCTTTAATTGCATCTAAATAGAACGGATAATGGGAGCGCGAAGTTCTACGAGATTTAATGTTCCTCAAGCAGCTCTTGCCAGTCCACTAAGCCATTGATGATGTCATACATAAATAGTAATGATTGGATAGATCGTCAAAGAGCAAGAAATTTCAAATTTATTAGCATACATCGCGAAGTATAAGAAGGTAGGGGATAAGAGAAGTGAAGCGGAGCAAGAACAAAACGAATGAACCTACGTTGGACGGTTCCAAGCCTAGACGAATGCATACAATAAATTGAATTTCAAACTAAACTAGCATACTCCAACTTTTTCGTTGTGAAGGCTGAATTTTCCAACAGTCGTACCAAAGATACCTTCTTTACCCACCCTTGCATTAAAATAGCCAAGGGGCAGCGCTCATAAGTATGCTCTAGGAGCTCATAAAATGCATCTTTGGCCAAGTCGTCCTTCTATTCCGTCGAGGCGTGTTGAAAAATTTTGCTTTGGTGCGGATCGCTCATCCACCGTGGTGAATGCCGTATCGAATGCGTTATTTAATATAAATCCCTATTGGGTTTGTTTAAAAGTATCTGTATCATTTTATTCGTAATTAACAACTTTTAGTATACTTGTGTCTGATTGTTTGTAAGATATGTACATCACTTGTATACATGCATGCACATGTGTATATTGGCGTACTTTTGCTTAAATTGTATTTTTTTTTAAGTTGCTCGCACAATGAAGAACGCAGCTAAAATAGTTACACAGTATATCTAATTCTGCAACTACCCAATTTACATACCTTCCGTCCATAGGAACTTATCTTATGAGAGCGTCATGTAAATGAAAAGTTGTCACCGCTTGTCCATGCCGTTACTGACGGTTGTCCCATAGAAACCAGCGGTGATTTGATTTTTTCCGTAAAACCGGCTTGGCTCTTTTCTCACTGTTATACAGGGCTGGCAGTACTTACTTTTTTATACTAATCTATACTAATATTATAAATGCGAAAGTCGTTTCGTTTGCTGCGCTTTCACGCAAAAACTACTTAACCGATCATCATGAAACTTTGTACACATACTCTTGGAGGTATCAGAATGAACATGGGCTACTTTTTATTTAATAAGAAAAAATTATTTTTTAAATAAAATAAAGAAACTTTTTTATCCAATAGCCTCCTTATGGAACTACGTTAACGCCATCTAGCGGGTGAAAGCTGAAGATATTTTACATCGACTTCAGCAAGTACATACAGATATGATATACATTTAGTTCCAATAATTTCGTTATTCCAGCTAAATGGTACAGCATACATACATGCATACACCACGCATGCATGAAGTGACGCCCCATATGCACAGAGAGAGAGGGAGAGAGTGGGACTATACATAGGTATAGGCACATATGTAGCTGCATTGAGAGTAGTGTGGTATGTGTGTATGGGAGCATACAGTATACAGCATACATATCTACATGTATGGTGGCCATAAAATGTGAGCATACATACGTACTTGTATGGTGGTGGCCTGGTCATCTATTTGCTGAGCGCTACGTTAACGCCATCTAGCGGGTAAAAGCTAAAGATATTTTACATCGACTTCAGCAAGTACATACAGATATGACTTTCAATGAACATATTTACAACCAAACGCTAATTCTAATTGAAAACAACGTTTTCACAATGGTTGGAAAAAAATTAGATGATTTTGGGATGCAAAGCCCTCAAAGAGATAATGAGGATGATTTCAACAATGAAATTGCTCGAGAGTTATGTCATGTTCTCCATCAAGTTTTACGTATTGTAGAATAGAATACGGTAAAGGTTAACTCTTCTTTCTCGATGCACCAGGTGGAACCGGAAAGACGTTTTTGCTCAACTTATTATTAATGTACATCAGAAAAAACAGAAAAATAGCAGTTGCAGTAGCTTCGTCGGGTAATGCCGCGACGCGTTTAAACGGCGGCCGTAAGGCACATTCCGTTTTGAAATTACCATTGAACCTTGCACATGAAGATTCGCCCATCTGTAATTTCAGTAAAAATAGTTCTTGAGGTAGGATGCTGCGAGAATGTAAGCTTTTAGTGTGGGATGAATGTACAATGTCTCACAAAAAGGCTATAGAAGCTTTAAACCGAACTCTTCAGGACCTGCGGGATAGTACAGATATAATGGGAGGAATGGTAGTTTTACTGGCTGGTGATTTTCGTCAAACCCTTCCAGTTATTCAGAGGGGAACACCAGCAGATGAAATTCAAGCATGCTTAAAATCATCGAGCTTATGGTCGAAAGTTGAAAAGCTGAGCCTAAAAACAAATATGAGAGTGCATCTTCATAATGACGTGGATTCAGGACTTTATGCTGAAATGTTATTGAAAATTGGTGATGGTCGTTTAGATGTTGATGCTGAAGGTTGCGTATCACTTTCAAGAGAATTTTGTAATTTAGTAGAAAATGATGTGGATCTCATTGCTCATGTTTTTCCCGAATCGCAACAGAATTTGGGTTGTGATCAATGGCTGTGCGCAAGAGCAATATTAGCACCAAAAAATGAAGTAGTTAATAGAATCAACAATGACATTTTAAAAGAGGTGGAAGGGGAAATGGTGGAATATTTATCAATGGATACAATTATGGATACAGAATTAAATACCTCATATCCTGTAGAGTTTTTAAATTCACTTGAATTGTCGGGTGTACCATCACATAAGCTTCAGTTGAAACTAAATGTACCAGTAATGCTTATGCGAAATTTAAATGCTCCTCTGCTATGTAAGGGAACACGACTTCGGATAACGAAATTGGGACAGAATATACTTGCTGCTACTATTTTAACAGGTGTCGGTAAAGGAAAATGTGTAATCATACCTCGGATTCCAATTATTCCCACTGACCTTCCATTCCAATTTAAAAGCGTTCAGTTTCCCGTCAAACTTAGCTTTGCCGTAACTATAAACAAAGCACAAGGACAGACATTACAGTATTGATTCAATAAAGTATACTTTGAAATTTGAAACTTCATTGCATGTAGTAATTTTTTCAAATAGATAATCTCAGACAAGCAATAAAATATATTCTTTATATTGATCCGTTTGTACTGTAATGATCTCTTATTGGATGGATTTAATGCGAGCGAAGCCGCGGGTAAAAGCTAGTACTACAATAAATAAACTGATGTAATGTGTAGTTTTTTCAAAAGAAGAGAAAACTGAATTTGTTATTAATTATTTATTACCTATAGATCATGTATATTTGATTGGTATTTATATTCGAACATATAAATTATGAAATTCGTTGACGAAAATTGTAAATTTGTTTAAAAGTATGCAAACACACTGGCAGCTGGCAACATTTCACCGCTTTCAGCAGCGTCGATAGCTCGTATATATACATTGCTCTCCCAGTCGGGTGTTATGGACGTTAGCTATGTAAGATGGGTAGTTGCAACATAAAGAGTATGTGATCGTGGGAGTATTCACAATGTTCTTGAAATAATTTGATGCTGTAAAGTGTACTGCTTATTTATTGTATAAAGCGGATATCGCACAAAAGAGAATGGTGCAGAACTTTGTACCTTGCGATAGAGTATAGTAAGAAGATCACTAGTTAGATTATACTCGTACTCTTATATTTATGCAAACAATTTCTGGTGAATTTTTTTCGGATTATGTATGTAAATGGTTTGCTTTGATGCGCCGTTGAGTTCGTTCAACTCGAGAACCGCTACCAAAATGATTAACAACTAAGGGGCTTTAGCAATATAGAAATTTTGCATTTACAGTACAGCTTTTTTTAAATGCAAGTAGATTGTTTTTTTGTGTTTAAAGATTTTGAATTCTGAATATACAGTTGGACTTACTTACTTTCTTTACTGGCGTAGACACCGCTTACGCGATTATAGCTGAATTCATAACATTGCGCCATTCAGTCCGAAGTAGCACCTGTTGGCAAGAGAGATTCTGCGTTGGATTACCAGGCTGTCATTGTTGTTGGTTTCAAAACTGGTTCCAAGCTAGACGAAGTTATCTACGACTTCAAAGTTATGACTGTCAACAGTGACGTGGGAGCTGAGTCGCGAATGCGGTAACTTTTTGTGTGATGACAGGAGATATTTCGTCTTGCCCTCGTTCACTATCAGACCCATATCCTTCGCTTCCTTATCCAGTCTGGAGAAAACAGAACTCCCGGCGCGTTTGTTGAGGCCAATAATGTCAATATCCTCGGCGTACGCTAGCAGCTGCACACTCTTATAGAAGATTGTACCTTGTCTATTCAGCTCTCCTGCTCGTATTATTTTCTCCAAGCAGTAAATTAATGAAGTCAAACTGTTGAAGACATGAGTGTCGATCTCATAGAGTTCTAAAAGAAAAATAGAAATTAAATATACATACAGGGTCCGCCACGTAACTTTTTTTTTTAAATGCAATAAAACAAAAACCCATTCGGCAAAGGCAAACCGCATCGGATGGTCTCGTGGCTTCAATTCTTGAACCAATTGAACTTTGTACGGTGTCATACCAAGGTCTTTTTCAAAATTCGCCTAAGGGACGTCTCGGAAATGTCCAATTGTTGAGAGCGACGCTTCACTGATTTTTTGGTTTCTCACGCGTTGGTTTATCAATAATTGTGCCGGTTTTTCTCAATTTTTTCAAAAGAAAGCGCACATACGGAGCGGACGGTGCTTTGTTACGGCTCATTTCCGTGCCATCATAATTTTCAAAGTAAAATTGCAATATTTTAACGCGTTCCTCAATCGTATACACAACCATTTTGGTTCAGCGGAAGGATAAAAC
The DNA here is from genome assembly GCA_037013455.1 of Ceratitis rosa. Lineage (NCBI taxonomy): Eukaryota > Metazoa > Arthropoda > Insecta > Diptera > Tephritidae > Ceratitis > Ceratitis rosa. The sequence goes on from JAWMAG010000132.1 coordinate 755,932, forward strand.
TAACTTTCTGTCAAATCAGATGTAACATCAGTGTTACCACACTCAAAATAACCACTAGTTCAAAAAAAAAAAAGCTTACAGTATTTGTAAATCCAATCGCTAGTATTCGCTTGTATTCAATCGTATTCGCTCGCATTCGCTCTTTCGTTTAAAAAATCTAGTGTTAAATTCAAAGATTTGTGCAAATGAAAATAAAGAAATAAATAAATATATACATATATATATATATTAAAGTAAACCGTGCGTTTCCTTCCAAAAATTAAAGAAATATTTACTAAATATAACCGGTGTGTTGTCTGTGCAAATAAATATGAATAAGTAAATATACATAAGTATTTATATATTCTAAGGAAATAATATTCCCCACAGTCGAAATTATACACACACGATAACGAAGAAGAAGAATTCTATTGTATTTGAAGTAGTTAAGCCGATATTGCCAATCGGCCCGATTAAATAACAGTTACTGTATAAACTTCGGTTTTATTTTTATTCACTTTGTTTTTAATACATAATTAGCGCTTTGTAACCGCTGATGCGATTTTCGGCCGAGCTCTTCCTCCAATTTGTGGTTTTGCAACAAATGGAAGGACCTACAGTTTATACTGAGCCGCCGGCTGATGGGTTTTTATGTGGAGCCTTTATTTCATGTCAGAAATACCATCGGAGGGGTGGCCATTCCCTGCCGAGGGGCGACCGCAATTAGAAAATTTAACTTAATTTTTTATTAAAATTAATTTTCTATAACTTTTCGATATTGATCGCACCGGGTTTTGAACCCGGGACTTCCAATAGCATTACGCTAACTACTCGGCTACCGCGGCCGCCAATGTTTTTAAAACGCATACATACATATATTGCTTTTTTTGTTTATTAGGATTACTTCACAGTATTAAATTATGTACAATTGCGAAAGCCAATAAAACAGTTCATATGCGTAAGATTTCAATAATTTTGATTAGCGTAAGTTTTCACAAATTTTGATAGTTTGAAGAGCCGGGTTGAAACCGCCTTCGTGCGCGCACCGGCTAAGCGGTCGCTCGGGTAACGAACAGACGTTAAAAGGAGACAAAGGATTGTAGGAGGAAACGGAAAGGAAATGGAACACCGGAAGCTTGGCGCGTACGGAGTTCCCAATATGTTTATGTTGCGCGCTTAAATCAAGAGGACTTAATTATGCCACTAACATTTTAATATACCTATGATAATAATTTCTTCTTCTTCTTTATTGGCGTTGGCACCGCTTACGCGATTATAGCCGAATCAATTACAGCGCGCCATTCGTCTCTTCTTTTCGCTGTTTGGCGCCAGTTGGAAATGCCAAGTGCACCCAGGTCACTCTCCACTTGATCTTTCCAACGGAGTGGAGGTCTTCGTCTTCCTCTGCTTCCACCATCGGGTACTGCATCAAATACTTTCAAAGCTGGAGTGTTTTCATCCATTCGGACGACATGGCCTAGCCGCTGTCTCTTCATTCGCTGAACTATGTCAATATCGTCGTATAGCTCGTACAGCTCATCGTTCCATCGTCTGCGGTATTCGCCGTTGCCAATGCGCAAAGGACCATAAATCGTTCGCAGAACTTTCCTCTCGAAGACTCCTAGAGCCGACTCATCAGATATTGATAACGTCCACGCTTCTGCGCCACATAGTAGGACCGGTATAATTAGCGACTTGTAGAGCTTGGTTTTCGTTCGTCAAGAGAGGACTTTACTTTTCAATTGCCTACTCAGCCCAAAGTAGCACCTGTTGGCAAGAGTGATTCTGCGTTGGATTTCAAGGCTGACATTGTTGTTGGTATTAATGCTGGTTCCTAGATAGACGAAATTATCTACGACCTCGAAGTTATGACTGTCAACAGTGACGTGGGAGCCGAGTCGCGAATGCGATGACTGTTTGTTTGATGACAGGAGATATTTCGTCTTGCCCTCATTCACTACCATACCCATTCGTTTCGCTTCTTTATCAAGTCTGGAGAAAGCAGAACTCACGGCGCGGTTGTTGAGGCCAATAATGTCGATATCATCGGCGTACGCCAGCAGCTGTACACTCTTGTAGAAGATTGTACCTTCTCTATTTAGCTCTGCAGCTCGTATTATTTTCTCCAGCATTAAATTAAAAAAGTCACACGATAAGGAATCACCCTGTCTGAAACCTCGTTTGGTATCGAACGGCTAGGAGAGGTCCTTCCCGATCCTGACGGAGCTTTTAGTGTTGCTTAACGTCAGTTTACTTAGCCGTATAAGTTTTGCGGGGATTCCAAATTCAGACATAGCGGCATAAAGGCAGCTCCTATTCGTGCTGTCGAAGGCGGCTTTAAAATCGACGAAAAGGTGGTGGGTGTCGATTCTCTTTTCACGGGTTTTTTCCAAGATTTGGCGCATGGTGAATATCTGGTCAATGGTTGACTTACCAGGTCTATAGCCACACTGATAAGGTCCAATCAGTTTGCCGACGGTGGGCTTTAGCCTTTCACACAATACGCTTGATAGGACCTTATATGCGATATTAAGAAGGCTTATTCCACGGTAATTGGCGCAGACTGTAGGATCGCCTTTTTTGTGGATCGGGCAGAGCACACTTAAATTCCAATCATCGGGCATGCTTTCATCCGACCATATTTTGCAAAGAAGCTGATGCATGCACCTGATCAGTTCTTCGCCGCCGCATTTGAATAACTCGGCCGGTAATCCATCGGCCCCTGCCGCTTTGTTGATTTTTAAGCGGACGATTGCTATTCGCACTCATCCATTGGAGTTTCGGGTTCACCATCTCCGCGTGTTTCCTGTTCGCTGCCATTCAGCAGGCTGGAGAAGTGCTCCCTCCATAAATCGAGTATACTCTGGGCATCTGTCACTAGCTCACCTCCCTGGGTCCTTCAAGAGTTTGCTCCGGTCTTGAAACCTTCTGTAAGTCGTCGTATCTTCTCATAGAATTTTCGAGCATTACCGTTGTCGGCCAGCTTCTTAAGCTCCTCATACTCGCGCATCTCGGCCTCTTTCTTTTTTTTCTGCAGACGCGCCTTGCTTCCCTCTTCAGTTCTCGGTATCTATCCCACCCCGCACGTGTTGTGGTCGATCGCAAGGTTGCGAGGTAGGCAGTCTGTTTTCTCTCCACTGCGACACGACAGTCCTCATCGTACCAGCTGTTTTTGCGATCTTTCCGAAATCCAATGGTTTCGTTTGCAGCTGTACGCAGGGAGTTTGCGATGCCGTCCCACAGTTCCCTTATACCGGGTTGCTGATGAGTGCTCTCAGAGAGCAGGTGTGCAAGTCGAGTAGAAAACCGCTCGGCAGTCTGTTGTGATTGCAGCTTTTCAACGTCGATGGGCGTTCTTCGATACACAGAGGCGCGTGCGTATCTTCGCTGCGACAAGATAGTGATCCGAGTCAATGTTGGGACCTCGGAACTAACGCACATCTAAAACACTGGATGCGTGTCTTCCGTCTATCACAACATGATCGATCTGGTTGGAAGTTTTCCGATCTGGAGACAGCCAAGTAGCTTGGTGGATTTTTTTGTGCTGGAATCTAGTGCTACAGACAACCATATTTCGGGCCCCGGCGAAGTCGATCAGCCTCAGCCCATTTGGAGATGTTTCGTCGTGGAGACTGAATTTTCCGACAGCCGTACCAAAGATACCTTCTTTGCCCACCCTAGAGTTGAAGTCGCCAAGCACAATTTTGACGTCGTGGCGGGGGCAGCGCTCATAAGTGTGTTCGAGGCGCTCGTAAAAGGCATCTTTGGTCAAGTCATCCTTCTCTTCCGTCGGGGCGTGGGCGCAAATTAGAGTGGTGTTAAAAAATTTTGTCTTAATGCGAATTGTGGCTAGACGTTCATCCACCGGAGTGAATGCCAGTACACCAAATTTGCGCTCCTTTATATGGCCGCTGTAGTAAATTTCACAAGGACCCACCTTCTTCCGTCCTTGCCCCGTCCATCGCAATTCTTGGACGGCAGTCAGCCTTTAACTTTATGAGGACATCAACCAGCTGGGCAGCGGCACCTTCCCAATTAAGGGACCGGACATTCCAGGTGCATGCCCTAAAATCGTAATCCTTAAAACATTTGCGGGGGTCGTCATCAAAAGGGGGGTCTCTCATCCGAGGCTTTAATTGGTTTTTCATTGGGTTGTTTTTTCATGTGGTGGGTTCCAAACCCGAGGGTTAGGTAAAATTTTGATTGTTTCTGAATACATGCAATAAAGAAGCATACGTTAATAATAAAAACCACAAACGACATATGGGCGCTAATTTCACTTACTTATTATTATGTATGGAAACACAAGAATACACGAACAACTTTCATACAAAGTCGAATTTTTTAGATAATAATACATAGTTCTATTCTGCCGCGGCCGCGGTAGCCGAGTGGTTAGCATTGCGTCCTGCCATTCGGAAGGCTCGGGTTCATAGCCCGGTGCCAGCAACATCCAAAAGTTATGGAAAATTAATTTAAATAAAAAATTTAATTAAATTTTCTAATTGCGGTCGCCCCTCGGCAGGGAATGTCCATCCCTCCGAGTGTATTTCGGACATGAAATAAAGCTCCTCGTAAAACAACCGTCAGCCGTTCGGAGGCGGCTTAGTATAAACTGTAGGTCCCTCCATTTGTTGGAAAAACATCAAGACGCAAAACCACAAATTGGAGGAGGAGCTCGGCCGAAAATCGCTTCAGCGGTTACAAAGCGCCAATTATATATATATATTCGATGACTAGATGGGCAGTAACAATTTTTTTGAATTTTACTGAATCTGGTTCGTTGAGCCAAAAACGAGAGAGCGACGTTTAATTTGGAGATAAAGTTGCAAAATCGTGGTGGGAAAATTTCATACACTCGTTTGATTGAGTTTCTTCATGAAAACAAAATGAAAGATACACGAACACAATAACTGCCCAAATTTAGTATTGTTAAAATAAATTTAATGCTATTAACGATTGAGTTAAATGGTTAAGGTACTCGTTAAATGAGAATGTGGTCGCCCGCTCACCACCCAGCTTACGTTGAATTTCTATAATTTACTTGAAAACAGTTGCGACAAAAGGAGCTGCAAAACAATTTCGAAGCAAAGTTGCTGCTGCGGTCACAATGACGATAATGTATTCTTAAGCTTCCAGAAACGACGACGATGCACAAACTGAAATACTATATATATATATTTGGCGCTTTGTAACCACTGCAGCTATTTTCGGACGAGGTCTTCCTATAAATTTGTGATTTTTGCGTCTAGGTTTTTCTTTTTCTGTTTATATTAAGCCGCCTCCGAACAGCTGATGGTTTTTTATGAGGAGCTTTTTTCATGTCAGAAATACACTCGGAAGGGTTGACATTAAATTAATTTTCTATAACTTTTTGGATGTTAGTACGACACCAGCATTTGAAACCGAGCCTTCCGAATGGCAGTACGCAATACTGACCAGCCGGCTACCGCGGACGGTCACGTTTAAAAGGGATTTTATATAGCAGAAGCGAAAAAACTCTATAATAATGTTCAACTAATATTGCCGGCTTACACGGAAAAATCATATTAGTATCTTTATCTTTTGACGGCATGTAAAATTTTATAATTTCTGAAGCACAATGAATCTTGAATACAATTAATAAATTAAAAATGAATAAATTAACGAATTCAAATTTACTGAATCCTGTTCGGGGAAAACTCAGTAATTTTTACTGACATTTCTCAACGAAATCGATGATTTCCGAAATCCTTCGAGTTCGATCACTCTACTATTTTCACATAGTTTACTAACTATGCAACTCTCTATAAACACAGTTTATTCCGCTGTACTCTATACCGATGTTATTGCCATTGTGGTTACTTCGTCATGACTTGCTTTGCCTTGGATCTATATATCTTATCGACTGCTCGTATTCAGTTCTAGGACTTTCTGGTATGCTCGTACGATATACAAAATGTTCGATTCTCTCGCTTTAGATGTGCTTTAGTTATCGGCATCTCATTTTCATTTGTCATTCGTATTTGGCATTTTTGCCACACTGCCCTCCACCTAAGTCGGATCATCTCGATCAGGCACATTTGCACCACTTTCATTTTTTTTCCTGGTTTCCTAATGGTTTGGGTTCGATACACTACGTTGTTAAGCCGTTTGATTACCTTATATGGACCTTCCCAATTGCATTGAAGTTTCGGGGACAAACCCTTCTTCCGCAGTGGATTGCACATGATCATCAGATCTCCTTCCTGCAATCCTCTCTATCCTGTTGCCTTATGCCTTACTGTTTACCATATTCCTACACGGCTTTTAGCTTCACCTTCCGAACACCAGACGTCTACCTACTCTTTCCGTGGGTATCTTCTTTCTGTTGCTCGTTCTTGATCAGGAGCACTTTCTTGCTGCTGTAGGAAGCATCGTTATTTAGAGGCACTTTTATATCGCCACATACCATTACTCTTTTCGTTAGGTCGATCTTCATTCCTTAATCAAAGAGCAAGTCTACTCCAACCACAACTTCATCAGTAATATCCGCTACTCTGAACTTATGTACTACTATGATATATCTGATAATGACATTACATGTTACTTTTCCTGGTTCTAGTCTTCGTGACTTCATCAGATCCACCTCGACCTGGCTCGCATTGTAGGCTGCTCTGTTTACTTACTTACTTTACTGGCGTAGACACCGCTTAGGCGGTTTTCACCGAGTTAACAGTATTGCGCCATTCGTTTCTTCTTTTTGCTGTGTGGCGCCGATTGGAAATACCAAGTACAGACAGGTCCTTCTCTACCTGGTCCTTCCAACGGAGTGGAGGTCTTCCTCTTCCTCTGCTCCCACCGGCGGGTACTGCATCGAAAATTTTCAAAGCTGGAGTATTCGTATCCATCCGGACCACATGGCCTAGCCAGCGTAGCCGCTGCTTCTTGATTTGCTGAACTATGCCAATGTCGTCGTATAACTTGTATAGCTCATCATTCCATCGTCTGCGATATTCGCCGCTGTCAACTCGAAGAGGACCATAAATCTTAGGCAAAACTTTTCTATCGACAACTTCTAACGCCGACTCATCAGATGTTGTCATCGTCCATTCTTCCGCACCTTATAGCAGGAGGGGAACGATGAAAGACTTGCAGAGTTTGGTTTTTATATTATTGGTGTTGATGCTGGTTCCTAGATAGACGAAATTATCTACGACCTCGAAGTTATGACTGTCAACAGTGACATGGGACCCAAGTGGCGAATGCGATGACTGTTTGTGTGATGACAGGAGATATTTCGTCTTGCCCTCGTTCACTACCAGACCCATATTCTCCGCTCTGATTAGGACTGCCAATATCGTCTTTTTACGGCACGCATTAATGCATCATAATTATCCATCTCACAATAGGGAGTGGTCTGAGCCACGAATAAAGCAGCGGATTTTTCATCAATGCTCCAGTTATTTGTTGTAGACGTCTTTTCGAAGTGAACCTTATAGACCTTCAAAGGGATGGTGGGTCAAAGATTGTTCAGGAGATGTTCTTAAATCTCATTGACTTCGTGTTGTCGTTCTATTATCCTGTCTCTTTGTAAGTTTTGCGCTATCTATGACCCAGTTCTCCTGAAGTTGAATACTCAATTTCTTTCGTTTACGTCGTACACCCTGGAAACGTGAGTAACCCTTTCGCAAAATGCGGTAACCAACCTGTGTGGAGCCTTGGGTCACAGCTAAAAGAGGGGAAGCTTCAGCCACTCCACTTATTCAGTTTAAGGGTCCTCTGAAGTCTAAGAGCAGCGTCTGTTCACCAACTGCGAACGGGTGTCGGTCTTGAAGTAAGCGGCTCGATATATAAATGTGTTAAAAATCAAACTTACTCGCCTAACGAGGTTGTGCGCAAATTTTTTGCACCCACGTCTCCACGGAAGAGAAAAACGATTTGGCCAAAGATGCTCATGAGTTATGCCCCCCACCACAATGTTAAAATCATCCTTGGTAATTATAATGCCAGGGAGGGCAAAAAAGGTATCCTGAGTTCAACTGTCAGCCTTCACAACGAAGCATACCCTAATGGGTTGAGGTTAATCAACTGCGCCGGGGCCCGAAATATGGTTGTCTGCAGTATCAGATTCCAGCACAAGAAAATACATCAAGCTACTGGTTGTCTCCTGATCGAAAAACAATAAACCAGGGGTAGTATCGAGCGTTCCGTGAACGTATCGACGGCCGTACGAAAGAAAATTCCGTGGTACGTAAATCGTACAAAAGCAGACGGGCCGTAATTATTTGAAAATGTGAAATATTTCATCTTAATCTTTAACATTCTTCTCTTACAATTTTGACAGTGGCCACCCAAATTTAAACCAGCTGTTCGCAAATGCTTAATAATTTTTGAAATAAAAGCAATTATGGCCGGCGATTAACTTTTTTTTATCTTTCGATGAAAATGATGTCGATGAACAAATTGTAAGAAGGCGATTATGGGACCAAAGTAACCCACTAGATTTGTCACGTATAGCGTAAGTAAAATTAAAATATATCAACAACTTGCCCGTATACAACTCTCTCTTGCAGATTTATGGAAAGGTTTGAAAGGATGACCAAAGAAGCATTCCAGTATGTGCTGCGGAAATTAAATTTTGATTCGCAGAAGTCTATAGCTCAACCAGCAGTACAACTAGCAGCTGCACTTGGCCTTCTAGCACGTGGAGGCTATCAACATTGAGTTGTTAGCGATTATTTAGTTGGGATGTAACAAAGAACGGTTTCAAAGTTGACAGGAAAGGTATTTAAGAAAATGAAAGGCAAATTATGCCCACGACTTAAAAAATACACACCAAGGAATTCTTCAAGGTACAAGGAATTGTTTATTGAAAAATATAAAATAAGTGGAGGTACAAATTAGTTAAAAATGTATAATAACTGAATAAAACAAATATTAAATACCTGGAGGTACAAATTACTTAAAAATGTATAATAACTGAATAAGAACAATCCATTTTTTCTATATATGTAGTAATTGGATGCATTGAAGGAACGCATGTTGGTTTTCAGAAACCTGTCGAAAATGAGGACATATTTCAATAGTAAGTTAAAAAAAATGTTTACTAAATACATGTTTATGCATAAATGTACAATATATGACAATGATTATGCATAAATAAATTATTTTGGAGGTATGTGATCATGAATACAGAATAATTGCAATCAACTATAAATATGGAGGAGCAGCACACTATTCGTTTGTTTGGAAACATTCTAATGAAAGAATGTCCTTGGAGGAACAATTCAATTTAAACCGAAATGTTAATTCATTTCTTTTGGGTAACTACTAAATATTGAAATCACGTATAATTCAATTAAAGCGAAATATACTTTATTAGCGAACTCTGGATGCTCTCTAGAGCCATGGTATCTAACGCCATACAGGAATGCATCTTATTACTTCAGCAGTGCGCAGTTGAAAGAACAATTGGCATATTAAAAGAACGCTAGAAAATTTTAGAATATAAGAAAAGAAGAAGATAGGGGAAACTTTGCAATAGTGCGCCAAGCTTTGAGAAACATTTCCTCTTGGGGGGGTTAGAGGAGGTCATACACATCACTAAAATATATGTCGTTCCCCGAGGTAACTTATAGTTTTCGAGAAATTTGTTGTTAAAGTTGATTTTTTTACCCACCGAAATTCACGAATAATAGCTAATATAATCACCCGGAACACTTAAATACCGTTTATAATATAACTTAATAACGTTTAAAACGATTTTATTTAGTTAAATTTATCAAAATATTAATATATTTCATAAAATTAACACATTAAAAATGCGTTCTCAAGTCTGTTTACTTTAGTAATTAAAATGACGTATAAGTGTCCGCTACAAAAAAAAAACTGTGCTGCCACACGACAAAGAACGTATATGAATAAGAAGCAGCAACACGGTCTCGTAAATTGACTTTTTGAGAAAGAGCGTAAATTGAAGAGTCAGTCCCGGGGAGTTCGCGTCCTCTTTCACCATTCGTAATTCAAAGGGACAATATGCTGAAGAGAAACCACGTTTTCGCTTGAAAGGGTATAAAAACAAAAACAAAAACAAAGTTGTGTGAGAATTAGCAAAAACTGTTGAATAAAGCTATGAAAAATATAAATTCATATACGTTCCTTGGTATAACGTAAACACAATCCAATGTATTTTTGATAAGTGATTTACATAAAATCTGAATACTATCTCCAGATGAGTAGCTGTTGCCTAACATGTTATTCGTCTGTCACATTACATACGTGCATTTGTTATTTGAATCGTTACTTTTCTTCTAGCCATAGAAGGAAAAAAACCCAGATTTGTTTCACGTACGTGTGATTCACTTTTTCACTCACTCACATTGTAATTGCCGAAATACGATATATGCTCGTCTTTTTTCAATTTTTTGTTACCGTATTTGTAGTCATCTACTATTCAAAACAAGCGTATATGTTACTTGATCTGTTAAAAACAAATGTATTTAATATCGTATCAGCTACCCGTACGTTGTTGAAAACATAATCATTTATTAGCATATCTATGGACGATGAATTATTCAAAACAAATTCATTTGTGACCAGACCTGTTACCGGTGAGATATTAAAAACAAATGCCTTTATTATCGGGCAAATTAGTGAATAGTTATTAAAAGCAAATATCGTTTCTACCCGAAGTGTCACTCATTAGTTATTAAAAATGAATGGCTTTGTTAACCGATTTATTACCCATAGGCTATTCACCTGTAACCAATATTTCCTTTAAAATGAAAGATATCAATTTAAACTTTATTTTTGTTTATTAAAAATAGAAATAAAAAACATTTTTTATTTAAAAAGTTAGTTCTTTTATCAAATAATTAAATGAAAATTGTAAATTTAAATTTCTTTACATATACATAGCTCAACAAAATTAATTTAACATTCATCTGTTTTACTTAAAAAACAATGGTTATTTGACTAAATAAAAATAAGTTTTAGAGTAATTAAAATATTAAGACAACCGCATCAAAGGAAAACTTCCAACTACGTCAGTAAAAAACAAGTACACCATTGGAATCTGAAGTATACAAAAATAATATATATAAAAACTATATATATAAAAATAATATAAATAAAAACAATATATATAAAAATAACATATATAAAAATAATTATTATGATGTATTTTATTGAATATTTATCTTTATTGCTAACATCTATAACCGGTTAAAGAACAATAACCAGATAGAATTATTTTTCTATTGGTATTCATTTTGATTCAACGCAATTAAAAAGTAATCGGAAAACTTACTTTGCCAAAAACTTTACTATTTGGCACGAATAAAACATGCATAAGAACTAAGTAAATTTTTCACAAAAAAATTAAATTTTTTTTTAAATATTTTTAAGTGAAGCAGACGATAGTTAAATAAACTTCCTTTCAAAATTCATATTAGTTAATTAAAGTTAAACAATTATTCACAATAAAAGCTTTACAAAGAACATTTATTATTTATATATGTGTATATGCCAGGTACATACGTAACAAAATGTAAAAATTTCCCAGTGCACAGTATTCTTAAATGAAACACCTTTGTAAGTTAGCGGCCTTCGGCCGATTTAAAAAAATTACCCTGGGCCGGACCAACACCGGCTTCGCCTTGCACAGTATTCTTAAATGAAACGCCTTTGTAAGTTAGCGGCCTTCGGCCGATTTAAAAAAATTACCCTGGGCCGGACCAACACCGGCTTCGCCTTGCACAGTATTCTTAAATGAAACACCTTTGTAAGTTAGCGGCCTTCGGCCGATTTAAAAAAATTACCTTGGGCCGGACCAACACCGGCTTCGCCTTGCACAGTATTCTTAAATGAAACACCTTTGTAAGTTAGCGGCCTTCGGCCGATTTAAAAAAATTACCCTGAGCCGGACCAACACCGGCTTCGCCTTGCACAGTATTCTTAAATGAAACACCTTTGTAAGTTAGCGGCCTTCGGCCGATTTAAAAAAATTACCCTGGGCCGGACCAACACCGGCTTCGCCTTGCACAGTATTCTTAAATGAAACACCTTTTTAAGTTAGCGGCCTTCGGCCGATTTAAAAAAATTACCCTGGGCCGGACCAACACCGGCTTCGCCTTGCACAGTATTCTTAAATGAAACACCTTTGTAAGTTAGCGGCCTTCGGCCGATTTAAAAAAATTACCCTGGACCGGACCAACACCGGCTTCGCCTTGCACAGTATTCTTAAATGAAACACCTTTGTAAGTTAGCGGCCTTCGGCCGATTTAAAAAAATTACCCTGGGCCGGACCAACACCGGCTTCGCCTTGCACAGTATTCTTAAATGAAACACCTTTGCAAGTTAGCGGCCTTCGACCGATTTAAAAAAATTACCCTGGGCCGGACCAACACCGGCTTCGCCTTGCACAGTATTCTTAAATGAAACACCTTTGTAAGTTAGCGGCCTTCGGCCGATTTAAAAAAATTACCCTGGGCCGGACCAACACCGGCTTCGCCTTGCACAGTATTCTTAAATGAAACACCTTTGTAAGTTAGCGGATTTCGGCCGATTTAAAAAAATTACCCTGGGCCGGACCAACACCGGCTTCGCCTTGCACAGTATTCTTAAATGAAACACCTTTGTAAGTTAGCGGCCTTCGGCCGATTTAAAAAAATTACCCTGGGCCGGACCAACACCGGCTTCGCCTTGCACAGTATTCTTAAATGAAACACCTTTGTAAGTTAGCGGCCTTCGGCCGATTTAAAAAATTTACCCTGGGCCGGACCAACACCGGCTTCGCCTTGCACAGTATTCTTAAATGAAACACCTTTGTAAGTTAGCGGCCTTCGGCCGATTTAAAAAAATTACCCTGGGCCGGACCAACATATTAGTTAATTAAAGTTAAACAATTAATCACAATAAAAGCTTTACAAAGAACATTTTTTATTTATACATGTGTATATGCCTGGTACATTCGTAACAAAAATGTAAAAAATTCCAAAAAAAAATAATTTTATTTTATATAAATTTGATTAAACTAAAAGATAATTAAATAAACTTTCTTTTTAAATATATTTTTACTAATTAGAATTGAATAATTAACTGAAAATAAAACTTTCCATACAACATTGCCATTTGCTACAGACGTATTATGTACGACAGGCACATACACAACAAAACTACAAAATTTTCACTAAAACTAAAATTTTTTTAAAATAAATTTCGTCAAACTAAAAGATAATTAAATAAGCTTTGTTTTAAATATCATTTTAACTAATTTAAATTAAATATTTAAACAAAACATAAACTTTTGTTACGACATTGCCAATTTGTACACACGCATATATGTATGGGTGGCACATGAACAACAAAAGTGCAAAATTTTCACAAAAATATAAAAAAATTTTAAAATAAATTTCGTCAAACTATAAGATAATTAAATAAGCTTTGTTTTAAATACCATTTTAACTAATTTAAGTTAAATGTTTAAACAAAACATAAACTTTTGTTACGACATTGCCAATTTGTACACACACATATATGTATGGCTGGCACATGAACAAAAGTGCAAAATTTTCACAAAAATATAAAAAAATTTTAAAATAAATTTCGTCAAACCATAAGATAATTAAATAAGCTTTGATTTAAAATTCATTTTAACTAATTTAAATTAAATATTTAAACAAAAAAAGAACTTTTGTTACGACATTGCCAATTTGTACACACGCATATATGTATGGCTGGCACATGAACAAAAGTGCAAAATTTTCACAAAAATATAAAAAAATTTTAAAATAAATTTCGTCAAACCATAAGATAATTAAATAAGCTTTGATTTAAAATTCATTTTAACTAATTTAAATTAAATATTTAAACAAAAAAAGAACTTTTGTTACGACATTGCCAATTTGTACACACGCATATATGTATGGGTGGCACATGAACAACAAAAGTGCAAAATTTTCACAAAAATATAAAAAAATTTTAAAATAAATTTCGTCAAACTATAAGATAATTAAATAAGCTTTGTTTTAAATATCATTTTAACTAATTTAAGTTAAATGTTTAAACAAAACATAAACTTTTGTTACGACATTGCCAATTTGTACACACGCATATATGTATGGCTGGCACATGAACAACAAAAGTGCAAAATTTTCACAAAAATATAAAAAAATTTTAAAATAAATTTCGTCAAACTATAAGATAATTAAATAAGCTTTGTTTTAAAATTCATTTTAACTAATTTAAATTAAATATTTAAACAAAACATAAACTTTTGTTACGACATTGCCAATTTGTACACACGCATATATGTATGGGTGGCACATGAACAACAAAAGTGCAAAATTTTCACAAAAATATAAAAAAATTTTAAAATAAATTTCGTCAAACTATAAGATATTTAAATAAGCTTTGTTTTAAATATCATTTTAACTAATTTAAGTTAAATGTTTAAACAAAACATAAACTTTTGTTACGACATTGCCAATTTGTACACACGCATATATGTATGGCTGGCACATGAACAACAAAAGTGCAAAATTTTCACAAAAATATAAAAAAATTTTAAAATAAATTTCGTCAAACCATAAGATAATTAAATAAGCTTTGATTTAAAATTCATTTTAACTAATTTAAATTAAATATTTAAACAAAACATAAACTTTTGTTACGACATTGCCAATTTGTACACACGCATATATGTATGGCTGGCACATGACCAACAAAAGTACAAAATTTTCACTAAAACTCTAATTATTGTAAAATAAATTTCGTCAAACTATAAGATAATTAAATAAGCTTTGTTTTAAAATTCATTTTAACTAATTTAAATTAAATATTTAAACAAAACATAAACTTTTGTTACGACATTGCATATATGTACACACGCATATATGTATAGCTGGCACATGCACAACAAAACACCAAGATATTCACAAAAAACATTTTTTTTTTTAAATAAGTTTAATTAAACTAAAAGACAAAGAAATAAACTTTTTTTAAATTTAATTTTAACAAATTTAAGCTAAAAAAAACATCACAATAAAGGGTTTTCAAAAACCATTGCTATTTGCATATACGTATAGTACAATACATGCATACTTGTACATATGTGTGCCTGGCACATAAACAACAAATGTAAAATCTACACAAAACAATTTATTTACACTGCAACTACAGCCAAATAGATACTCACTTTTTATAAGATTTTAACCGTAGGTTGAAACAATAACAAATGAAAAACTTACGTTTTAATTATTTTTTGTTTCTGAAGAGCGTTTTGCAATGTAATCCTATCAATGATATTAATTTACTTGCTACTTGCGTTGATAATCCAACTAAAATACTGTGATGTGGTGGATACTGAATCAATGATTAACGCTGAAATAAACAATGTTAAAACTGAAAATAAAACTTAAATATCATATGTACATGCATGCACATTCGTCTTTATACGCATACGTATGTACATATGTATATCAAATATGTATATGTTGTTATCTTACCTTATTTCTTGATTTAATGTTGCTTCCACTCTGCTACAGCTAATAAAGAAATTATTAATAAACATAGGGTTGACTTTAGTTTGGAGCCTGTGGTTTTTTTTATGAAATGTTCATAGTTGGTAGTAGGAGGTCTACAATTACCAAAAATATAAGTTTTATCGCGCGCAAATTTATAGTTTAAAAGTTATAAACATTTAAAGTTACACTTTTTAGATGCAGAGAGCCTGCTTCTGCTTTACTTATAAACACACTAACAACACTTGGCTAGGCAGGCGTTGCCACTACGTAAAATAATATAAAAATCAACAATATTCAAGCAAAATAAAATGAGGATTTCGCATAAAAGGTTGTGTGAAAATAAAAGAGTTTTACTTAAGAATACTGTACAAGGCGAAGCCGGTGTTGGTCCGGCCCAGGGTTACAATCCAAAGCGCGGCCGAAGGCCGCCAAACTTACAAAGGTGTTTCACTTAAGAATACTGTGCAAGGCGAAGCCGGTGTTGGTCCGGCCCAGGGTTACAATCCCAAGCGCGGCCGAAGGCCCCCAAACTTACAAAGGTGTTTCACTTAAGAATACTTTGCAAGGCGAAGCCGGTGTTGGTACGGCCCAGGGTTACTATACTGTGTAAGAAATCTTGAAAAAAGCAATAAATAAAACTTAGCGTATGGAGGTCCGGCCGTTTTTTTTAGATTTATTGAAACAAACAAGAACGAAAATAAATAAAACATACACATACATAACAAGACAAAAATACATAACTTTCACATATTTTTACAGAAAATCGTCGCGCAAACGCAAAGGTTAGGTAAAAAACCACTGGCAGCGGCAGCTTCGCGTTCTCGAACCAAGTGCCCTTGGCTCGAGATACACCGGACTTCGTCCGACACGACCCTTTACGACAACAGAATGTCCCAAAAGAGGAATTGCCTCTATTAATGAGGGACATCTGTGTCTTGTGAACATGGCATAGTCTTGACTTCAAAACTAAGCTATGTTCTTCCGCATACCTAATGCATTTCTGGGTCGTGTCGAACTCCTCAATCAGCTTCCTTATGGACCACTGCGCCTGCACCTCCCCGGCAGTTAAAACAACACTGCGAACAGTGCGACTTGTCGACGGCCCATCATAATCTAAAACAAAAAAAAAAAAAAAACAACTCAACATTAATATGACATATATATGTAAATACACATAAATTTCGATTTAACAATAAACCCCTCCCCGAAAACTCGAAGAAAGTAAATTAAATATAAATCATAATACTATACATTTATGAAATTGAAAAAATAATGATCACCACGAACTACAAACCCTACTTAGCATTTTACCCACTACTGAATTGAAAATAAAGTAAATCGTTTGCTTAAAATTTCTTATAAAATTCAATGACATAATTATATAACAAAGAACAGCAGAAGTTGAATCAATTTTACATAAAACAGCAAATCGCAGCACAGACCGAACCTTGGGCCATATTTATAAATTACCCTGGGCCAGACCAACACCGTCTTCGCCTTGCACAGTATTCTTAAGTTAACGGCCTTTGACCGGAGTTAAAAACATAACCATAGACCAACCAACACCGGCTTCACCTTGCACAGTATCCTTAAATGAAGCACTCTTGAAAAATTTTAAATTTTATGCAACGCTTCGCTATCGCATATAATCATTGAATGAATGGAATATTAATCATGGGATATCTTTTTACTCAATACTTGTTAAATACAACATTTTTGGCTTAACCATTAACTTTGGTCCTGAAGAGAGGAATAGTCCAACTCTCTGAATAGGGCAGTTCCCGTTCCATATCCCGGAGAAAAGAAAAGTTTACCAGCTCATTTAAGCAAGAACCAACTTATTAACCGAAATTCAAGTAGTTCAATCAATAAATAAGTTTTTTTTTTGAATAGATCAGTCCCAAGTACACTTCCCGAAAAAAATTGTAGTCTTCCTATTAATGTAAACAAAAATACACCTATGTACCGAAATTCAAATAAATCGAACCATATATAAGATTTTTTCGAATTAGTCACTCCCTGGTCCACTTCCCGGAGAGAATTGTAATCTTCCTATTAATCTAAGCAAAAAGCTACCTATGTACCGAATTTCAAGTAAATCGAACCATATATAAGATTATTTAGAATAGGACAAGCCCTGTTTCACTTCCCGAAAAAAAATTGTAATCTTCCTGTTAATCTAAACAAAAAACCCCTATGTACCGAATTTAAATAAATCGAAAAATAAGATTTTTTCGAATTAGTCAATCCCTGGTCCACTTCCCAGAGAGAATTGTAATCTTCCTATTAATCTAAGCAAAAAGCTACCTATGTACCGAATTTCAAATAAATCGAACCATATATAAGATTGTTTCAAATAAGACAAGCCCTGTTTCACTTCCCGAAAAAAATTGTAGTCTTCCTGTTAATCTAAACAAGAAGCTACCTATGTACCGAATTTCAAATAAATCGAACCATATATAAGATTGTTTCAAATAGGACAAGCCCTGTTTCACTTCCCGAAAAAAATTGTAGTCTTCCTATTAATGTAAGCAAAAATACACCTATGTACCGAATTTAAATAAATCGAAAAATAAGATTTTTTCGAATTAGTCAATCCCTGGTCCACTTCCCAGAGAGAATTATAATCTTCCTATTAATCTAAGCAAAAAGCTACCTATGTACCGAATTTCAAATAAATCGAACCATATATAAGATTGTTTCGAATAAGACAAGCCCTGTTTCACTTCCCGAAAAAAATTGTAGTCTTCCTGTTAATCTAAACAAAAAACCCCTATGTACCGAATTTAAATAAATCGAAAAATAAGATTTTTTCGAATTAGTCAATCCCTGGTCCACTTCCCAGAGAGAATTATAATCTTCCTATTAATCTAAGCAAAAAGCTACCTATGTACCGAATTTCAAATAAATCGAACCATATATAAGATTGTTTCGAATAAGACAAGCCCTGTTTCACTTCCCGAAAAAAATTGTAGTCTTCCTGTTAATCTAAACAAAAAAACCCCTATGTACCGAATTTAAATAAATCGAAAAATAAGATTTTTTCAAATTCGTCTTTCTCGGGTCACTTCCCGGAGAGAATTTTAATCTTCCTGTTATATATATATATCCATAAAATACATAAACAAAAAGTTCTATAAATAAATATATATATATATATCCATAAAATACATAAACAAAAAGTTCTATAAATATAAATAAATATATATCCATAAAATACATAAACAGGAAGTTCTAAAAATATAGAGCTTACCTGAATTATGATCAGCATCAACAAAATAAAAAGAACTATCACCAGCAGTAATGGAATACAAATCAGACGAAACGGTAGCAGCAACACCAGCTATAACCCCAACATAAACAACAAAAACAACTTATAATAATATAATAATTATATAAAAGAGATATACCTGTTATGCTTCCAACAGCAGCAGCAGTAGGCGCAGTAGTAGCAGCAACAGTAGTAGCAGCAGCAGTAACAGCAGCTGCAACATTAGTAGCAGCAGTAATATTAATATAAATTTGCTCAATTCCAGCTATAACACCAACAGAAAAAAAATACAAAAACAACTTATTATAAAATAAATAAAATATATAAAAAAACAATATACCTGTTATGTTTGCTGCAACAACAACAGTACCAACAGCAGATGCAGTAGTAATAGCAGCGGTAGTAACAGCAGCAGTAGTAGTTGCAGCAGCAGTAGTAGTAGCAGCGGCAGCAGCAGCAGCAACAGCAGAAGCTAAATCAACACAAAAATAAAACAAAAAATCCAATAAAAATGCACCACATATTAATTAAAACTCTTTTATTAAGTAATTTAATACTTATAATCATTTACTTTAGTCATCTTAAAATTTAAATATTGAAAATAATTTTCTTTCAGATAAACACTTTTAGTCTTTTCACGAATAAAACGGAAATTAACCGAAATAACGAACAAGATTTGACTTCCCGTTAAATTACAAATCAAACAAAACTAAATAAAGCTGCCCAAATTCAATATTAAACATATTAAATAGTAATAAGAAATATATCTCTAAATTCAGTTACTAATACAATCAAGTTTTATTATAGTAATTTTATATAAAAGAACAATATCTTATAAATTACATTTTTAAATAAACTGAATTTAATAATAATAATAATAATAATAATAGCAAAATTTCGGTTATTTACATTTTTCTTAGCTGCATTGAACAATTTTTGTTAATTCTCATACAACTGCCCTGCAAGACGGAGGTAACCATTTCGGAACTAATATCGTAAAATTTTGCTGCTTTACCACTACATCCACAAAACTATTTTTTCCTTCCCATAGGCAGTTTCTGTAGTAATCGATAACGATTGTCTAGTACATTAGAAAGAAATGTATGTATACACATTTTCAAATATGGCCTTTGAAAATTTCCGCCATTTACTTTTTCAACCGAAGACGCTGAGAGGTGAGATGTGTTTTTTTATAAAATGTAAATAAATTTTTAAATAATAATTAATTATTTGGTTTTTAATCATTTCTTTATTAGCTGTAGCAGAGTGGGAGCAACTTTAGATCAAGAAATAAGGTAAGATAACAACATATGCATATGTGTATATATACGTACGTGCATAAAGACGAATGTGCGCATATGTACATATGATATTTACATTTTATTTTCTGTTTTATGAGAATAACAATATTGTTTATTTCAGCGTTGTTCATCGAATCAGCCACCACAACACAGCATTTGATTTGGAAAAAACGCAAGCTTCAAGTGTATTAATACGAATATCAAAGATTATCATCGGAAAACGTCCTTCATAAATAATCAAAACGTAAGTTTTTCATTTATTAATGTATATGTATATAACTTAGTGCGAAAGTGTTAAAATTAAATTTCAAAGAAAGTTTTTTCAATTGTCTTTAAGTTTAATCAAACCTATTTAAAAAAAAAATGGTTTTTTTGCGAAAATTTGGCATTTTTGTATTGCATGTGCCAGTCATACACATATGCGGGTGTACAAATTTAGCTGTGCAACAAAAGTAAAATTTTTGTTTAAACATTATACTTAAATTAGTTAAAATCAAATTTAAAATAAAGTTTATTTAAATATCTTTTAGTTTGATGTAATTTATTTTAAAAAAATTTTATTTTATTGTGAAAATTTTACATTTTTCTTGTACATGTGCCAGTCATTCATATATTCGTATGTACAAATTGGCAATGTTGTAACAAAAGTTCTATTTTTGTTAAAAAAAATAACTTAAATTAATTAAAATGAATTTTAAATTAAAGTTTATTTAATTGTCTATTAGTTTGAGGAAATTCATTTTGAAAAAATTTGATTTTTTTGTAAAAATTTTGCACTTTTGTATTGCATGTGCCAGTCCTACATATGTCCGGGTGTAGAAAAGCAATGGTGTAACAAAAGTTCTTTTTTTGTTTGGATATTTAACTTAAATTTGTTTAAATGAGTTTTGGAAGATAGTTTATTTAATTATCTTTTATTTCATGTTATACATTATAAAAAAAAATTATTTTTTCGTAAAAATTTTACAATTTTGTTACGTATGTACCAAGTATACACAAATAATGTATGCAAATAGCTATGTTCTTTGTAAAGCTTTTATTGCGATTAATTATATTATATTATGTGCTAGCAATAAAGATAAAAATTCAATAAAATACATCATAATAATTATTTTTTGTATATTTCAGATTCTATTGGTATACTTCTTCTTTACTGGTGTAGATTGCTGTCACGATTAAAACCAAGTGAACAATGCCGCCTGTTCAGCCAGGTCTTACTAAGCATGATATTTCTAACGGAGTGGAGGTCTTCCTCTGAAGCGGCTGTCTTAATATTTTAATTACTCTAAAACTTATTTTTAGTTAGTCAAAATTCTAGTACCATTGTCTATTAAGTATTAGAAATGAAGGTACAATTAATTTTGTTAAGCATATATATATGTAAAAAGAAGTTAAATTAACAATTTTAATTTAATTATTTGATAAAAACAAACTAAATTTTTAAATCAAACTTGTAAATATGTATATTTTATTATTTATATTTTCAATAAACAAAAATAAACTTAAAAAATGCTATTTTTCATTTTAAAGGAAATATAGGTAAAAGGTCAATAGTCAATATGGGTAACCCGTCCGATAACTAAGACATTTGTTTTAAATAAGTCACCGGTGACAGGTCCGCTAACTAAAGCATTTGTTTTGAATAAGTCACCGCCCATAGATATGCTAACAAATGATTATGTTTCCAACAACACATGGGTAGCAGATACGATATCATGTACGTTTGTTTTCAATAGCCAGTTGCTGCCAGATCGAGTAACATACGTGCTTATTTTGAATAACAGATGTATTATAAATACGGTAACAAAAATATACGAAAATTAAAAAAGGCGAAAATATGTCGCATACCGATAAATACAATGCGAGTGAATGAAAAAAAGAATCACACGTACGTGAAACAAAGCGGGGAAATTTGTTATTTTTTTCCCACGGCTAGAAGAAAAGTAACAATTCAAATAACAAATGCACGTATGTAAAGTAACAGGCGGATAACATGTTAGGAAACAGCTACCCGTCTTGCAGGGTGGGCTTCATTCAATTTACGCTCTTTCTAAAAAACCCAATTTACGAGACCGTCATGCCGCTTCTTATTTAAATATACGTTCTTTGCTATTTCATTCCGTTGTAATATACTTACTCTTCAAAGGTATGGCAACACAGTTTTTTTTATTGTAACGGACACTTAAACGTCATTTTAATTACTAAAGTAAACAAACATGAAAACGCATTTTTAATGTGTTAATATTATGAAATATATTAATTATTTGAAGAAATTAATTAAATAAAATCGTTTTAAACGTTATTAAATTATATTATAAACGGTATTTAAGTGTTCCGGGTGATTATATTAGCTATTATTCGAGAATTTCGGTGGGTAAAAAAATCAACTTTAACAACAAATTTCTCGAAAACTATAAGCTACCTCGGGGAACGACATATATTTTAGTGATGTGTAGAACCTCCTCTAACACCCCCAAAAGGAAATTTTTCTCAAAGCCTGGCGCATTATTGCAAAGCCGACCCAATTATATTATAAACGGTATTTAAGTGTTCCGGGTGATTATATTAGCTATTATTCGTGAATATCGGTGGGTAAAAAAATCAACTTTAACAACAAATTTCTCGAAAACTATAAGTTACCTCGGGGAACGACATATATTTTAGTGATGTGTAGAACCTCCTCTAACACCCCCAAAAGGAAATTTTTCTCAAAGCCTGGCGCATTATTGCAAAGCCGACCCAGAAGATACGACCCTGTAAAAGTCGCTAGATTTGCTCAGCGCTACACAGATTTTGTATCAAGTTTAAAGTTCTTTTCAACCCTCAACATACTCAGCGACAAGAGACATTTGATGTATATATTGGAGAAGAAACACAGCTAACGAGAATTGGCAATAAAATAAGAGATCATATTAAACTTTCTTTTATAAATTCACTTCATTGCGAGTTATGTAAAAAATCACTTGTTTAGTTATTTATTTATTTAGTTACAAAATTAATGAGATATTTCAATTCTCGTATATAGAAAAAATTTAAACTATTAAAATTCATTATTACTTCAAGCGCAGTCACATTAAGCTACTTAACTACTAAATTATAAAAGCACATGCTACTTCTTTCCTTTCCAAAGTTTTTACTTTTTTTCTACCTCCATCGTTTTAATTTGTAATTTAATACTGCTTAACTCTTGGAAGCGTTAGTGCTTTTGTTCTTTGATTGCAAGAATTCTTTCCCGAATTTGAAGTAGCCTCTCTAACTTGGAATCCAGTCCTCATCTTTCAAGTTTTCTTACAGCTACACAAGTTTTTGATTACATTTGCAAATATCTATAGTTTTTCTTTTTGAGCTCGATGTAGTTGGCACATCGCTACTCTTACTTAATAAAATTCCCTCAACACACTGCTGGCCGCACTCATTCTCTTCGTCTGTTGAAGCTATATTTGAGCTTCCAAAAACTGGAACTTGCAAGTTATATCGCCTGGTACTTTTGGTCAGCGTATACCTAGAAGATAGAAAAAAAGTTCGCATTAAAGGAAAATTTGTATTTGTATATTTCATCCACGTTTTGACACCTTCAACTGGCGGGCAAAGAATATTGAGTTTCCGTTTCAACTCCTCCCATAAATTATTAGCAGCTGCTTTGCCCTGTGTGCAGGTTGGCAAAAGGTTTTTTGCTAAGTTTGGAAATTTTGGAAATTTCACGAAAAGACACGGCAAATTACGGCAGATTTCAAGACCAGAGTAAACTCTTGTAGGACCCAGAAGGGGATTTTAGTGAACAACAAAACTTGTGGAGCAGACTGCCTACTGGCAGAGCTATTCAAACCTTGCGGTGAAGAGCTGACAAGGTGCATGCATCACCTACTTCACAGAATATAGTCCAACGAAAGCATGCCCAACGAATGGAATTTAAGTGTGCTCTGCTGAATCCAAAAAATGTCTATCACTTAATCTGCGCCGGTTGCCGTTAGATAAGCCTCCTTATTATGTGAAAAACTAAAACCCACCGTCAACAAACTGATTTGACTTTATCAGTGCGGCTTTAGACCTGGTAAGTCAACCATTGACCAGATATTCACCTTGTACCAAATCTTAGAAAGACCTGTGAAAAGATGATCGACACACACCACGAAGAGATTTTCATACAGCCATGGAGAGCATGAATAGGAGCTGTCCTATGCCGCTAAGTCTGAATTTGGTATCCCCGCAAAACTTTTACGACTATGTCAGCTGAGCTTAAGTAACACTAAAAGCTTTGTCAGGGTCGGGAAGACCTCTCCGAGCCGTTCGATACCGAACAAGATTTTAGACAGGGTGATTCCTTATAGTGTAACTTCCTTAATTTGAAAATAAATAGAACTGCAGAGCTGGATAGAGAAGGTACAAAAAAATAGTGCACTTTTGTCGAAAGCTAGATCGGTGTTTACCGGAAGCCAAAATTGTTGATCTTTACCACCTAATATCCTATTGTATTATATTTATTAATTCTAAAGTAAGAATTTTCTATTGTAGAGTCAAGCCTTGTAGCAAAAAACATAAATAAATAAGAAGCGGCATGACGGTCTTATAAATAGACTTTTTGCGAAAGAGCGTAAATTGAAGTCAGTCCCAGGAGTTCGCGTCCTCTTCACACCATTCGTAGTTCGGAGGAGCGATATGTTGAAGCGAAAGCAAATTCAAAAATTACTTTGAGGAATATTTTTGCGGTTACAACAACAACCACTAGACGAACTGAAGACCACAAGCAAAGAATGTATATGAATAAGAAGCAAGCGACAAGACTCATACGGTCTTTGTGCAAATGCGCTATAGTCGGTCCAGGAGTTCGCGTCCTCTCCACACCATTTTCGTCGACGAATATGAATAGATGAGGAAATATAAGCTCAATTCGCTTTGAATTTTTGCTTTTGGCGGCAATGGAAACGATGAAAACAAATTGCAAATTATGAAGGGGTAGAAAGGTAGCTACAATTGTAATTAATTTATGCAAATGTTTTATTAAATTTTTTTTCAAATGATATTCTCACATTTCAAAGTAAATTTTTAATAAATGATTCAATGTGTATATGAATATACGTTTGCTGTCCTGTTCTCAATCAACAAATGTACACACATATGCACCTCAAAAATAGCACAGCTGCCGTCGGCAAATTGCATTTCACATACCCTGCAAGACGGGGGTAACCATTTCGCAACTAATATCGTAAAATTTTGCTGCTTTACCACTACATCCACAAAACTATTTTTACACGCTTTATATTAGCTTCACTTGTATGTCAGTATGTCTGTCAGTATGTCTGTCTGTCAGTTTGTAACTTTTTAGCGGTGACGCGATCCCAATATGAAATATTTGAAATGCGAATCGCTTTTAAAGAATATTAAACTAAAAAGTTTAAAATAAATATAGTTTAAAAAACTAAAAAACACGCTTTTAAAGAATATTGTACTAAAAAGTTGAAAATAATTTTGAAAATAAACTTAAGACAATAGTATATAAAAAATACTTGTATAATTAAGAGAAAAGCCTGGGGCGCTCGATATATGGAAATTATGGTACAAAGCGCCCCACGCTTTTCTCTTAATTATACAAGTATTTTTTATATACTATTGTCTTAAGTTTATTTTCAAAATTATTTTCAACTTTTTAGTACAATATTCTTTAAAAGCGTGTTTTTTAGTTTTTTAAACTATATTTTTTCCTTCCTATAGGCAGTTTTTGTAGTAAGACGAGTACCATATATCGATAACGATTGTATAGTATATTAGAAAGAAATGTGTGTATACACATTTTCAAATATGGCCTTTGAAAATTTCCGCCATTTACTTTTACAACCGAAGACGCTGAGAGGTGAGATGTGTTTTTTTATAAAATGTAAATAAATTTGTAAATAATAATTAATTATTTGTTTTTTAATCATTTCTTTATTAGCTGTAGCAGACGCAACTTTAGATCAAGAAATAAGGTAAGATAACAACATATGCATATGTGTATATATACGTATGTGCATAAAGACGAATGTGCGCATATGTACATATGCATGTACATATGATATTTACGTTTTATTTTTGGTTTTATAAGAATAACAATATTGTTTATTTCAGCGTTGTTCATCGAATCAGCCACCACAACACAGCATTTTATTTGGAAAAAAAAAACGCAAGATTCAAGTGCATTAATACGAATATCAACGTCCTTCATAAATAATTAAAACGTAAGTTTTTCATTTATTAATGTATATGTATATAACTTAGTGCGAAAGTGTTAAAATTAAATTTAAAAGAAAGTTTGTTCAATTGTCTTTAAGTTTAATCAAACTTATTTAAAAAAAAATTGGTTTTTTTGCGAAAATTTGGCATTTTTGTATTGCATGTGCCAGTCATGTTGTTGTTGTTTGTAGCGGTTCATGTGCCAGTCATACACATATGCGGGTGTACAAATTTAGCTGTGCAACAAAAGTAAATTTTTTGTTTAAACATTATACTTAAATTAGTTGAAATCAAATTTAAAATAAAGTTTATTTAAATATCTTTTAGTTTGATGTAATTTATTTAAAAAAAAAAAAATAGTTTTTTGTGAAAATTTTAGCATGTGCCAGTCATTCATATATTCGTATGTACAAATTGGCAATGTTGTAACAAAAGTTCTGTTTTTGTTAAAAAACTTAACTTAAATTATTTGAAATGAATTTTAAATTAAAGTTTATTTAATTGTCTATTAGTTTGAGGAAATTCATTTTGAAAAAATTTGATTTTTTTGTAAAAATTTTGCACTTTTGTATTGCATGTGCCAGTCCTATATATGTCCGGGTGTAGAAAAGCAATGGTGTAACAAAAGTTCTTTTTTTGTTTGGATATTTAACTTAAATTTGTTTAAATGAGTTTTGGAAGATAGTTTATTTAATTATCTTTTATTTCATGTTATACATTATAAAAAAAAATTATTTTTTCGTAAAAATTTTACAATTTTGTTACGTATGTACCAAGCATACACAAATAATGTATGCAAATAGCTATGTTCTTTGTAAAGCTTTTATTGCGATTAATTATATTATATTATGTGCTAGCAATAAAGATAAAAATTCAATAAAATACATCATAATAATTATTTTTTGTATATTTCAGATTCTATTGGTATACTTCTTCTTTACTGGTGTAGATTGCTGTCACGATTAAAACCAAGTGAACAATGCCGCCTGTTCAGCCAGGTCTTACTAAGCATGATATTTCTAACGGAGTGGAGGTCTTCCTCTGAAGCGGCTGTCTTAATATTTTAATTACTCTAAAACTTATTTTTAGTTAGTCAAAATTCTAGTACCATTGTCTATTAAGTATTAGAAATGAAGGTACAATTAATTTTGTTAAGCATATATATATGTAAAAAGAAGTTATATTAACAATTTTAATTTAATTATTTGATAAAAACAAACTAAATTTTTAAATCAAACTTGTAAATATGTATATTTTATTATTTATATTTTCAATAAACAAAAATAAACTTAAAAAATGCTATTTTTCATTTTAAAGGAAATATAGGTAAAAGGTCAATAGTCAATATGGGTAACCCGTCCGATAACTAAGACATTTGTTTTAAATAAGTCACCGGTGACAGGTCCGCTAACTAAAGCATTTGTTTTGAATAAGTCACCGCCCATAGATATGCTAACAAATGATTATGTTTCCAACAACACATGGGTAGCAGATACGATATCATGTACGTTTGTTTTCAATAGCCAGTTGCTGCCAGATCGAGTAACATACGTGCTTATTTTGAATAACAGATGTATTATAAATACGGTAACAAAAATATACGAAAATTAAAAAAGGCGAAAATATGTCGCATACCGATAAATACAATGCGAGTGAATGAAAAAAAGAATCACACGTACGTGAAACAAAGCGGGGAAATTTGTTATTTTTTTCCCACGGCTAGAAGAAAAGTAACAATTCAAATAACAAATGCACGTATGTAAAGTAACAGGCGGATAACATGTTAGGCAACAGCTACCCGTCTTGCAGGGTATGTACATATATATCGTACATACTTTTATACATATCTGCATACTTTCAATTAATATTAAAAAAATCTGAATATTTAGTATTTATACCGAAGCAAATAAGCATATTATTATTTCTTCTTCTATATACGAGTAAACATTAGAAAGAATATCAGAGAACTTATAACAATGAGAACGCGCAAATTCGTTGCAATAAATGATATTTTTTTATTTTTATGTTCATTATATTATGACTTCTTTATTAACATAAACGGTGGTTAAATTGTAAGGGCCGATGTTGAATGTGAACCACACCTAAACGCCAAGTTTTTTTCCGAATTTAATTTGACATTTCTCTATTTCAGACTTACTCAATTTGAACCATGGAGAGATACACAATCCAACAACGTGTTAAAGTTATCCAGACTTATTATGAAAATTTTCGAAGAAAATCATCTTCAGTGATGAGGCACATTTTCACCTCAGTGGATTCGTCAATAAACAGAATTGCCGCATTTGGGCGAATGAGAATCCAAGAGTGATTGTCGAAAAACCAATGCACCCACAAAAAGTGACTGTTTGGTGCGGTTTATGGGCTGGCGGCATCATTGGGCCGTATTTTTTCCAAAATGAGGCCGGTCAGGCAGTTACTGTGAATGGTGTTCGCTATCGTGATATGATAACGAATTTTTTATGGCCACAATTGGAAGATATGGATGTGGACGATATGTGGTTTCAGCAGGACGGTGCCACTTGCCACACAGCTAACGAAACAATGGCTCTTTTGCGCAACAAATTCAATGGCCGTGTTATCTCACGTAATGGCGATGTCAATTGGCCCCCAAGATCATGTGATTTGACACCGTTGGACTTTTTTCTCTGGGGTTATTTGAAAGAAAAGGTGTACGTCGATAAGCCAGCAACTATTCAAGAGCTAAAGGATGAGATAATTCGGCACATTAACGGTATAGAAACTCCATTATGCCTCAGCGTCATCGAAAATTTGGACCATCGTATGGAGGTGTGCCGCCGATGTCGCGGCGCTCATTTGGCCGATATTTTGTTACATACATAATTGAGTAATACCAATATATCATAATAAAACAAAATTTCAATAATTTCCTAAATAGTTTGTGTTTTATTCAAAATCAACATCGGCCCTTGAAAATTTAACCATCCTTTACAAAAAATATGGATTAAAATAAATAAAAATAAAATTAATTGAAATTGGCTCATTCGCAAGGAATTTTAATTTGCGCCAGAAGCAAAAATACCAAAAAATATACACACGCGCTAACGACTACGCCACACATAAAATTAAAATTTATAAATTCACTAAGCAACGCTGAGTCTCAAATTTGAGATCTGCCATTTTCGTTGGAAAAGGAGGTATATCGGAAAGTTTCAACATTGTATCATATCAACATTATGTTAGAAGTACACATTTTTCTGCAATGATACAGTCATATATTCCACACGTAAGCAAACTCATAGGCCCGTTTTCAAAATATCCGAGTAATTTAACCTTTAACCGAGGGATAGCTAACCGCCAGATAGGCTGATGTGACACTTTCGCTTTCACCAAGTTCTGGTTACTTAACTCTTGGTTAGTTTGATCATTATGAATATTTTAAGGTAAATTCACAAAAATTTGCTTTGTGAATACATCAAAACTGCATGACAGCTGATATTTGCTTACATTTTTCCACACGATTTGGTTGAGTAATTTTTAAGATCTTCCGATTTCTCTTTTAATTTTTTATAATGAAAAAAATTGTAATTTAAAGAAATTTATTTCATATATTGTATTCTAATTCGGAAAAAGGATTTTTTTTTTAAATTACATGTATAAAATGTGTGTTATATAGTATGTGAGTGTATGGTTTCCTTGCACCTCAGCTATATTTACATCGGCATCAACGGATGTTTCTG
This sequence comes from Ceratitis rosa, assembly GCA_037013455.1. Lineage (NCBI taxonomy): Eukaryota > Metazoa > Arthropoda > Insecta > Diptera > Tephritidae > Ceratitis > Ceratitis rosa. The sequence continues at coordinate 785,894 of JAWMAG010000132.1, forward strand.
CTGGTTCATTCGCTTGAACTTCTACCTCATTCAAATTATAGTCATTCTGGATAGCAAACTGTGCAACAATCTATAGGCAACAATGATTTTCATAGTTGTGCTGAACGAAGCTCTCAATCCATAGCCCCTCGATATGCAATTTCGAGTACGGATTTGAGATTCGTTGTACAGCCGTTCAGAGGGAAGATTGGGATGTAAAAGTTGACCCATTATGTAGTTGCTGACTGACCATAATCACTGCAGCCCAATTAAAAGTAGACCCTAAACTCGTTTTGCTCAAACCGGTGGCTCAGATACCTAATACTAAAAATAATGCTATCATGTCCAGAACTAGGTCACCTGCATACAAAGTCTATTATTTCCATTTTGAATGTACCCTTTTCTCCTTCGAAAACTTTCTTCTCCAGGTGATTGGATTCTGAGTGCAATCTAAACACCCCAACGCCTTTGGAAACTTTTCTATTCTGTGAAATGTGCGCTGTTTTTTTCGGTATTCTGATAAATGATTGGACAAGTGCCGCACGAACCCGGAACACAAATCAAAAAACTTCCCGATGCATAAAAGCATAATGTTAATAACAAAATTTCCGCATCTTTATTCCTGCAAAATCAAATAATTTATCCACAAACCAATATTTTTACAAACCTTTCAGTGCCGCTTCTAATTTTACTTTCTATTTTTTTCAAAATCTGCGATTAAAAACTTCTTCGTCATATTTCTCCAAAAAAATTATTTGCTTGTTCCAGAATAATATTTTATAGATACTTTGTTATTATATTTCAATATTTATGGTATTTGCATTTTTTTGTCGGGCTGGATTTAAAATATTCATAATATTTCAACGAATTTCATAAATGCTGGCACAAATGTACGAAGAAAGTTATATTGTTAATTGAGTGTTAATAAAATTTACTTAATTATTTAATAACTAGCTGTACCCTGCAACGCATCGCTGTCGCATATACTCATTGATGGTATGAAAAATGAATCGTGGGATATGTTTTTATCATAACTTAATTAACTCAATACTTGTGGGAATACAACATTTTTGGTTTATCCATTAACTTTGGTGCTGGAGAGAGGAATAGTCCGACTATTTGAATATGACAGATCGCGTTCCATATCTCGAAGAGAAGAAAAGTTTTCCTGCTCATCTAAGCAAGAACCCACCTGTTCGCCGAATTTCAAGTAAATAAAATTTGTTTGAATAAATCAGTCCATCTTGGTCCCCTTCCCGGAGAGAAAAGTAGTCTTCCTGTTAATCTCAGCAAAAAGACACCTATGTACCGAGTTTCGAGAAATGCGATCCATAAATATATATTTTTTTTTTTGAATAAGTCAGTCCCCGGTCCACTTCCGGGAGAGAAGTATGGTCTCCCTGTTAATCTAAGCAAGAAGCGACCTAGGTATGTACCAAATTTCAAGTTAATTCAGCCATAAATAAAATTTGTTTGAATAAATCAGTCCCTCCTGATCCACTTACCGAAGAGAAGAAGAGTCTTCCTGTTAATCTTGGCAAAAAGCCACCTATGTACCGAATTTCAATAATTAATTTAAATCGCACCTTAAATAACATTTTTTTGGATAGGACAGTCCCTGGTCCACTTTCCGGAGAGAGTTGTAGTCTTCCTGTACCGAATTTCAAGTAAATCGAACTACAAATAAGATTTTTTCGAATAGGTCAGTCCCCGGTCCACTTCACGAAATTTTATTTCTTGTAATTTCAAGTCATTCGGTCGGTATCTTTTGGAGATTTTTTGGAAGGAGGCATATCAAATATAAATTATTTTTTCACTAATCACGAACTAAACAAACACTAACTAAGTAAACACTCTGCACAAAACACGATATACGAATTTGTTTCGTGTATCAGTTGTCAAAAGCAAACTCAGTAGATTAGGTAACAGACAATTTTTTATTTTTAAATTTGATATGACTTGAAGTCAAATCCTTTTAAGCCGTACTTAAAATTTGGATATTAATAATAATAAAACACTGTTGGTAACGCAATTTTTGTTTGACTGATGTAATGACGTGGAAACTGATGCATTTTATCTCGCGTGCCGAAACTAATACAAAAGAAACGCGAGTTTCGGAACGCGACATTAAACTCCTCCAACTATGCATTCTATGCTCCAACGCACACACGCACATTGTTTTGATAGATATGATCTTTGACGTTAGGAACACACCTACATTGCTTAGACAACAGTGAGTGCTTGTAATTTAATATGAACTTTATACCATAGCAATAAAGCTCAAATTGACTACGTTTTAGTTACAAATCATTTGTATGGGAAAAAGAAAAGGGCTATTTTTAGGGTTTTTCCAGCAAATAATTCTAATTTTTCTCGCCGTAAGAACCATCCCTGAACTTCAACGAACATTTTAAAAAAAGATTTGGCCAAATTGGTCCAGGCGTTGTTGAGTTATGCGCTTACCAACACATTTTGCGATTCATTTTTATATTATAGAATAGAATATTTTAAAATATAATGAAGATATTCAAAGTGGGCACGACAACACTTTTACTGCAATACATACATATGCATGTATGTAGTGGTATATATAATACTGAAAAATGGTAAATATTCCAGCGTGAGATAGTCAAATAAATTCGCCAAGGCGAAGCATAAGTTGGGAATGCCTGCTAGCAGTTGTATTTTTAGTTTGGTATTGATATTGATAGAGCAGTGAAAAATATATTTCTATAGGTTCGGATGAATTGGGGACAAATATTAAGTTTGGAATGAATATCAAATACTGTTTCTTTTCGAAGCTTCAACGAGGAAACCTCTACATACATAAATATCTGACGTATTGCTTACTCAACCAAGGACATGTCCCAAAGAATGTGGATGCAGAGGTATAGGCTATAAAATCTAAATCAGATATTCAACTGGTGTCCTAATGGATTTAAAATATGATAAATGAAAGCGGACAGTGCTATGAAACACAATTGCTATTGCTCGCTCATTCAGTAACTTGGATAACAAATTTCATCTGCTTTTGTTTATTGGTATGAGGGATATAGAACGAAAGAAGACTGATTCACAAACACACGAGAGTACTTAGCAACTGAGCGGACGGTGGCAGCGTTGAATGATGAACTTTAAATTACTTACGTATTAACTTCATTTTCCATACCACCATGAGACATGCACCACGGCACCTTACAAATTTGTTTAGATGTTCGGTTCCTCTAGAGGCGTTTTTCATCGAAATAAATAAAATATTACAAAATGTTAATATATGAATACTTCAATTTATTATAAAATCCTATCTTCCTTGAATTCTGCCCACAAATTTTGAAACTAGTAAAGCTCCAACAGGATTTTGTTATAAAGGGTGGTTAAATTTCAAGGGCCGATGTTGAATGTGAACCACACCTAAACGCCAAGTCTTTTTCCGAATTTAATTTGACATTTCTCTATTTCAGACTTACTCAATTTGAACCATGGAGAGATACACAATCCAACAACGTGTTAAAGTTATCCAGACTTATTATGAAAATTTTCGAAGAAAATCATCTTCAGTGATGAGGCACATTTTCACCTCAGTGGATTCGTCAATAAACAGAATTGCCGCATTTGGGCGAATGAGAATCCAAGAGTGATTGTCGAAAAACCAATGCACCCACAAAGAGTGACTGTTTGGTGCGGTTTATGGCTCTTTTGTGCAACAAATTCAATGGCCGTGTTATCTCACGTAATGGCGATGTCAATTGGCCCCCAAGATCATGTGATTTGACACCGTTGGACTTTTTTCTCTGGGGTTATTTGAAAGAAAAGGTGTACGTCGATAAGCCAGCAACAATTCAAGAGCTAAAGGATGAGATAATTCGGCACATTAACGGCATAGAAACTCCATTATTCCTCAGCGTCATCGAAAATTTGGACCATCGTATGGAGGTGTGCCGCCGAGGTCGCGGCGCTCATTTGGCCGATATTTTGTTACATACTTAATTGAGTAATACCAATATATCATAATAAAATAAAATTTCAATAATTTCCTAAATAGTTTGTGTTTTATTCAAAATCAACATCGGCCCTTGAAAATTTAACCACCCTTTACGATAATAGTAAGAAGCAAGGAAAAACCAAAAATGCTTAAAGAATATTTCAATTTAAAATAGAAATGCAGGAAAGGACCGGATATTAATCTTATTATAGTGTTTATTTATTTCTTAACAGTCCTTCTCATTACATTTTATTAAATAGCAGGCTATAAATATGTATAGGTACTTTATACCTATTCGTTATAAAGACCAAAAACATAGAGTATTAAATAGAATGTTCTCAATTGAGCCTTAAATTTGTAACTCCTTATATTCAAAAAAATATATGACCAACGAATTCAGAGTGAGAAATATATCATTTGTAAAATCAACTACTACGAGGGCTGCTATATATATTTCTATCCTAATAATGAAAACACGAATATTTATCAACGAAAATGGTTTTTGTTGTTTTTCAAAATATTCTCCATCAAGATTTATACACTTTTGCATGCGCTCAAACCAAATTTCGAAGCACTTTTTCCACTCCGATTGAGACACCTCCTAAACATGGTTTTTGAATGCTTCAACAGCTTCTGGCGACGAAAATCGTTGACGACGTATTATTTCCTTGATGTGTGGGAATAAAAAGAAGTCATTGGGTGCAAATTCAGGGCTGTACGACGGATGACCCATCAATTCGACGTTTTGGCCGGTCAAAAAGGCGCTGGTTTGAGCCGATGTGTGAGAGCTCGCATTGTCATGGTGCACAATGATTCGTCTTGTCTTGTTCGTTTTTCGAATTTCTCCGAAGATTTCAGGCAAACAAATGGTGGTGTACCACTCAGAATTGATCGTCCTACGTTGCTCAAGCGGAACAGTCGCCACAAGACCAGTTTTGCCGAAGAGACAGGAGACCATTTGCTTCGAAGTGCTTCTTCCACGAACAACTTTCGTTGGATTTGGCTCGTCTTGGAAGATCCACACGGTCGATTGCTGTTTTGTTTCGGGCTCATACGCATAGATCCATGATTCGTCACCTGTAACGATCTTATAAACGTCTTTTGAAGCACCGCGATCGTATTTTTTCAGCATTTTTTTACACCAACGAGCCTTCTTTTGAGCGATTGTCAAATTGTGCAGGATCCAACGAGAACAAACCTTTTTTCCGGCCAGGCGTTCATGCAATATCGAATGTATGCTGGTGGGAGAAATGCATAGGCGTGCCTCTATCTGAAGGTATGTTACATGACGGTCTTGCATTATCAGTTCACGTACGGCAACGATGTTTTCTGGAACAACGGCTGTTTTTGGATGACCTTCACGGAATTCGTCTTTGAGCGAGCGTCGGCAACGTTTAAATTCGTTGTACCAGTTTTTCACAGTGCTATAGGAGAGTGCTTCATAGCCATACAAAGATTTTAATTCATCGATGCACTCTTGTCGTGATAATCCACATCGAAAGTTGTGAAAAATGATCGCACGAAAATGTTCACGAGTTAATTCCATTTTTTGGCCGAGACGAATTTTTTAATTCCCTGTAAATAAAACAATTCACGATTAAATAACAAAACGTTCTGAGTGATGTTATGCTAAAAACTGTCAAACTTTCCAATGGAAATGTTTGATTGCACCTGGCAACACTTAGTGTTGCCTAGGCCAGACCTATATATAGCAGCCTACGTACTAATACTACGTATATGAGTACTAAAGGAAAAAATAGTACGAAAAATTTATTTCACCACACATGCGACACCAGCGACATCAAGTCTAAGCGGTATACCACGCACAACAGCTGAGAGTTTCCATACTCCTCTATATTCTGTGTACATGTTGGCGAAAATTTTCCGTTTTTTGCGATCAGTGTGGGTACATGTTGTAGTAAATGTCACAAGAACCTACTCGCTTTCGTCCTTGTCCTGTCCATTGTACTTCTTGGACGGCGGTGATGTCAGCCTTTATTCTAACGAGGATATCAACCAGCCCTCAAATCGTGATCCTTAATTCGTTTGCGGGGATCGTCAACAGAAAGGGGGTATCTCATCCGTGGCGTTGTTAACTTTTTCATTGGAGTCGGTTCCTACGTGGCGGGTCCCGAACCTAGCGCACAACGTCGCTCGGCCAGTAAGTTTCAATGTTTCACACATTTATGTAGCAAGCCGCTTTCTTCAAGACCGACGCCCGCTTGCAGCCGCACCTCTGGTGAACAGACACTGCAATTAGATCTCAAGCGGACCCTTAAACCGAATAAGTCGGAGCAGCCGAAGTTTCCCCTCTTATTAGCAGTGACCCAAGGCTCCACACGGCTTCGTAACTGCATCTCGCACAACGGTTGCTCACGTTTCGAGGGTGGACGCAAGTGTAGGAATTGAGTATAGCCTCACAACTGTAACAGCATGCCCAGAAGCTTGACTACACTCCATTACATTTTTCAACAAATCGCTAATTTGCGACGACTTACAAAAGGTTTCAAGACCGGAGCAGGCTCCTGTGGGACACCGATGCCCAGAGCATATTGAATTTATGGAGGGAAAACTTCTCCAACCTGCTGAATATCAGTGAAAATGGAGTATCCGGAGATGGTGAGCCTTAAAACCCCAATCGAGAACGATGGAAAAGACGCTCCGTTACCTGACTATGAAGGAAATTAAATAGCAGTCGCCCGCTTAAAAAACAAAGCGGCTGGAGCTGACGGCCTACCGGCAAAACTATTGAAACATGGTGGTGAAGAGCTAACAAGGTGCATGCATCAGCTACTTTGCAGAATATGGTCAGACGAAAGCATGCCCGACGATTGGAATTTAAGTGTGCTCTGCCCAGTCCATAAAAATGGGACCCCACAGTCTGTTCCTTAATATAGCATATAAGATCCAGTCGAGCGTACTGTGTGAAACACTAAAGCCCACCGTCAACAAATTGATTGGACCTTAACAGTATGGCTTTAGACTTGGAAAATACCCGTAAAAAGACTATCCACTCCAACCACCTCTTCGTCGGTTTTAAAGCCGCCATCGACAGCACGAACAAGAGCGCCGTGAGTTCTGCTTTTTCCAGACTGGAAAAGGAAGCAAAGGATATGGGTCTGGTATTGAACTAGGACAAGACGAAATGTCTCCTGTCATCAAACAAACAGTCATCGCATTCGCGACTTGGCTCCCATGTCACTGTTGACAGGCATAATTCCGAGGTGGTAGATAATTTCGTCTAACTAGGAACCAGCATCAGCACCAATAATAATGTCAGCCTTGAAACCCATGAATGATGAGCTGTACGAGTTATACGGCGACATTGACATAGTTGAGCGAATAAAGAAACAGCGGCTACGCTGGTTAGGTCATTTGGTCCTGATGGATACGAATACTCCAGCTCTGAAAATTTTTGAAGCAGTATCCGCCGATGGAAGCAGAGGAAGAAGAAGACCTCCACTCCATTGGAAGGACCAGGTAGAGAAAGACCTGGCTGTACTTTGTATTTCCAATTGGCACCAAACAGCAAAAAGAAGGAACTAATGGGACAAAGTTTTTAACTGGGCTATAAACGTGTAAGCGATGTCTACGCCAGTTAAGTAAGCCCATGTTTGCCGTATATGGTGCTGTGTGCACACATAAGCTCATTCTATTCGTGTCATCGAACAGTAAACATCGCAGAACAATATGGCAAGCGTGAATATAGTAAAGTAAGTGAGAAGTGCAATCACATTATCCGCTTATTCGTCGCACATGTTTACTCTTGAAAGAAGGAACGTAAAATGAGTTCTTATGTCGTATATGGTATTATTTCAAACCGATCGAAAACACTTGTATGTCGTGTAAGGCTAGCTTAACCGAACATTGTGAAAACTTATGATTATCCAGTTCGTAAGTTCATTGTCAAGTAAACAATGGTATATAATTATTAAGAAAAAATGTGTAGTAGAAACGTACTTTTATTATGATAAGTTACCCTACCGCAATCAGCTGGTGGAAATAACAAGGCCAATTTAATATATATGCCAAGTCCCGAATTCTGGCCTACGCCTTAACCTGAGCCACTAATTTTCGCTTTTGCTCCGCAAATAAGGGGTGCGCTTTTGGCATTTTAAATTTTGCTTTGAAAACCCGGCGAACTCTTTTTCTGAAAAAGACGTTACTTTACTTTCCTTAAGAAAACATTTGTTGACATATATGAAAATGGAATGGGATTTATGGAAAAAAGGTATGACGTTATCGATTCTCGAAAATTAGGGGTCCAAGTTAAGGCGTGGCTCAGAATTCGGGACTTGGCAGATTGCCTTCATAGTAATATAAATACATACATATAAATAAAATTTAAGCACCTCTTTTTAACGACGAACCCAGCGTTACCCACCTCCCACCCAACCGACCGAGGGAAGCGTCTGAGGTAAATCGAAAAATCCAACAGACCGGGACCGAAAACCAGTAACAGTCCGGACTGTCCTGAAGCCGAAACCGATCGCGGAAGGTCGCGGTTACACTTGCCCCTTACGCTAAACAGCTACAGATTTGTTCATCAGCTGCTATAAAATTGCATGGGGAAAAAAAAGAGGGAATTTATTTAATTATTTAAAGCACTCAGTAAGTAGATTTTGATACAGAACAGCGAGTCAGAGGAATCAATGTTGGGGAAATGTGTATTAAAATCGTTACATAAAGATCTAAAAGGGTAGTACATTTCAAAGTTTGTTCTGCACGAGGGTCTAGATGATCTTAAAGGGATTGTGAAGCTAAGCTCGCTAAGTAGGTATGGGCTATTGATAGCACCTCTTTTTAATTTAGTTAAAAATAAAACTCCAAGCATTTTTCTACGACTACGGAGTGTAGGCAGATTAATGAGCCGTAAACGACTTTTGTAAGAAGGCAGTTTCTTGTTCGCATCCCAGTTTAAATTTCTTAACGCGAATAATAGGAATTGCTTTTGTACAGATTCCAATTTATCACTATACAATTGATAGTGCGGACTCCATTCAACTGAGCCATATTCCAAACTGGGTCTAACAAGTGAGATAGAGAGTAATGTATGGGTCCTTGAACTCCATAGCCCAGCGTTTAATGAAAGCTAAAACTCCTTTTGCCTTATTAGCACAAGCATTTATATGATTTCTAAAATCTAGTTTAGGGTCCATTGTGACATCTAAATCAATGAAGTCAGTAACTTTTTCACCACTGTGATTATGTATCATATAGGCAAAGTATTGGAAAGATATTCTGGAGAATCACATATATTTGCACTTATTTAAATTTAGGGACATACAGTTCGCATCGCACCACCTAACTAAATAATTTAGGTCAAGTTGCAAGAGCTCTCTATCTTCAATAGAATGAACTGATTTGAAGAACAACATTTGGAAGGTCATTGATGAATATAAGGAAGAGTAAGAGACCGAGGTGACTGCCATGAGGAACACCAGATGTTACTGCTATTTCTTCTTCTTCTTCTTTATTGGCGTTGGCGCCGCTTACGCGATTACAGCCGAATCAATATAGGAGCGCCATTCTTCTCTTCCTTTCGCTGCCTGGCGTCAGTTGGAAATGCCAAGTGAACCCAGGTCACTCTCCACTTGATCCTTCCAACGGAGTGGAGGTCTTCCTCTTCCTCTGCTTCCACCAGCGGGTACTGCATCAAATACTTTCAAAGCTGGAGTGCTTTCATCCATTCGGGCGACATGGCCTAGTCAGCGTAGCCGCTGTCTCTTCATTCGCTGAACTATGTCAATATCGTCGTATAGCTCGTACAGCTCATCGTTCCATCGTCTGCGGTATTCGCCGTTGCCAATGCGCAAAGGACCATAAATAGTTCGCAGAACTTTCCTCCTAGATCCGACTCATCAGATGTTGACATCGTCCACACTTCTGCGCCATATAGTAGGACCGGTATGATCAGCAACTTGTAGAGTTTGGTTTACCTTACTTTTCAATTGCCTACTCAGTCCAAAGTAGCACCTGTTGGCAAGAGTGATTCTGCATCGGATTTCCAGGCTGACATTGTAGTTGGTGTTAATCCTGGTCCTTAGATGGATGAAACTCTCTACGACCTCGAAGTTATGACTGTCAACAGTGGCGTGGGAGTCCCGAATGCGATGACTGTTTGTTTGATGAAAGGAGATATTTCGTCTTGCCCTCATTCACTACCAGACCCATTCGCTTTGCTTCTTTATTAAGTCTGGAAAAGCCAGAACTCACGGCGCGGTTGTTGAGGCTAATAATGTCGATATCATCGGCGTACGCCAGCAGCTGTACACTCTTATAGAAGATTGTACCTTCTCTGTTTAGCTCTGCAGCTCGTATTATTTTCTCCAGCATTAAGTGAAAAAAGTCACACGATAAGGAATCACCATGTCTGAAACCTCGTTTGGTATTGAACGGCGCGGAGAGGTCCTTCCCGATCGTGACGGAGCTTTTAGTGTTGCTTAACGTCAGTGAACATAACCATATAAGTTGTGCGGGGATTCCAAATTCAGACATAGCGGCGTAAAGGCAACTCCTATTCCAATCGTCGGGCATGCTTTCATCCTATCATATTTTGCAAAGAAGCTGATGCATGCACCTGATCAGTTCTTCACCGCGGTATTTGAATAGCTCGGCCGGTAATCCATCGGTCCCTGCCCCTTTGTTGTATTTTAAGCGGACGATTACTATTGGGACTTCTTCATATTCGGGTAACGGAACAACTTTTCCATCGTCATCAGTTTGAGTTTCGGTTTCACCATCTCCGCGTGTTTCCTCTTCACTGCCATTCAGCAGGCTGGAGAAGTGCTCCCTCCATAAATCGAGTATACTCTGGGCATCTGTCACTAGCTCACATCCCTGGGTCCTACAAGAGTTTGCTCCGGTCTTGGAACCTTCTGTAAGTCGTCGTATCTTTTTGTAGAATTTTCGAGGGCTACCCTTTTCGGCCAGCTTCTCAAGCTCTTCATACTCACGCATCTCGGCCTCTTTCTTTTTTGGTCTACAGACGCGTTTTGCTTCCCTCTTCAGTGCTCGGTATTTGTCCCGCACGTGTTGTGGTCGATCGCAAGGTTGCGAGGTAGGCAGTCTGTTTTCTCTCCACTGCGACACGGCAGTCCTCATCGTAGCAGCTGTTTTTGCGACCTTTCCGAATTCCAATGGTTTCGTTTGCAGCTGTATGCAGGGAGTTTGCAATGCCGTCCCACAGTTCCCTTATACCGGGTTGCTGATGAGTGCTCTCAGAGAGCAGGTGTTCAAGTCGAGTAGAAAACCGCTCGGCAGCCTGCTGGGATTGCAGATTTTCAACGTCGAACCTTCCATGTGTTTGTTGACGGGCCTTCTTCGATACACAGAGACGCGTGCGTATCTTCGCTGCGACAAGGTAGTGATCAGAGTCAATGTTGGGACCTAGGAACGTACGCACGTCTAAAACGCTGGATACATGTCTTCCGTCTATCACAACAAGATCGATCTGGTTGAAAGTTTTTCGATCTGGAGACAGCCAAGTAGCTTGGTGAATGTATTTGTGCTACAGTGCTACAGACAACCATATTTCGGGCCCCGGCGAAGTCTATCATCCTCAGCCCATTTGGAGATGCTTCGTCGTGGAGGCCGAATTTTCCGACAGTCGTACCAAAGATACCTTCTTTCCCCCTGCTTACTGCTATTACTTTTTGTTTTCTACCAATCAAGTACGATGAAATCCTCTTGAGAAGGGAAGTTGGACACCCGAAATGATCGAGTTTAAAGTGAAGTAAAGGAAAGTGTCAAATGCTTTGCTGAAGTGAGTGTAGATAACATCATTTTTGAAACTATTAATGACATGGGTGGTGAATTCTAACAGGTTCGATAGGGTAGATTTACCTTTACAAAACCCGTGTTGTGAGATGTCTATAATTGATGATACAGAATGGGCTAAATGATCACTTATAATAGCTTCCAAAATTTTGGGGAGAGAACATAACTTTGCTATCCCCCTGTAATTCCCTATTGAAGATCTACTACCAGATTTTTGTAGTGGTACAATGTATGAATTTTTCCACAAAGAAGAAAATAAATTTTGCTTTAATGAAGAATTGAATATGTTCGTCAATGGTATATATAGAGATTCAGCACAAAATTTAAGTGCACTATTAGGAATATTATCTGGACCGCATGTGAATGAGCTCTTAAGAGCAATAAGATGCTGATAAAGAACATCAGCAGATATATGTGGTACTTTTACGCAATCAAAAGAAGGTATTAAGTAAGGGTAAATGAATGGCTGCAGGGTTGAATTTGTGTTCGACACATAATTAGATTCGAAAAAATCTGCGAAAATATCTGCGATTCTGAAACATTCGTTAGAGACTTCATCATTCGTTTTCATAGATGATGGAAACCTAAAACTCTTAGGTTTAAAATTAACAAAACTATAGAGTGACTTCGGATTCGAACTTCTTGTGACACGATTTATTCAAAATATTATACTTTTGTCTAACTACGGAATAAGCCCCAAAATCAGAAATTTTGCTGGACTTTTTATAGAGCTTGAATAGTCTAGTCTTCTTGTTTTTCAAGCTACTCAATTCTTTACTAAACCATAAAGCATTTTGAACACGGATCGGCTCATTTGTTATAGGAACAATTTTTCTAAAGGCAGAATGTAAAGCACTTGTGATGTGTTCAACGCTTTCTTCCACGTTTCCGTCATATATTGGCCAGGAAATTGTAGACAGTGCATTTCTAAGATTAATGTAATTAAATAAAAAACTAGAAATTCTCGATTTTGGAGTGAATAATGGATAATTAAGATTTGAGGGAGCATCTAAAGATAATTCGAGAGATGGATGATAACCAAAAATATTAGATCCAAAGTCTTTCAAGACTAATTATGGATCATATTTATTTGAAAAAGGCCCAGATAAGAAAGCTTATTTAGGAAATCATGAGCATTATCTCTAGTTGAGCTAGGTACAAGTAAACTATTATTAAAATTCCATGATACACAGGTTAAATTGAAGTCGACTATCACAAAAACATTGTTAGATGTTTTAGTAATGGAAAATAATGATTTAACCTTGACGACTGGAGAGAGTAAGTAGAAAAGTCAGAATTTGGCGGGATATAACTGGCGACAATATAAATATTTTTATTAATTAATCGTATTTTAACGCAAAGAAATTCCATCGCTTCCGTTTTCACAAAATGAATTTCTTCATCAGCAAGGTCAGTTTGAACACCAATAAGTACTCTACCCCCAATTTTATTTAAACGATCATCTCTGAAAACTTCAAAGTTGTTCACTAAGATTTCAGAGTTGAAAACATTTGGTTGAAGCCAAGTTTCGTAGAAAACCAAGATTTTATAGTCGCAGTTTAAGCTATGTGTTTAAGCGTCCGCTTAAACCAGCCTAAAATTTTGATGTAACTGCCGTGCGCGTGGAATTACCCGTCTGGTCCCACTATTTCCGGGTATCCCATCACGCGCCAATTCCTTTATCCTTTTTGCCTTGAATTTCGTTAGCCGATCGACATCTTAACGGCGGCCGTTCGAGCTAACGAAAAATCAATCTTAAATCTACAGCCCTCGCTCGCGCACGCGCACGGCAGAATTTATTACGCGGATACTTCATTGTAGTTAAATTAAATTAAATTAATTTAATATTAATATCATTCAAATAAACATCTTGTGAAATTTAATTTAAAATTTTAATTAAAGTGCTTTTTTACTTAAATTTGGGCCCGCTCGACAGCCGGCACCCCCTTATTTCCCTCAGGTCTTTAGTGACTTGAACACATGGTCCTTCGAGCCGGATATGAACCAGCGACCATGTTTCGTGTCGGGGTTAATTGGGGGCCGGAATTTCTCGTGAATTCCGGTAACGGGGATCGGGGGAGATGCCGGTCCTTCAGGAAGCAAAGATGAGAATCCCTGCACCTTCTCAAATAAAAACAAGACCCGAGTCTTTTCAATTAAATTATTTAAATGAATTTATTAAGTGGGAAAATATACGTGTGAATCGAAAAATGTAAAAAGGACTTACTCACCAAAGTGAGGTCAGCGGTGTCTTGCGAAACAGCTGAAAGAGGTCTCGAGTTGAGAAATGCCTCAATTCGCACTAATAGGGTCATAAGTTCACGTTTGAGGAATTTTAACCGAGGTGCACCGCTTATGGCCATCCCCGAGCCAAACGCAATAAACCTTTCATTGACCACACAGCGCAAGACGCCGTCGCCAGCTACAAACGCAACGCATCAGGTAGTGGCAAAGACGAGAAGAGCAGCAACGACGCACGCAAATCCAGCGCGCCCTAATCGTATGCCATCACCGCCCTCTAAGCGCGCAAAACAACGTGCGCCTCCCACCAGGAAAAGGCGCAACGATCCTAGACACCGTGAAGCGGCAGCGACTACAGTTCCAGCACCAGCGGGACGACCGCAAACCAAGAAGACGCGCACCATATCGCACACTGCTAGGGGCTTACAAACGCCCGCCTTCCGCAACCGTGCAGCAAGAGGCGCAATTGGAAAAGCTATCCGGGCCTTGCAAATGCTACAGAATGCGTTGGGCAACGCATCCCTGCAGGGCGGGGAGCATGTTTAAGCGCCCGCTTAAACCAACCTAAAATTTTCTTGTAACTGCCGTGCGAGTGGAGTTACCCGTCTGTTCCCACTATTTCCGGGTGTTCCATCACGCACCAATTCCTTTATCCATTTTACCTTGAATTTCGTTAGCCGATCGACATCTTAACTGCGGCCGTGTGAGCTAACGAAAAATCAATCAAAAACCTACAGCCCTCGCTCGCGCACGCGCACTGCAGAATTTATTACGCGGATACTTCATTGTAGTTCAATTAAATTAAATTAGTTTAATAATAATATCATTCAAATAAACATCTTGTGAAATTTAATTTAACATTTTAATTAAAGTGCTTTTTTACTTAAACTTGGGCCCGCTCGACAGCCGGCACCCCCTTATTTCCCTCAGGTCCTTAGTGACTTGAACACTATGTATATATAAGTCTTTCAACTTAATTTTCAAACCTCTTACTGTTTAACAGTAAATATTCAAGTTAATATCTGTTGACAGTGTTTTGGCTCAGAGGAGGCTACAGGTATTTGAGCAAGATTGTTTCTAATCTTTCTTTGCTTTAATTCAAACTCACGAACAAAAGTACCATTCGGCCAAAATGATTAGTTCAAAAGTACGTCGAAGCAATCAGCGGAAACGTCTATTTTAAAGGAAGCTATTATAGCTATCTTTCATAGGAAAAAATTGAACTTTCTAATATCCAAACTGACTGTTTTTAATTTACCTATATATAGGATCGCACGTCATCCGCAGTTGTATCTTTTGCAAACCGCGATACATATACGGACTTCATTTTCGGAACCACATCTAGCTCTTTCCTAGCTGTGGTTAAGGCCGAGAGAGGTGCTGAAGGAAGTAAGCGCTCCGGAGCCGCGACTATTTCAACATGCTTAGATGCAGTCGAAGTAGTAGTAGGACAAGGGGCAGGTGCAGAGGAAAGTGGACTTGGAGTCGGATTGTTTGCTACTTCCAATGTCTTAGCGGTAGCTCTAGTTACACAACCTATAGGGTTTGGAGGATTGTGTTCCCCGGGGCAATGACACATCAAGTCTTCATTTAAATTCGGACTGATTAATGAATTTATAGGAGCGTCCAAAGCAGTAACTGGATTTATAACTCTTCTATCGTTACTATGTTTTCCCTTCTTGGACCCTGGCTTCATTTTCGGGGAATCAGAGGAACCTATGCATTTAAAAGATTTAAATGCGTCTCAAATTTTTCGGTAAGGACTTTCAAATCCTTCCCTATTTCCAGAAAGCCATTCCTTGTAGTTTTTTATACATCTTGCAGATAATTGGCGGCAGGGTAGCTTATCATAACAAAAGTACGTTTCTACTACATATTTTTTTAAGTAATTATATAACATTGTTTACTTGACAATGAACTTAAGAAGTGGATATAGCCCTTTAATCGGAGATGGTGGTACAAAACTTAGTGAAGTAAACTTTCCAAATAAATACGACCAAGCACTACAATTGCGTGAGGATAGGGTAAGTTGTGTGGCGGCTGGAATAACAATATATACGTGGTGTGTGTATAAATAAATTTATGCGATAATATTCCCAGTTTCCATAACAAATTTGGGATAAAAGGTGTAATTGGTGCGATAGATTGCCATCTTGTTGCTATAATAGCTAATGTATCTCATTAATACCTGAACAGAAAGGGATTCCACAGCTTAAATGTTGAAGCGGTAGACTCAAAAAAAAGTTTTTTTGTGTTTTAAAGACTAATAAATATTTTTTTGTATTTGATAGATTTGTAATGAAAAACTTATATTCCGCCATATAAAACGCGCCATATTAAAATGCAGGCATAAAACCTAAACAACATTGTTTAAGTGAATTCACTTTATGTAACATATTAATGTACTTATTTATGTAGTCATCTATATACTAATATTATAAATGCGAAAGTCGTTTCGTTTGCTGCGCTTTCACGCAAAAACTACTTAACCGATCATCATGAAACTTTGTACACATACTCTTGGAGGTATCAGAATGAACATAGGCTACTTTTTATTTAATAAAGAAAATTATTTTTTAAATAAAATAAAAAAACTTTTCTGTCCAATAGCCACAATAGAGCATATACATACGCATGCATAAAGTAACGCCCCATATGCACAGAGAGAGAGAGAGTGGGACTATACATAGGTATAGGCACATATGTAGCTGCATTGAGAGTAGTGTTGTATGTGTGTATGGGAGTATACAGTATACAGCATACATATCTACATGTATGGTGGCCATAAAATGTAAG
The DNA here is from genome assembly GCA_037013455.1 of Ceratitis rosa. Lineage (NCBI taxonomy): Eukaryota > Metazoa > Arthropoda > Insecta > Diptera > Tephritidae > Ceratitis > Ceratitis rosa. The sequence continues at coordinate 802,671 of JAWMAG010000132.1, forward strand.
CATACAAGAGAGAGAGTGGGACTATACATAGGTATAGGCACATATGTAGCTGCATGGAGTATACAGTATACAGCATACATATATACATGTATGGTGGCCATAAAATGTGAGCATACATACGTTCATGTATGGTGGTGGCCTGGTCATCTATTTGCTGAGCGCTACGTTAACGCCATCTAGCGGGTAAAAGCTAAAGATATTTTACATCGACTTCAGCAAGTACATACAGATATGACTTTCAATGAACATATTTACAACCAAACGCTAATTCTAATTGAAAACAAGGTTTTCACAATGGTTGGAAAAAAATTAGATGATTTTGGGATGCAAAGCCCTCAAAGAGATAATGAGGATGATTTCAACAATGAAATTGCTCGAGAGTTAGATTATGATTTCATAGCACTGCAGCGACAAGTAGAAGAATTAATCCCTTTGTTACTTCCAGAGCAGGCTCATGTTCTCCATCAAGTTTTACGTAGAATAGAATACGGTAAAGGTGGACTCTTCTTTCTCGATGCACCAGGTGGAACCGGAAAGACGTCTTTGCTCAACTTATTATTAATGTACATCAGAAAAAACAGAAAAATAGCAGTTGCAGTAGCTTCGTCGGGTATTGCCGCGACACTTTTAAACGGCGGCCGTACGGCACATTCCGTTTTGAAATTACCATTGAACCTTGCACATGAAGATTCGCCCATCTGTAATTTCAGTAAAAATAGTTCTCGAGGTAGGATGCTGCGAGAATGTAAGCTTTTAGTGTGGGATGAATGTACAATGTCTCACAAAAAGGCTATAGAAGCTTTAAACCGGACTCTTCAGGACCTGCGGGATAGTACAGATATAATGGGAGGAATGGTAGTTTTACTGGCTGGTGATTTTCGTCAAACCCTTCCAGTTATTCAGAGGGGAACACTAGCAGATGAAATTCAAGCATGCTTAAAATCATCGAGCTAATGGTCGACAGCTGAAAAGCTGAGCCTAAAAACAAATATGAGAGTGCATCTTCATAATGACGTGGATTCAGGACTTTATGCTGAAATGTTATTGAAAATTGGTGATGGTCGTTTAGATGTTGATGCTGAAGGTTGCGTATCACTTTCAAGAGAATTTTGTAATTTAGTAGAAAATGATGTGGATCTCATTGCTCATGTTTTTCCCGAATCGCAACAGAATTTGGGTTGTGATCAGTGGCTGTGCGCAAGAGCAATATTAGCACCAAAAAATGAAGTAGTTAATAGAATCAACAATGACATTTTAAAAGAGGTGGAAGGGGAAATGGTGGAATATTTATCAATGGATACAATTATGGATACAGAATTAAGTACCTCATATCCTGTAGAGTTTTTAAATTCACTTGAAGTGTCGGGTGTACCATCACATAAGCTTCAGTTGAAACTAAATGTACCAGTAATGCTTATGCGAAATTTAAATGCTCCTCTGCTATGTAATGGAACACGACTTCGGATAACGAAATTGGGACAGAATATACTTGGTGCTACTATTTTAACAGGTGTCGGTAAAGGAAAAAGTGTAATCATACCTCGGATTCCAATTATTCCCACTGACCTTCCATTCCAATTTAAAAGAGTTCAGTTTCCCGTCAAACTTAGCTTTGCCGTAACTATAAACAAAGCACAAGGACAGACATTACAGGTAGCACGAGTGCATTTAGAAAAGTCATGCTTTTCTCATGGTCAACTATATGTAGCCTGTTCGCGTGTGTCTAATGCCCGGAATTTACAAATATTTACACCCAACGGAAAAACGTACAATATAGATTATAGAAATATCCTTGACTAATAATCTGCATTTTATATTTTCAATTGTTACCATTCCGAATTATTTATTTTCTTTATAGTGACATATATATTTTAATATTTGTTGTATTGATTCAATAAAGTATACTTTGAAATTTTAAACTTCATTGCATGTAGTAATTTTTTCAAATAGATTGTCACCTCCACTTTTTATTATTAACCATATGTATGTGCGTATGTACATACGTACATACATATGTATACCTACAGTGGCTGTAGGTCAAGCGCCTACCAACAACCACACACGTCAACAAAACAAACTACCGCACAAAAAGGGGATGACAGAAACTAACAAAGCGACCGGCCAGCTTAGTGAAGACGGCGTGGGTCGCTATCTACGTACAATAACAAAACTATGAGCAAAAACAAACCAAGTGAAATGATCAACGCTGACTTGGACAAACGAATGCACGACAACAATTAAGCAGCGATATAAGACAGAATAAATAAAATATATTTTTGGGGTGCACCCGAGGTGTGGTCCAACCAAACTGGTTACGAACCCACTCGCACTACTCCCGTGCTGCCGGGGGTAACTTTAACCCGCCTGTATGACTGGGCTCTGGGTGCGGGATGCTAGAGGGATGGGTGAGGACGAACGGAGGGAACGACACTGTCGGCACGACAATAAAAACGTACAAAAACAATAAATGATACTTAGCAGTTGCTCGGTCGGGTGTGAGTACCCAACTTCGGTGCTCCTCCGGTGATGCCGCCAAACTCCGGTTCCGCCACTCTCCACACAAACGACTTCGTCCTGACACAAAACTAGGCTTCCACTGCCTCCTGCTCACTAACACTGATTTTCCCGCTCTTAGCCTCGACTGGCCTTACACCTATAAAATCTTATTTTGTTTTTTTTTTTTTCTAATATATATACACGCACGCCTGCGCAAAAAAAGATGTTCACTTTCTTGTAGATTGTTAGAATCTGATCCGGCACGCACTTACGAGCCAGGCCGCAAGCTACGCGTCGGCCTTCAGAATTCTCAGGTGAGTGTATATTGGTGCCCAATCATTTGGCGCCGCCCCCATTACCCAAAGGGACAGAGTTGTATAGCGCACGCCACCATGGCACACCAACTACACTGGGATAATTTTCCCCTCGCCATATAAAAAGAAAAGCGACACCCCTTTTTACGGGATACCCGCGCAAAGCATTCCGTTTCCCTAATATTTGTTAGTGGAGGAACCGTTTTGGCGAACATCTCCTTTTGGAGACTTATACCACTGGGTAGGCACACACCGAGTGCAACCGTGCCAACAATTCATGGCTTTGAATTATACAATTATTTGCCGACAGATGCCACTGCCAACGCTTGGAGTGAAAGGAATATTAGGCAAAACAAAGGAAATGAACAAACAAACACAAAAGAAGTTTTTGTTGCGGCCAGTACGCGACAACTCCACCCCTTCCTCAACGAAAAGGAAGGAATCTTCCTTTTGGTCAGGGAACGGAAATCTCCTACCGTATCCTATCCATCCCTATATGGCCTCAACTCCTTAACGTTCCAAGTCCCTTTGTCTTTGCCTAAGTCATCTGTCAGTGTGTATGTCCACGGTGACACTCTCTTCCTAACAATAAACGGCCCTACATACTTTGGCGCTAACTTCGCTGCATAAAAATTCGCTGCATCTGACAGCATAAAATTCTTCCTCCATACTAACTCTCCAGGCATGTACTGTACATCTCGACGTCTGAGATTGTACTGCCTCGCAAGCTTCTCACTCGCCTGTTCTAATCTAGTTCTAATGTTGGCCCTAATCTCTTCGAGCCTCTTTGCCCGCTCCTGACAATTTAATTTCTCCTGATCTCCTAAACTGTCTATGAAGTCCCTACTGCCTTCTACCGCCATTTCCCTACCGAAATTCACAAAATATGGCGTAGCTCCTAACACTTCGTGTTGCGCTGTCCTAATACAGCATGCTACCTTCGCTAACTGTTGGTCCCATGTCCTCTGGTTCTCTGATATATAAGCCCTAAGTGTCGTTTTAATAATTTGGTTTGTCCTCTCGGATTAGCCTGTGGGTGATAGTGTGCGGTGTACCGGAGTTGGACGCCATAGTCACCGCAGAGGCCCCGAAGCTCTCGACTCCTAAATTGGGGTCCATTGTCACACACAACCGACCGAGGAACTCCAAACAAAAGAAATACATTATCCTCCAATTGTTTGCATACGCTTTTTGCCGTGGCAGTACGCAAAGGGAATAGGAGGGGAAATTTGGAAAAATAGTCCACTACTGTTAAAATATACTGGTAGCCTCGTGACGACTTCACTAAAGGCCCTACCAGATCTACACAAATCATTTCCCAAGGCTCGACTGCCTTGGTCCTCTCTATCATACCCCCAGCTGGCTGTGAATTCTCAGGTTTCACCTGCTGACAAATTTTACACGCCCTAACATATTTTGCAATGTCCGACTTCATCCTTGGCCAGTAGAACTTTTGTGAAATACGCGCAAAAGTCTTTTTTACGCCCAAATATGGCCCGCCAATGGATTGTCGTGACATTGTTTTAGCATCTCACCTCTACCATCACGCCCTATTACTTTTTTCCACTCTGGTGAATCGCCGTAAACAGAAGGAAATCTCGACCTAACAAACTGGTAGAGGTTGCCACCTTCACCTCTCCACGCTGGATACGACAAAGGCTTTTTCTCTACTAACCGAATCATCCTTACCAACTAAGGATCGGCAGTAGTCACCTCAGCAATAACTGGCACACTTCGGGATAGCATATCTGGAACCACATGTTCCTTGCCTTTCCGATGCACTATATCGAAATCGTATTGCTGGAGTTTCAAAGCCCACCTAGCTAACCTACCACACGGATCCTTCAACTTATTCAACCAAATAAGTGAATAATGATCTGTGACGACCGTAAACTTAGCGCCCTCAACATATGGTCGCAGTTTCTCAACCGCCCACAGAACCGCTAGACACTCCTTTTCGGTCGTCGAGTAATTTCGCTCTCCTTTGTTCAAGGACCTACTCAAATAAGCTATCACCCTCTCACCGTCATCAAACATCTGCGTTAACACCGCACCTACACCGAAATCAGACGCGTCTGCCTGGATTGTGAAAGGTCTATCAAAATCCAGGCAACTCAAAACTGGAGCTGTCACCAAGCGTTCCTTCGCTTCTCTAAAACTCCTTTCACAATCTTCAGTCCAATTGAACTTTCGATTCTTCTTTGTTAAATCGGTAGGAGGCCTAACTAACTCTGCAAAATCTTTAATAAATCTGCGGTACCAAGACACTGTTCCTATAAATGACCTCACTTGCTTTACGTTCTTCGGTACCTCAATCCGAAGCATCGCCTCTACCTTCTCGGGGTCTACGTGTAGACCGTTCTTGTCCACCACGTAGCCCAAATATTTTAATTCAGACCTACAAAAATTACATTTATCCCTATTTAATCTGAGCCCTGCACTAGCTAATCTATCTAAGACAATCTTCAAAATCTCTAAATGCTTCTCAAAATTATTTGTAACGATAATAATATCGTCCAAATACACAAAAACATGAGGTTCTAACTCTGGTCCTATGACCGAATCTATAAATCTCTGCCAAGTTGCCGGTGCATTATGCAAACCGTATGGCATCCTCTTAAACTGAAATAGTCCCCTACCTGGTACCGTGAACGCGGTGAAGGGCCTCGACTGCTCTTCCACCGGAATTTGCCAATACGCAGACTTAATATCCAGACTGGACAGAAACTTGGCATCCCTTAGCTTGTCTAAGGTCGCCGACACGTATGGAAGGGGGTACCTATCCTTCTCGGTACATTTATTCAAAACTATAATAATAACTATAATCTACACAAAACCTATATGTACCGTCTTTCTTCCTAATCATTACAACTGGAGACGCCCAAGGACTATGTGATTTCTCTATCACCCCTTTGTCAAGCATATCCTTAATCTCCTCGTCCATACGCGACTGTATGACGGGAGACACAGGGTAATAACGCTGTTTCACAGGTTCAACTCCTGCTTTTACCCTGATCTTATGCTCGACCAAATGGGTCCGGCCTAGCCCTTCCGGCATAGCCTGGAACGCCCCAGCTATTAGTTGACCTAATGCCCTAGACTCCCTATCACCTAACTCGGAGTGGTCAACTATTGCAACCAACGGTTCTGGTTCCGGTCGAGAAAACGACCACCTCATTTTTGATATATCCGGGATAATACCCGCCTTGGCCCAAAAATCGATGCCAAGGATTACGCCCTGAGGTAACTCTGGAACCACGAGGCATTCCAGGAGAACCGACTTGCCCTCCACCTCGATTGGCAACAAAACCGAACCTAACACCGAGATATGACCTCCATCCGCGAGAGTCACTCTCAAAAAATTTGAAACTGAACTCACCCTAATACCAAACGAACTCAATTTCTGCCAACCTAGCCGACCTATTACTGTTCTGGTCGCACCAGAATCCAACAAAGCCCTAAAAGTAAAACCATGGATCCTAATATCTAAATACGGGCGTTCGTCGTGACCGTCCGTCACCAACGAAAACGCCAACCTAACCTCTTCAAAATCAACTGCTACCTTTGCCAGCTGGGAGTTAGCAGGTTCACTAACTCGCCCTACTAGACCGCCTGTCCTGCTGTCCCAGGGGTCTATCTCCCGTTTCCCGATCTGTTGTCCGACCTGACAACCCTATCGCTCGACCGAGAATTTGCACCGCCGTCATCCGGCCTATTATCCCTAACGCGCCCTGACCCGAAGGGGTAGTGTTTTCGCCCACCACCGGAATCTGAGCTTCGTTGGGTCCGCGGGGAGCCACTCGGCTTCGCTGCACACGCCGGGCAGTCCCGCTTCATGACTCCAAGTCTACCGCACCCGAAGCACTTTATCCCCTTCCTACAATCCGCCGAAATATGACCGAACCTCCTACAGTTGAAGCATCGGGTATTCGACCCCGGCCTAAAACTATCAACAAGGTCCGGCTCAGCTACAGCCGCGACCTCTACACCAGCCGAGACATAAGCCAAGTCAGGTTCCAATAAACCTTTGGCCTTATGACTCGGTGGAGGGACAAACGCATCCACCGATGACCTGACTGCCTCTAGTTGCCTACCCAAAGCAACTAGTTCGGAAACCGAACCTATTGTCACCAGTCCCAGCTGGGTCTGGTAGAATGGTAGGAGATTCGACCTAATCAATCCTAACATCCTCTTTTCCGATAAAGGCTCCTGAAGTCTACCAAACATGACCTTCATAGCCGCAACATAAGCACCGATGGACTCATTCGCTCCCTGAGTCCTTCGCCTAATCTCGTCTAGTAAGAGATCGTCGTAGTTGGGGTGCAAAAACTCCAACTTTAACTCTCTTACTAGCTCCTCCCAGCTACCTAAAGTCTTCCTAACCGACCTAAACCACAAAAGAGCTTTTCCCGCAAACAAATCTACCGCGCTTGGGTCACGCCGCGTGCCTCGCTCAACTCCTCAACCCGTTCCAAGAATGCGAAAAGCGACATACCCGCTTTTTCGCCGTCGAAGTGGACGTCCCACTTCGACAAGTTTACCGGCTTCCGAGACTCGGCTGTCTCCTCAACGACGCGTCGTACCTCCACGGGCGGGGATGCTATCGGGTCCGCACGAATAGCACCTGAGCGCTCTACCGAACCGGTTTCCTCTTCTTCGGCTTCTTCGACTACCTCTTGTAGTTCGGCGAGATGGAGCAACAACTTGCTCTTCAACTCCATCTGCTGAGTCATCTCGTCGTCGCTTGCCGGTTGCGCCCGTCCTATTCGCGATAAACACCATTCAATCTTCGCCATCGTTTTCGCTCCATGCTATGGCTTTCCTCCACCCGAAACCGACGCGATTAACTTTTCTACCTCCTCCAGTTTCGACGAGGATAAGACGGCGGTCGAGTCGAAACTGGAGGAGGTAGAAAAGTAGGGGTAGCCCTGAAAGAGGTTTACCGAACCTCTTTTCTCTAACAACCGTGATGCCCTAATCGATTTCCTCATGGCTTCGACCGTACCGATTGGAAGGCCGCGTGCCTCCATCTCGTACGCGAGCTCATCTTGGGACAACCGATTTATTTCCATGTTAAAATAAAAAAAAATAAACTCGAAAAACAAAAAAAAAACAAAGCAAAAAAAAATAGATTTAAAAGAAAATTTTAATTATAATGAAAATTAAAAAAATCTACTACCCTAATTTGGTAAACGCGTTGCCCTATACTGGTACAACAAAAGACCCTATCACGTAAACAACAGAAGAGCCTAACCAAAAAAAAAAACCAAAAAAATCAATAAAATAAAAAAACAAATATTGTCTACTCTGACAACACAACAATAATCAAAACAATTTTTATTTTTATTATTAAAAAAGTTTTTAATCAAAAACAATAAAAGAAAACAACAAAAATCCTTAATTAACAAAAAAACAAAAAATCTCAACCTAACTTTGGGCAGGACTACTACTGGTTACTTCTGGACCAGTCTCTACCCACTCGACATACAATTTTTCCTACTGGTATAAAACTCAAATACAATTTACCGCAACGCACACACAAATTTGCAAATTTGCAAAACGGAACGAACTCACCAAATTCCTTTGTACTAAATATATTTTAATCAATCTGCCGACGGGCCTGGGTTCGACCCCCAATCTCTTCTTTACTTCCTCGCTACTTCCACTATTGGAATGCCTAACTACCAAAAGAAAAAAGTAGAAAATTGTTAAATATTATTTAACACAAAGACTAGACAACAAAGCGCCACTCAAAATCAGCTGAAATAAAAATCGCAGAAATTTATCAAAATAAATATCTTTAAATATTGGGCCCCACGTTGGGCGCCAATTTGTCACCTCCACTTTTTATTATTAACCATATGTATGTGCGTATGTACATACGTACATACATATGTATACCTACAGTGGCTGTTGGTCAAGCGCCTACCAACAACCACACACGTCAACAAAACAAACTACCGCACAAAAAGGGGATGACAGAAACTAACAAAGCGACCGGCCAGCTTAGTGAAGACGGCGTGGGTCGCTATCTACGTACAATAACAAAACTATGTGCAAAAACAAACCAAGTGAAATGATCAACGCTGACTTGGACAAACGAATGCACGACAACAATTAAGCAGCGATATAAGACAGAATAAATAAAATATATTTTTGGGGTGCACCCGAGGTGTGGTCCAACCAAACTGGTTACGAACCCACTCGCACTACTCCCGTGCTGCCGGGGGTAACTTTAACCCGCCTGTATGACTGGGCTCTGGGTGCGGGATGCTAGAGGGATGGGTGAGGACGAACGGAGGGAACGACACTGTCGGCACGACAATAAAAACGTACAAAAACAATAAATGATACTTAGCAGTTGCTCGGTCGGGTGTGAGTACCCAACTTCGGTGCTCCTCCGGTGATGCCGCCAAACTCCGGTTCCGCCACTCTCCACACAAACGACTTCGTCCTGACACAAAACTAGGCTTCCACTGCCTCCTGCTCACTAACACTGATTTTCCCGCTCTTAGCCTCGACTGGCCTTACACTTATAAAATTTTATTTTGTTTCTTTTTTTTTTTCTAATATATATACACGCACGCCTGCGCAAAAAAAGATGTTCACTTTCTTGTAGATTGTTAGAATCTGATCCGGCACGCACTTACGAGCCAGGCCGCAAGCTACGCGTCGGCCTTCAGAATTCTCAGGTGAGTGTATATTGGTGCCCAATCATTTGGCGCCGCCCCCATTACCCAAAGGGACAGAGTTGTATAGCGCACGCCACCATGGCACACCAACTACACTGGGATAAGTTTCCCCTCGCCATATAAAAAGAAAAGCGACACCCCTTTTTACGGAATACCCGCGCAAAGCATTCCGTTTCCCTAATATTTGTTAGTGGAGGAACCGTTTTGGCGAACATCTCCTTTTGGAGACTTATACCACTGGGTAGGCACACACCGAGTGCAACCGTGCCAACAATTCATGGCTTTGAATTATACAATTATTTGCCGACAGATGCCACTGCCAACGCTTGGAGTGAAAGGAATATTAGGCAAAACAAAGGAAATGAACAAACAAACATAAACGAAGTTTTTGTTGCGGCCAGTACGCGACAAGATAATCTCTGACAAGCAATAAAATATATTCTTTATATTGATCCGTTTGTACTATAATGATGGATGGATTCTTATTGGATGGATTTAATGCGAGCGAAGCCGCGGGTAAAAGCTAGTAACAAATAAATATAAATAAAATATACAAATCCAATTTTTCAATTCAACAGTTCAATTTTTATTTTCAATCTAAATGTAAGTAAATTCAACAATTTCTATAAATGTAAGGAAATTCAAATACTTCAATAAATATAAAAATTTAATACTTCAATAAATATAAAGAAATAATACTTCTATAAATATAAATAAATAAATGCACTTTCAAATTAAAAACCCTGGTCGCAAAAACTCAAATGTTTATGTATTGTACGTGCAGAAAAGTGACACGACATGGTAATCGATTGATATAGATTTGAAGTTGTAAACTTTTTTTTAAACAATTGATTCAGATAATACGTAAATTTATCACATTCAAACATAAGGTCTTTGCTAATAGTTAGTATAATGAGCATTTTTTCTGTTCAAAAATTTATCGCATGTTACCGATATGCTAATTTTTGTTAAGTGCTTGCGCTCCACTGAACTGCAATTGAGCCTATGTATACTTCGTTTTTTTACTAAAGTAAACAAACGTGAGATTGCATATTTTATGCGTAAAAATTATGGAAAATGTTAATCTTTTGATGAAATTAATTAAATAAAATCTTTGTAAGCGTTATTAGGCATTGTTATGAGCGATATTCAAGTGTTCCGGGTGATTATATTAGCTTTTATTCGGAGATTTCGGTGGGTCGAAACATCAACTATAACAACAAATTTCTCGAAAACTATAAGTTACTTCGGGGAACGGCATATATTTTTATGATGCGTATGACCTCCTCTAACCCCCCCAAGAGAAAATTTTTTTCAAAGCCTGGCGCACCCTCGTAAAGTTTCCCCGCTTTGCTAGTAACCACCGAAGTATCTTGAAAATATCTCTAATATAAAATTTTTTTTTTTCAAAATTTGAATTAAATTCCAAAAGTCATGATGATGAAGAAATGAATTGAATTGAATTTTAGTGTGCCTTTTGAAAGGAAAGTTGACGCATTTGAAAGTAAATTGAAAACACAAAACAGAATGCGAAAAAATTGCTTTTAAAATTCGACCGTGTGAAAGGGGAGTAATGTGGACCTGTCGAGCTTGCACGATTTTTATATAGGTATTGACCTTCTCTAGTTAAATTGGAATTTAAATGTTTGGGATCAATTAAAAAAAATAAGAAAGATATATATGAAACATTAATTGAAGTTTTTTAGTTAAATTGTTTACTACGCGTATAGTGCGCAAAATACACAGTGTCGACAAGTAATGATTTATGTAAGTAATAGCGGGTTCTCTATAAAAATAATAATCAAAATATGGCAAGAGTGCATGGAAAAGCAGTTAAGTCTAATAATTCGTGTTCGTTTTCTTGTGTTCAACACTTACTGTAAATTAAAAATGAGATATCAGAACTCTTCTTTCTGTAAAGCAAACAACAAACCCATACCTCTTATTTGCATAACATCTATGTAAGATTTTCCGGCAATTATACAGGAGAGCGGCTTTTGCTTAAATTGTCCAAAAATGTTGGGGGTTTTGGCTAAATAGATGTATTTGATGATTATCTTGTCAATCAAAGTGGGGGAAAGCTGAATTTTGCAATATTTTTATTATTATTAACATTTAAACTTAAATTACTAACAAATTACCAATGAAATTTATATTTTTGGTGATTTTAGACTTCGCACCGCTGACAACAAAATTTTCATCCAAAAACACATAGGCTCTATACTAAAGTTGTACTATGCTGTTTGCTACGGCTGCTGTAAATAACTTCGCAGCGCAGTGAAGATATTCATATAATTTTAACGTGCCTTTTGAAAGGAAATATGTGGAATTACTTCTTGAAAGGCTTGGAAATTAATCAGTGTAGGTTTATACGAAAAGCGATACAAAAAGTGTCATGTCATTTCTCCGTTGCTTCTCCTGTCTCATAAAACAAAATGACGAAGCAGTCTCAAAATTAGACTTTAGTAACAACGTCCTCACAGATGTCTTCCCCAACATTTGGCGGCATGAACGCACTTTGGAAGAACTGCATATAAGTGCAGCACGCGTAAGTTATTTTTCTGGTGCATATACGTTATGAAATGTTTCTTTATTAATTATTCGTTACAGATAAAAAGCCTTCCGCCTGAATTGTTCTACTGTCAGAATTTACGTATCTTGATTGCAAACAATAATAGTTTAAAAACTATTCCAAATGCTATGGTTTCCTTACAACAGTTGCAAATATTAAATTTAAGCCGAAATCGTGAGTAACAGTAAATTTTCCAGGAACTTATTTTAAAACAATAATTTTATAGTAATTTCAAATGTTCCTGATAATATGAGAATGTGCAAGAATTTAACACATTTGGATTTAAGCTGTAATAACTTGAAACGTTTACCTGATGCGCTGAGTAGCGTTATTTCACTAAAAGAGTTGTTTCTGAATGAAACGGGCTTGGAATTTTTACCAGCAAATTTTGGTCGTTTGATTAATCTAAGAGTTCTTGAATTACGTCTAAATAATTTATTGACTTTACCGAAATCCATATCACGTCTCACAAATCTTTTGCGGCTAGATATAGGATATAATGAGCTTACAGATATGGTAAATGTTTAAAAATTGTGTACCTTTCATTAAAATTCATACCAACTTTACCATTAAATTAGAAACAATTTAAAATTTTATTTTCGACCGGAATAAAGTTGGTCACAGTATAAATTAATTTGTTATTAAAATACTATAATAAGTTGATCGTTCTGGATTGAGACAATATCCTAATTTTTCTCGAGCGTTACTCGGCAACTTTACAGTTATGTGATATCTCAGCATAATCTTTAACTCGTAGCATACAAGTTATGCTCCGGCGACATCAGGAGGTTCCCTGTCGCGGTCCTAAGAGTGGTGTTTTGACAGGCCTGTAACTTCTTCAACTGCGTTTCGTTCGTCCCCGGCGCCCAGATCGGTTGTATTCTTAATTATCTTGCAGTGAAGAAGCGAGAAAGATCGGTGATGTAGCAGTTCACTTTCAAACAAAGGTCATCAATATCCTGGTTAGGGATATTCACTCTGGTGGTGGAGGGAGCTTCGATATGTTCAAATTAAACAGTAGCGGGGACACCACCCTGCGGAATCCCCTGTTTAATTTTCCTTATTTTCGATGTTTCGCCTCGGAATATAACCGATGATTGTCGACCACTAAGGTAGCCCCTGCAACCCCGGCGGTAATGAGGATTCCTCGAATGTCCGATAGTAACACTGAATTATTGACGGTGTCAAAAGCTTTTGACAGATCCAGTGCTACCAGGAAAGCTCGCGCGCAATGTCGGTTTTGGTTAAGACCATTGACTATCCGAGTGTTTAAGGGTTTTAATGCTGTTGTGGTATTGTGCATTTCCGGAAGCCATGCTGATGTGCTGCTGGACGCAGATGGTGGGTGAAAGTCGGGAGCAGCAAGGCCTCAAATGTCTGCGCTACTGGGGAGAGGAGAGTTATCGGCCGATAAGACTCTCCTTTGTGGGAGACCACCTTGCCCGTTTTTCACACGTCAGGTATCATTAGGGTGGTCAAAGACAAGTTGAAGGCCTTGGTGAGGAAGTCTGCTCCCGCTGAATCAAGATGTCTTAGCATCAGCATGCTTATTCCGTCGCGGTAGATGGATTTGGAGGCTTTCGCTTTCCCGATTACCCCCTGAATCTTAAGCGCCACGCTGGTGTTTGGCAGATTGCGCAGTCGGCGGGTTACTTTTCGCTTCGTTTTGTCCACCGAAGGATGCAATATGATAAGTCGGCTAAAATGGCTCGCGCATTTCTTCGGGACCGACGAGGCGCGGTCATCGAATGAAATTTCCGCTCGGTCATCGCATCTCTTCCAATTAGAGAACGATTTGACTGTAGCCCAGAGTTGGGTTGCCCCAGAGGGGAGATTACAGGACCTAAGTGCTCCTCCCACCCTTTCCGCTTGTGGTTGTTAACGACTCCTCGAATCTCCGCGTTGAAATCCCTGATTAGGGGATATCCGGGATCGGTGTTTCGAAGGGTGTCGCGCCTTAATGCTAAAACCACCGCTTCCTGATGTGCCTAGGCGGAGGCTCGGCTTCTGAGAGGTGCCTGCTGGGGTGCTCCGCGCGGTGGCATCCCAACAGGAACTGCTTGCACAGCAAAGCACTATGCTCCTTAACTCGTAGCATAGATGCTTCGCTGTGCAAGTGGTGCTCCGGTGACATCAGGAGGTTTCCTGTCGCAGTCCTAAGGGCGGTGTTCTGGCAGGTCTGTAACTTTCTCCACTGCGTCTCGTTCGTCCCCGGCGCCCAAATCGGTGCAGCGTAATTTACGACCGGCCGGCCAATTGCTTTGTAGGTTGCCAGCAAGGTTTCCTTATCTTTACCCCATGTGCTGCCGGCTAGCGCTTTGAGTATTTTGTTGCGGCCCTGGAGTTTTGCGGCAATTGCGGTCGTGTGCGGAGTGAAGGAGTGCAGGCTATCGAATGTGACCCCTAAAATCTTAGGGGTGTTTACAGTCGGAATTTTTTTGTCATCAACTTTCACATCGAGTTCTAGCCGGTACTCCTTCGTCCAGCTGGTGAAGAGGGTAGCCGAGGATTTCGTCGGTTGTATGTTTAGGTGTCTTGCAGTGAAGAAACGGGAGAGATCGGCAAGGTAGCCGTTCACTTTCGAACATAGGCTATCAATATCCTGGCCAGACGCCAATATCGTGCAATCATCGGCATACGAGGTTAGTGAAACTCCTTCCGGTCGGAAGCCATGCTGATGTGCTGCTGGACGCAGATGGTGAGTGAAGGTCGGGAGCAGTAAGGCCTCAAGCGTCTTCGCTACTGGGGATAGGAGAGTTATCGGCCGCTAAGACTCTCCTTTGTTGGCTGGTTTCCCCGGTTTAAGTAGCGGGACCACCCTACCGGTTTCCCACACATCTGGTATGATTAGGGTGGTCAGAGACAGATTGAGGACCTTGGTGAGATATTCTGCTCCCGCTGGTCCGAGATGTTTTAGCATCAGCATGCTTATTCCGTCAGGGCCGATGGATTTGGAGGCTTTCGCCTTCCCGATAACCCCCTGAACCTCCTCTCTGGAGAAATCAAGCACCGCGCTTGTGTTTGGCAGTTTGCACATACGGCGGGTTACACGCCTTTTCGCTTTGTCTACCGAAGGATGCAGTGTAAAAAGCCGGCTAAAATAGCTCGCGCATCTCTTCGGGTCCGACGAGGCGCGATCACCGAATGAAATTTCCCCCCGGTCATCACGTCTCGTCGGGTTAGACAGCGACTTGACTGTAGCCCAGACCTTGGTTGCCCCAGAGGAGAGATTACAGGACCTTAGGTGCTCCTCCCACTTTTTCCGCTTGTGTTTATTTACAACAGTCCGAATCTCCGCATTTAAATCCCTGATTAAGGGATTCCCGGGATCGGAGCTACGGAGGATGTCGCGCCTTGCTGCTAAAGCCGCCGTTTCGGACGGGAAGTTAGGGCGGATTTCCGCAATTCGGCCTGCCGGGATGAAGCGGGCGGCAGCGGTCGCAATTATCCTGCGGAAAGAACGTTCACCAGAAGTGACGTCAGTTGGAGTGGAGAGAGCACTGAAGACGTTCTCGGTGATTTCCGTGAAGCCGGTCCAATTAGCTTTTTTGAAGTTAACGAAGGTCCGGTGGTCCGCGGAAACAAAGTCGGGAGGTCTGTCAATCGAGATGTGTATGGGTAAGTGGTCCGATGCTAGTGTCAGTATAGGTCGCCAGACTATACTGTTTATCAGACCAGCACTCGCAATTGTTATGTCGGGCGAGCTTTGGCAATTACCCACAACTCTGGTGGGGGTGTTGTCGTTCATTGTGCAGAATGTCGAATCGTCTATCTGTTCCGCCAGCTCCATTCCTCTACGATCATTTGACAGGCTAGAATGCCAAAGATCGTGGTGCGCGTTAAAGTCGCCCAAAACCAAACGGTTTTCGCCTCTGAGTAGCGCACCTATATCAGGGCTATATCCAACTGGGCAACTTGTAACGGGAGGAATGTATATATTAAATATTTCGAGCTCGGCATCGCCTGACCGGATAGCTATGCCCTGACATTCTAGGGTAGTATCCCTGCGGTCGATGCCGCCATCGATGAGACGATACTGCACGGTGTTGTGCAGGATGAACGCCAGACCCCCTCCATGGTCTCGCTCGCGGTCCTTGCGGATTATGTTGTATCCGGCCCGACTCAGAAGATCCGAGCGGGCGGTCAACTTGGTTTCCTGGATCGCAGCAATTGACAGATGCTCCCGGCTCATATAGTCGACTATCTCGTCGATCTTCCCCTGGAGTCCGTTGCAGTTAAATTGGAGTAGTCGGGTCCGTCTCGGGGGAACGTTCGTGATACGGGGGGTGAGGGAGTGGTGCGTGGATGACGTGTGTTGCTGCTGTAATACCCGCTGAGGTTGGTTCCGCACGTTGGTGTTGATTGGCGGTGTTGTCGTATTAACAGGCGGGGGCAGACTCCTACAGCAAGGGGCAACGTACGCATCACTCCACTCACGGGTGGTGCGCAGGCCCGAGCACGTCCGAAAATGACACCAGCCGGAGCAAGAATTGCATCTGACTGAGGTCACATTCCGACGTACTAAGGTCTGACACACGGAACAGACTGTGCGGGGGACTAGGAGCTGCTGGGTAGCCCTCGCACGGGAGGAGGAAGAGGAGCTGGTTGTGGGAGGGGAAGGGGGTGAGGGTTGGCGGGAGTCATGCTGCGGGGAGCTTCGGGAGACCGTGGAGGTCTGCTGGTTACCCAAAGTGGGTAAGGGTGCTGAAGGCACTGCCGTGGTGGCTGGGGGCGCACTTGGGCGCTGGCAACATGGGACCACATAACGCGTGGTCCATTGCACTGGTTGCACCTAACCGAGGTGGAGGAGTGGTGGAGTCTTCTAGTGTACACGCAGCAGAAGTAATCCGTCGGACCAGGGTTGGTTTCTACGCCAGCCCTGATGAGAAGGATTTGAAGCAATCCAGCTGCGAGGTATTGCTCCGATGGCGAACTTAAACTAATTCTACCTGTTGACCTAAACGGGGTTAGGTCGCCGAAAGGGTGACAGCCCTTGGCCGGATAAAATCCGGGTCAACTCCGGTACGTAGATCCGGCTGTCTTGAGGCGACTAAAATCCAATAGTTCCCGCGACAGTCGGGTCTTTATACCGGAACGACCCGGATTTTTTATCCGGCCAAGGACTGTCATTCCCGCAACATTCCCCAAAAATTACTTTAAGGAATATTTTTGCGGCGACAACAACAACAACAACAGAAGGATTTGGGGCAGCCCAGCTGCGAGGTGTTACTCCGCTGGCGAACTTAAACTAATTTTACCTGTTGACTTAAACGGGGTTAGGTCTCCGAAAGGGTGACAGCCCTTGGCCGGATAAAATCCGGGTTAACTCCGGTGCGTAGAACCGGCTGTCTTGAGAGTTGTACCCAGAAAATGCAGCAGAGATCATCCGTCAGACTAGGGTTGGGCTCATCACCAGGTCAGTAGGTAACAACAACATATAGATTTAAAGCAAGGTGTTGCTGAATAAATGCACTTCGACCAGAATTTTCTGATGAATTAACCAGCGGAGCAAGTGCAGAATACAGACTGTTAAGTTAGAACAAAATAAGAAAATTGGGTGTGGTCCGCAC
The DNA here is from genome assembly GCA_037013455.1 of Ceratitis rosa. Classification (NCBI taxonomy): domain Eukaryota; kingdom Metazoa; phylum Arthropoda; class Insecta; order Diptera; family Tephritidae; genus Ceratitis; species Ceratitis rosa. The sequence goes on from JAWMAG010000132.1 coordinate 820,315, forward strand.
TGTTTTCCTGATTTTAATGAAATACACTTTTTTGAGGCAATCTTTTATTTACGAAGATATAGGGCGGAGATTCAATTTTCGAAATTTAAAATTTTAAAAATTGTAAACCATATTTTTGTTGGAAAGGTAAGTAAAAATTTTTTTTATGGCCATATCTTTGTACGTTTTGAAGATAAACTTTGAGAAAATCCAGTATCCAAAAATAAATATTTACTTTTTCTAATCTAATCTACCTTTTCATGAAACTTTGTATAATTTACTATAAGCTAAACCACCAGAAACAAAAGGAGCATGAAAATATTTTTAATTTGGTATATTACATGTAGAAAAGATACTAGCGTATTCGCGGAAAGGGGCAATCACAAATTTTTTTAATAATTTTAAAAGCGAAAAAACAGAACTCTTAAGTGAAACATATTTGTGAGTTGGCGTCCTTCGGCCGCGCTTTGGAAAATAACCCTGGGTCGAACCAACACCGGCTTCGCCTCGCACAGTATTCTTAAGCGAAGCACTTTCAAATTTGGCGGCCTTGGCCGCGTTTAAAAAAATATTCCTGGGCCGAACCCCCTCCGGCTTCGTCTTGCACAATAGTCATAAGTGAAACACCTTCTTAAATTGACGGCCTTCGGCCAATCTTAAAACAATAACCGTAAACCGAACCAACACCGGCTTCGCCTTGCAAAGTCCTTGGTCTAAAGTAGCTTTACGAGTATGAGTACGGTTAATGCTCGTTAACAGCACAATTAAAAAAAAATCTTTCACGTTTGGTATTAAAATGTACCATTCAGTAAATTTTTCAACTATTTCGTATTCTGAGTTCATTGTCACCCTGTAAATTTTGTTACCCGCGAAATAGGGGGTAACAAACAATCTGTTGTTTGATTTTGTGTTGTTACTTTGAGAAAAAATTAAACCCAAAATGTGTAAGCATATTTTAGGTCTAGAAATCATCGAAGATGGAGAAAAAAGTGCAAAAAGGCGAATGTTAGGAAGTTTTACAGTATTCAGTATTCCCGCCTGCACAAAACAATTTGTTTAGAGCTTATAAACGAATTGGCACCATATGACAAAATAATTTTAATATGTAATTTGTAAATCAAAAATTTTTTTTTAGACAGAAGACAGCGTTGCCATTTTATTTGTGGTTTCTCTCGACAATATATTTCTTTTCCCACGGTACATGTCAGAAATTCGTTGGGAGGATTGTCCAACTGCAATGAGCCAACCTTCACGATCACTGCACTATGGTATATTTTAAATTTGATTGTCAAAGTAAAAGCCGGGAAAATTTGCTTTCCAACAATAAATGAAATGTAAATATGAATATTATTCCTTTTTACTTTACCAACTGGCAATTGTAATTTGACAAAGTTTTTTTCAAACAATGTAACCAGTACGCTAGAATATCAAATTCAACAACTCTGTTGCTGTCGTTGTAGCCGCTCCTTAACCCCGCTCCTTAACCCCGCTTAGGACAGGCTTTGTCAACCTAAGTCGCCGAGGTCATCTAAAGGGAAGTCCAGGAAACGCGCTGTTTCGACGGGATTGGATCCAAGAGAGAGGGGGGTTAGATGAGTCAGTTTAAGAGGGCGTGTGAAGAGGTGGTTAGTGTCGTGCGGAGATTCTCCACAGTCTGGATAAGTAGGAGTTTAACCTGCTACAATATCCAGATCTAAGTTGTGCCAGGGTCACGCGGGTCTCTCGAGGCAGCTCAAGCTTGTTGTTGTTGTTGTAGCGGCCTCAAGCTTGTTGTCTTCAATAGGTGGTGGTTTAACTCCGAGCCCGCCATTCACGGGAATAGAGTCTTTGAAGGTGTTGACTGACTCCTGGTGAATGGCGTTCAGTGCTTGTCTGTACGCCGTCCTGTCCAGCGGTTGTTGTATGTGTTGCTGGATGGTGCTCTTCTAGTCAAGTATTCCCGTTCTGATGTGCCTAGGTGGCGGTTCAGCTTCAACAAGGTGCCTACTGGGGTGCTTCCTGCGGTAACATCCCAGTAGGAACTGCTTGCACCGCAGAGCATTGTGCTCCTTAACTCGTAGCATAGATTCTTCGCTGTGCAAGTGATGCTCCGGCGACATCAGGAGGTTTCCTGTCGCAGTCCTAAGGGCGGTGTTCTGACAGGCCTGTAACTTCTTCAACTGCGTCTCGTTCGTCCCCGGCGCCCAAATCGGTGCAGCATAGTTTACGACCGCCCGGCAAACTGCTTTGTAGGTTGCCAGCAAGGTTTCTTTATCTTTACCCCAGTTGCTGCTGGCTAGCGCTTTGACTATTTTGTTGCGGCCCTGGAGTTTTGCGGCAATTGTGGTCGTATGCGGAGTGAAGGGGTGCAGGCTATCGAATGTGACCCCCAATATCTTTGGGCTGTTACAGTACTCCTTCGTCCAGCTGGTGAAGAGGGTAGCCGAGGAGTTATTCGGTTGTATTCGAAGATGTCTTGCAGTGTAGAAGTGGGAAAGATCGGCGACGTAGCAGTTCAATGGCCAGACGCCAATATCGTGCAATTATCGGCAAGCGAAGTTAGGGAAACTTCTTCTGGCGAAGGAGCGAGTTTCGAAATGTAGATATGAAACAATAGCGGAGAGAGGACACCACCCTGCGGAACTCCCTGTGTACTTTTCCTTAATTTCGATGTTTCACCTCGGAATATAATCGATTATTGTCGACTACTCAGGTAGCCCATGACCCACCTCTGCAACCCCGGCGGTAGCGCTGAATGGTTCACTGTATCAAAAGCTTTGGACAAATCCAGTGCTACCAAGACAGTTCTCGTGCAAAGTCGGTTTTGGTTTAGGCCATTGACTATCCGAACACCATCCAGCAACATGTGCATCAACCGCTGGACAGGATGGCGTAGGCATTGAAAGCCATTCACCAGGAGTTAGTCAACACCATCAAAGACTCCTGGCTCGTGCTCGGAAAAAAACCACCTATCGCAGACGACGAGCTCAAGCTGCCTCAAGAGACCCGCGTGACACTGGCACAACTTAGGTCGGGATACTGTACTCCCTCTGGTCTAATCCCGTCGAAACAGCAGTTTCCTGAACCTACCGTCAGATGATCTCGGTGGCTAAGGTTGATTAATCTGTCCCTAAGCAAAGTTAACGTAGCCGCTACAACAACAACAACAACCAAATTCAATTTCCGGTGTTAAAGAAAAAAAAAAGTTTCAATAATGTGTAGACATGTTTTTCAATCTATGCAACCAATCACGCTTTAACACGTAATTACCGGCTTTAAAATAAAAAACATTTTGTCGTAACAAATTGTCAAAATGTGCATCAACATCCTCGTTATTGTGTTAGTGGTAAATCTCAAATTAAGCTAATTTTCAGCAATTTTATTTTTGATTTTGCTAATACTCGTACATATATATAATAATATACCTACATAATATGTCAGCACAAAAAAAAGTGCACGTAATGCCCTATCGTCAACAAATGCTGCACAGAAATCACAAGGTAAGGGAGACAGCAAAGCGGTAAACAGCCCAACTACACTAAGTTTGTTTGAGAGGCTTGAATTAAAATTAGCGAGCATCATAACAAAAATGTCAGAGAGTGAAGAGCGTATGATGCAGAAATTAAGTGAAGTTTCTGCTGAACTCAGCAATTTAAAATCAGCTGTGAAAGGTATTGATGAGAGAGTGAGTGCGCTAGAATCTTTGCGCTGCGAAAGTATTGACCAAAACAAAGAGGTCGAAACTTTGTTTCAACAAATTGATGAGTTGGAGAATGCGTTAGTGGCATCAGACGCAATAATTTATGGCGTTCCGCCTGCAAGCGAAGAGAATTTACCGTCGTTGTTTGCTAATCTGGGCTCTTCACTTAATCTATCTTCATTGCATGTACGTGCAATGTTTCGCATACGCCAAAACAAGAACAAAACTAACAGGCCCGCTCCTATTATAGTCAAATTGAACTCGTCATATGACCGCTCAGTTCTATTTAAGGGAATTGCTTGCTCTCTTAAGGCAAGCCGTAAGTCAATAGCACTTAAAGATATTGGGCTTGATGCTAATGGAGACATTTTTGTGCATGAATGCCTAACAAAGAGAAATCGTAGGCTAATGCAATACGCAACGCTGCTAAAACGACAAAAACAATTGGCGTTCTCAATTCGTGGACAAGTGTATGTAAGAAAGCATCAACACAGCGAAGCGACGAAAATATTTAATCAAGCGAGCGTCGATCAAATTGCAGCTGCTAGCTGAAAACTTTATGATCTATATGCAAATTCTATTGTTTATCTTAAGTTTATACTTTATTTATGTTATTTGTAAGATATGTCTTATTATTCCCTCATTTCATCCTTACCTTATGTTTCCCGCTTCCATCATAGTAACTGACCATTTTCAAGCAAGTTCAATGTTTGTCACTTTAATGCTAGGAGTTTATTGCAGAATGTGCATATTCTGTATGTGACTATTCGCTTTTACGAAATTATAGAACCACTGGTCACAGAAGGGGTGGCATTGCAATTTATTTAAAGGCTGATATTAAATATAAAGTAATATATATACAGTTTGTCAAGAATGAGTTTTCACACTGCAAAAAAAAACACACTTTTTCAACTTAAATTGCACATATACTCCCTTCTATTTACTTTTTCTAATATTTGGATATCAAATAAAGTTGTTTACATTATTTACAACGGATTCGTAAAGAAAAAAATCAATTGAGTGCAAAAGATTCGAAAAACATGACAAAAATAAAAACTACTCCAATTTGTGAGTGTCAAACAACTCTTCACAAATAATGAAATGTATTTGTGTAGTAATTTTATTAACTTAAAACCTGACCATTTGGAATATTTAGTATGGCTGCCTCTAGCATTTACCACGTATTGCATGGAATACATCAACTTTTTCATGTCGTACACGATGGGTATATTTTGCCATTCTTCTAATATAGCCTTTTGAGTTGTGTGAAGTTTTTTTTTGGTTGCCTTTTAACCACTTTTTTTTTCAAAAAAGCCCACAAATTCTCAATAAGATTTAAGCTGGGGCTTTGGGCCGGGGTATCCATAACTTTCCCGCAGTTATACGGAAGCCACATACGCACCATATTCGCCTTATGCTTGGGGTCGTTATCCGATAAAATTTGAAATGTGGTTTCATATTCCTTATAAATCCAAATTTATTTACACTGCTTAACAAGTGACTTCTTAAAATATTGCGATATTGTTCTGCATCCATTATATTCTCTATGAAAGCCAATTCGCCTACTCCTGTGGCTGAAATACACCCCCAAACCATAACAGACACTTTTCCAAACGTCATTGTAATATAGCATAATTTTCGTCTCATCACAAAATACAACGTCATCCCAATAGTCAATGGATTCAGCAACCAGCTTAGTCGCGAAGGATAAACGCTTGATGTGTATTTGTTTTTCAGTATAGCCTGACGTACTGTTTCGTGGGAAACAACAACAGTATTCTTTTCCCTAAGTTCCTATGCAAGCTGTCTCGTCGAAATTCGCGGATTTGGGTTCAATTTTTTCACTATAAACTCTCAGTTACTTTAGGTTTGGGACCACCACCACACCTTGGTTCTTATCTGCCTTCACTTTGCACTCGTTTTAGAATATTATAAATATTCGAGTTCTTTAACACTTTTACCTAATTCGTGTTTGTAATAAATCAATTGAACCATCTGGAACGATAATCTTTTTCTAGGCATTTTTTCAAACAAAATATTTTTATTTTTGATGTGTACATACGAAAAATTTATTCAAAAATTGACAGACACATTCATAGACAACAAAATTTGCAGACGTCTACAACGCATTGATAACGGAAAAAATACCGTTAACCATTACATTCGTACTAAATGCAAATATGAAAAGAGTTGTTGTTTTTCGCATCTTGAAAAAGTAAGTATAAGGGAGTATATGTGCAATTTAAGATGAAAAAGTGTTGAAAGTATGTTTATTGAATGTAGTGATAATGTACAAAAGTGTGTTGTTGTATGTGTATACAACCCTCATAAGTCAAATGATCTCACTCAACTGTTCAGTAAAAAATCGGAACTCTCCTTGAGTTATGTGCATGCCCTCATTTGTGGTGACTTTAATGTTGATATGTTGTCGAATAATGCTAAGTCTAGACACTTGCTAAGCTGTTTTAGCAACGTTGGCAAAACCATAGTAAATGAGTATGCAACTAGGTTTGCACCATACTGCAAGCCAAGTATGTTAGACCCCTTTGGTGTAAGCGTGGGGAGTAGTGTAAGCCATGTTGACCAATTTTCGTTATCCGGAGTTTCTGACCATGAGATAATTATAATATTTTTCAATTTTGAGTTAAATAGAGTTAAGCCATCAATAGATTTAACTTTTAGAGATTTCAAGAATATAGACAGTGCTGCGCTATATGCTGAAGCCGTGGCCCTAAAGTGGAATTACTGCTGGCTACTTGTAGATGTTAACGACAAGTTACAGTATTTTACCACGCTAATTAATTGACTAATAAACCATACTAAACCTTGGATCACTAAGGCTATTCTAGCCCTTATAAAAGACCGATGTAGGGCTTATAGATATTGGAAAAGTAATCCTACTAATGAACGTTGGACCTCATACAAGAACTTGAGCAATAAAGTAACAACTGAATTGCGAAAAAGAAAAAAAATTATCTCTGTGCAAAACTTAAAACTGATTTGCCTTCCAAAGTATTGTGGACAAATCTAAAATCACTTGGTATTTATGCCAAATAGGCAAAAACTTATTGGATTGATTCTGCTGAGGTGATCTCATACTTTCTTGAAATAAATTCACATGCAAATGTATCTGCATTCACCATCAATGAAAGCTTAGTTATTGACCACACCCATGAATTCTTATTTAACCCTGAAGAGGATGTTATAAAGTGTGTTTTTAATATAAAATCTAATGCAATTGGAGTGGACGGTCTGAGTTTGCGTTTTCTAAAACTTATACTGCCGTATGTTCTTCCCATGCTTACACACATTTTTAATCATGCTATAACCTCCTCTACGTTTTCAAATAAGTGGAAAGTGATGGTTAAAGGTAACTCGTGTACTGCTCCCCAAGACTTCAGGCCTATTAGTATCTTACCAACATTGTCAAAAGTATTTGAAAAATTTATTACCGCTCAAATAGTGTCACACCTGCGTCTACATGATTTATTGAGCGAATCCCAGTCTGGGTATAGGCCCAATCATAGTTGTTCCACAGCTGTGATGAAAATCTTGGACGACATCCGCCCTGCTTTCGACGATAACTCACTTACCATCTTAGTGCTCTTAGATTTCTCTAAAGCTTTCGACACTGTAAACCATGATATTCTACTGTTAAAACTGAAAACTTATTTAGGTTTTAACACATCAGCAATTAAGCTTATGAGAAGCTACTTACCGGACAGATATCAGCAAGTTCAGTGTGGGGACGTTATTCCAAATCGCAGAGAAATCATCTCTGGAGTTCCCCAGGGCTCTACTTTAGGGCCAATACTTTTCAGTTTCTTTATTGATGACATTGTTCACGGCTGCAAATATTCTTCTATATAGCCTTGGCCAAAAGTATTACACACCCCACTAAATACAAGTATTCTCAAATGTGGCTATCAAAGTTACCACTTCTTTTTGTAAATGTCTTACATGGGTGTTTAACTGTTGTTTAAACAAATAAATTGTGTAATATTAAAAGTCATAGCACTCTAGGTAAGCTAACCCTAAAAATTGTCATTTTTAAGAAATTCATAAAATATTTTCGCATTTAAAATTTAAAAGTGAAAGTGTAAATTACATTTAGTGAAAAGTTACCAATCTAATAAAAACAGTTCATATTTACCAAAATGCCTAAAAAAAGTGAAATTAGTTACGATGATAGAGTTAGAATTCAAGATTTAAGTGAAGAAGGTAAGTCTCAGGTTGAGACTGCCAATTTGGTCGGATGTTCCCGCTGCGCGGTCTAATGTGCTATCATGCGATTTGTGGAGACGAAATCCCACAATAATAAATAAAAAAGTGGAAAAAAGCGTCTAACCAGCAAACGAGAAGACCGAATCCTTATACGCGAGTTTCTCAAGGATCGCAAAAAATCTTCTGCCTTTGCAGCTGCAGTTAGTGCTCGAACAGCTAGAAGAAGACTTATGGAAGCAGCTTTAAAAGGATGTAAAGCTCGAAAGAAGCCATGTTTCAAAGAAAAGAATAGGAAAAATCGTTTGGAATGGGCTCGCCGATACCAACATTTCACGGAAGAATATTGGTCGAATGTTCTGTCGTCTGATGAAACTTCGAGGTAAGCTTAGTTAAGATCGTCTTAAAGTATTAACAGCCATAGCTTCTTATCCTAGAGCAATTTTGAAGACATAATACAAATCTTATGAAAACATTATTTTTTCTTTTCTACAGATATTCGGAACCTGGTGTGACGTTCGTCAGGCGACGGGTTGGGGAAGAATCTCATCCAGATGGAGGAGGCAGCATTATGATCTGGGGCTGCATGGCTGCTGATGGTGTCGGCGATATTTTCGTTTGCGAGGGTCGCATGGACAGTCAAAAGTACATAAATGTATTAGAAGCTGTTCTTCTGCCTTCGTTAACGCGCATTTTCGGCGATACTAACTTAGACGGGGTTCAATTCCACCAAAACAATGTTCCTTGTCACAAATCAGCGGCTACGATGTGTTGGTTTAGAGATAACAACATTGTTTTGTTAGATTGCCCTGCGCAGTCTCTAGATCTTAATCCCATTGAGCACATGTTTGCTATTTTAAAACGCAAGATAAACGAACACAGTATAACATCAAAAACTACCTTAAATAATGCCTTAATTAACGAGTGGTACGATATAAGTGCGGACGAATGTGAAAAGCTTGTACGCAGCATGCCTAAGATAATTGCTGCCGTTATTAAATCGAAGAGTGGACCTAATAAATATTAATGTTATTATCACTAATTCATTGTATTTTCACTGTTTCACTAACAAAACTTCATTACTTCACTTGTTAAAACAAAAAATTCAGTAATTCATCTTCTCTATTGGCGTTGGCACCGCTTACGCGATTATAACCGAGTCAGTTATAGCGCGCCATTCATCTCTTCTATTCGCTGTTTAGCGCTAGTAGGAAATGCCAAGTGCACCCAGGTCACTCTCCACTTGATCTTTCCAACGGAGTGGAGGTCTTCCTCTTCCTCTGCTTCCACCAGCGGGTGCTGCATCAAATACTTTCAAAGCTGGAGTGTTTTCATCCATTCGGACGACATGGCCTAGCCAGCGTAGCCGCATCTCGGCCTCTTTCTTTTTTGGTCTGCAGACGCGTCTCCCTTCCCTTTTCAGTTCTCGGTATCTATCCCACCCCGTACGTGTTGTGGTCGATCGCAAGGTTTCGAGGTAGGCAGTCTGTTTTTTCTCCACTGCGACACGGCAGTCCTCATCGAACCAGCTGTTTTTGTGACCTTTCCGAAATCCAATGGTTTCGTTTGCAGCTGTACGCAGGGAGTTTGCAATGCCGTCCCACAGTTCCCTTATACCGGGTTGCTGATGAGCAAATTAGTGTGGTGTTGAAAAATTTTGTCTTAATGCGAATTGTGGCTAGACGTTCATCCACTGGAGTGAATGCCGGTACTCGGCGACGGAGTCTCTCTCCCACCACGAATCCGACACCAAATTTGCGCTCATTTATATGGCCGCTGTAGTAAATATCACAAAGACCCACCTTCTTCCGTCCTTGTCCCGTCCATCGCAATTCTTGGACGGCAGTGATGTCAGCCTTTAACTTTATTAGGACATCAACCAGCTGGGCAGCGGCACCTTCCCAATTAAGGGACCGGACATCCCAGATGCATGCACCCAATTCGTAATCCTTAAAACATTTGCGGGGGTCGTCATCAAAAGGGGGGGTCTCTCATCCAAGGCTGAAATTGTTTTTATTGGGTTTTTTTTTTTTTCAAGTGGTGGGTTCCAAACCCTACGCACAACCGCATGGGATTCGCCTTCTCACTTTAGCTCGCCTCCAAACGGATGTTCCCCAGGCTCCCCAGGTGATATGTGGTCTAAGACCGGACGTCGTGAGCTGCTTGAACCATATGCGAAATAATCGTTTCTGGCCACTCCCAGGTGAATGGCAGTCAAAAACTTTCCTCACTTGCGTGAACTTTTGCACATGGCCCCATCCCCCATTCAGTAATTAGTGGGGTGCCTAACATTTTGGGCCAAGGCTGTACATCTATTGTATATGGCGATGATACTCAGATTTACCTCTCACGTCCCATTTGTTTTGGGGAAGATTTAATAGCTAGATTTAATGAGGATCTAATAAGAATTGAGGAATGGTCTAACATAAATGGTCTCTTTCTAAATGCTAAGAAAATGAAGGTACTTCCTATTAAAAGTAATTATCTTGATCTCAGTTTTGAACGGGGTTGAGCTAAAAGTTGAATATGTTGAAAAAAATCTTGCTTTCAAAGTTAATGTCCGTCTAAATTGCGTAATAAAAATATATTCGACATTACGAAATTTATGGCATACATGTGATTATTTGCCGATTAGAATAAATTTAATATATTTATTTAAAATCATCAAAAACCGTCATCCAGGATATCTTTTCCGCAAAATAAAGTTTGTGCAATCTTCTCGTACTCACAATATTGTTGTCCCCAAATACAAAATTTTGACGACCATGTTTTTTGTTGGTGCTGTCAAAATTTGGAACTCTTTACCAATTTCAATAACATGTATCAAAACGATTGGATGCTTCAAAACGGCAGTTACAAACCAATTTGCATAATACCCATCCCTATTTTCTTTACCTATGTCAACATACTGTTGAAATCCCTTCTTTCAGATATAATATCACTAGCTTTTACCCGCGGCCTCGCTCGCATTAAATCCATCCAATAAGAGATCATTATAGTAGAAACGGATCAATATAAAGAATATATTTTATTGCTTGTCTGAGATTATCTATTTGAAAAAATTACTACATGCAATGAAGTTTCAAATTTCAAAGTATACTTTATTGAAACAATACAACAAATATTAAAGTTTATATTTCACTATAAAGAAAATAAATAATTCGGAATGGTAACAATTGAAAATATAAAATGCAGATTATTAGTCAAGGATATTTCTATAAACTATATTGTACGTTTTTCCGTTGGGTGCAAATATGTGTAAATTCCGGGCATTAGACACACGCGAAAAGGCTACATATAGTTGACCATGAGAAAAGCATGACTTTTCTAAATGCATTCCTGCTACCTGTAATGTCTGTCCTTGTGCTTTGTTTATAGTTACGGCAAAGCTAAGTTTGACGGGAAACTGAACTCTTTTAAATTGGAATGGAAGGTCAGTGGGAATAATTGGAATCCGAGGTATGATTACACTTTTTCCTTTACCGATACCTGTTAAAATAGTAGCACCATTACATAGCAGAGGAGCATTTAAATTTCGCATAAGCATTACTGGTACATTTAGTTTCAACTGAAGCTTATGTGATGGTACACCCGACAATTCAAGTGAATTTAAAAACTCTACAGGATATGAGGTACTTAATTCTGTATCCATAATTGTATCCATTGATAAATATTCCACCATTTCCCCTTCCACCTCTTTTAAAATGTCATTGTTGATTCTATTATCTACTTCATTTTTTGGTGCTAATATTGCTCTTGCGCACAGCCACTGATCACAACCCAAATTCTGTTGCAATTCGGGAAAAACATGAGCAATGAGATCCACATCATTTTCTACTAAATTACAAAATTCTCTCGAAAGTGATACGCAACCTTCAGCATCAACATCTAAACGACCATCACCAACTTTCAATAACATTTCAGCATAAAGTCCTGAATCCACGTCATTATGAAGATGCACTCTCATATTTGTTGAGCCTAAAGCTTTTCAACTCTCGAACATAAGCTCGATGATTTTAAGCATGCTTGAATTTCATCTGCTGGTGTTCCCCTCTGAATAACAGAAGAAATAACAATGAAGAAAAATTCAAAATAGCTGAAGGTTATATAGTGTTTAGTCTCCATAGTATAGTAAATTGGATAGCTGAAAGTATAGTTTATGAAAGTATAGTGTACGAGAGACCCCCGGTGCCCCTGACGACGATGCAAAAAACCTCACTCTTCTAACACATCCGGTTACCGAGCAATAGGACGTTTTAAATATCACCTGAAACGAAAATGTAATAGGCGCTCAGCAAATAGATGACCAGGCCACCACCATACATGTACGTATGTATGCTCACATTTTATGGCCACCATACATGTAGATATGTATGCTGTATACTGTATACTCCCATACACACATACCACACTACTCTCAATGCACTCTCCCTCTCTCTGTGCATATGGGGCGTTACTTTATGCATGCGTATGTATATGCTCTATTGTGGCTATTGGACAAAAAAGTTTCTTTATTTTATTTAAAAAATATTTTTTTTTATTAAATAAAAAGTAGCCTATGTTCATTCTGATACCTCCAAGAGTATGTGTACAAAGTTTCATGATGATCGGTTAAGTAGTTTTTGCGTGAAAGCGCAGCAAACAAACCGAATTTCGCATTTATAATATTAGTATAGATTCTTAGCTATTCCTAAGATTTAAACAATCATATTGTGATTCGTTATATGTTAATATGTGTACAATGAAAAGACTCTGTGTCTTACTGTACGGATAAATAAACTGAAATTGAAATAAATTTATTTTCCGGTAGCAGTGAGAATAGGCCTGAAAGTGTCATATATTTTTATGTTTTTTCTAATTACTTACTTACTTTACTGGCGTAGACACCGCTTACGCGATTTCAGTCGAGTTAACAGCATTGCACCATTCACTTCTCCTTTTTCTGTGTGGCGCCAATTGGAAATACCAAGTACAGTCAGGTCTTTCTCTACCTGGACCTTCCAACGGAGTGGAGCTTCTCCTCTTCCTCTGCCTCCACCGGCGGGTACTGCATCGAAAACTTTCAAAGCTGGAATATTCGTTTTCATCCGGACCAAATGGCCTAGCCAACGTAGCCGCTGCTTCTTGATTTGCTGATCTATGCCAATGTCGTCGTATAACTCGTACAGCTCAACGTTCCATCGTCTCTCTTAAAAACTCCTAACGCCGACTCATCAGATGAGTACTGTTTCGACGGGGTTGGACCAAAGGGAGAGGGGGGCTAGATGAGTTGGTTTAAGGGGTTATGCCACTCTAGGATTTTCAAAAAATCGCTTCTTTTTTTTTTGCTTTAAATAGTTCCTTAGGGTCTCAGAAATAACATATTGCAGGATTATGGCTCGGAAAAATCTGTAAATAATTTATTTTCGAAGTTCCTTGCAAGGCTGCACGGTACGCACACGGTACAACTTAAAACTTTTAACGCGTTTATCTCCAAACTACATTTTTCGAGTTGGCCGAACCAACAACTCGTACAATTTCCAACCGATTAGGTTCAAATTTGACACACATCTTTAAAAATACATATTTTAAGGTATCACGTAGGATTTTTTTTTATTCTATATAGTTCATTTGTTATTAACAATTAACTGATGGTTTTTTAGTCAAAATTGGAAAGTTTAACTTTAGAAGTGCGCCATTTGATCATGAATCAATATATCGAAAAAATCCTACGTGTTACTTTAGCTATTGTAATATATAATAAAAAAAATTTAGATACTCAAGATATTTCAAAATTTACAGGAGCAGTTAGTTCGGCCACGTACCCCTTGAACCATAGAGGAGTCGAAGGACGACCGCTACAGCGCCACCATTCTTCAAGAAATATTTATAAGAAATTATTTTTTTACACCTAAAAAGATGTATAATAAACTTCTTATATTATATTTTTAATTGACTCTGTGGTTTTTCTAAAAAAAGTGCACATAAAACACCTATTTTTTCGGTCTCTAGAGTGGCATAACCCCTTAAGGGGGCATGTGAAGAGGTGGTTAGTGTCGTGCGGGGACTCTCCACATGCGGGGCATACGTTGGGTATGCTGGTGTCGAGTCTGGATAAGTAGGAGTTTAATCTACTACAGTATCCAGATCTAAGCTGTGCAAGGGTCACGCGGGTCTCTCGAGGCAGCTCGAGCTCGTTGTTTGCGATTGATGGTGCTTTTACTCCGAGTACGCCATTCACGGGAAGGGAGTCTATGAAGGCGTTAACTGACTCCTGGTGAATGGCGTTCAGCGCTTGTCGGTGCGCAGTCCTGTCCAGCGGTTGTTGCACATGATCCTGTATGGTGCTGTTTAAGTCTAGTACTCCCTTCCTGTTGTTGTTGTTGTTGTTGTAGCGGTTCGCTAACCCCGCTTAGGGCTGGTGTAATCAGTCTAAGTCGCCGGGGTCATCTAACGGGAGGTCCAGGAAACGTGCTGTTTCGACAGGGTTGGACCAAAGGGAGAGGGGGGTTAGATGGGTCGGTTTAAGGGGGCATGTGAAGAGGTGGTTAGTATCGTGCGGGGACTCTCCACATGCAGGGCATACGTTGGGTATGCTGGGGTCGAGTCTGGATATGTAGGAGTTTAACCTGCTACAGTATCCAGATCTGAGTTGCGCCAGAGTCACGCGGGTCTCTCGAGGCAGCTCGAGCTCACTGTCTGCGATGGGTGGTGGTTTGGATCCGAGTACGCCATTCACTGGGAGGGAGTCTAGGAAGGTGTTAACTGACTCCTGGTGAATGGCGTTCAGTGCCTGTCGGTAAGCCGTCCTGTCCAGCGGTTGTTGAACATGGTGCTGTATAGTGCTGTCGTAGTCAAGTACTCCCTTCCTAATGTGCCTAGGCGGAGGCTCCGCTTCTAGGAGGTGCCTGCTGGGGTGCTCCGCGCGGTGGCATCCCAACAGGAACTGCTTGCACAGCAAAGCATTATGCTCCTTAACTCGTAGCATAGATGCTTCGCTGTGCAAGTGGTGTTCAGGTGACATCAGGAGGTTTCCTGTCGCAGTCCTAAGGGCGGTATTCTGGCAGGCCTGTAGTTTCCTCCACTGCGTCTCGTTCGTCCCCGGCGCCCAAATCGGTGCAGCGTAATTTACGACCGGCCGGCCAATTGCTTTGTAGGTTGCCAGCAAGGTTTCTTTATCTTTACCCCATGTGCTGCCGGCTAGCGCTTTGAGTATTTTGTTGCGGCCCTGGAGTTTTGCGGCAATTGCGGTCGTATGCGGAGTGAAGGAGTACAGGCTATCGAATGTGACCCCTAAAATCTTAGGGTTGTTTACAGTTGGAATTTTTACGTCATCAACTTTCACATCGAGTTCTAGCCGGTACTCCTTCGTCCAGCTGGTGAAGAGGGTAGCCGAGGATTTCGTCGGTTGGATTTTTAATTGTCGAGCAGTGAAGAAACGGGAGAGATCAGCGAGGTAACCGTTCACTTTCGAACATAGGCTATCAATATCCTGGCCGGACGCCAATATCGAACAATCATCGGCATACGAGGTTAGTGAGACTCCTTCCGGTGGAGGAGGGAGCTTCGAAATGTAAAAATTAAACAGTAGCGGGGAGAGGACACCACCCTGCGGAACCCCCTGTTTAATTTTCCTCAATTTAGATGTTTCACCTCGGAATATGACCGATGATTGACGACCACTCAGGTAGCCCATGACCCACCTCTGCAACCCCGGCGGTAATGAGGATTCCTCAATGTCACTGAGTAGCACTGAATGATTGACAGTGTCAAAAGCTTTTGACAAGTCCAGTGCTACCAGGACAGTTCTCGCACAGGGTCGGTTTTGGTTCAGGCCATTGATCACCTGGGTGTTTATGGCGTTAAGTGCTGTTGTGGTACTGTGCACTTTTCGGAAGCCATGCTGATGTGCTGCTGGACGCAGATGGTGAGTAAAACTCGGGAGCAGTAAGGCCTCAAGCGTCTTCGCTACTGGGGAGAGGAGAGTTATCGGCCGATAAGACTCTCCTTTGTTGGCTGGTTTCCCCGGTTCGAGTAGCGGGACCACCCTACCGGTCTTCCACAAATCTGGTATGATTAGGGTGGTCAAAGACAAATTGAGGACCTTAGTGAGGTATTCTGCTCCCGCTGGTCCGAGATGTTTTAGCATCAGCATGCTTATTCCGTCAGGGCCGATGGATTTGGAGGCTTTCGCCTTCCCGATAACCCCCTGAACCTCTTCTCTGGAGAAATCAAGCGCCGCGCTTGTGTTTGGCAGTTTGCGCATACGACGGGTTACACGTCTTTTCGCTTTGTCTACCGAAGGATGCAGTGTAAAAAGCCGGCTAAAATAGCTCGCGCATCTCTTCGGGTCCGACGAGGCGCGATCACCGAATGAAATTTCCACCCGGTCATCGCGTCTCGTCGGGTTAGACAGCGACTTGACTGTAGCCCAGAGCTTGGTTGCCCCAGAGGAGAGATTGCAGGACCTTAGGTGCTCCTCCCACTTTTTCCGCTTGTGATTGTTTACAACAGTCCGAATCTCCGCATTTAAATCTCTGATTAAGGGATTCCCGGGATCGGAGTTACGGAGGATGTCGCGCCTTGCTGCTAAAGCCGCCGCTTCGGACGGGAAGTTAGGGCGGATTTCCGCAATTCGGCCTGCCGGGATGAAGCGGGCGGCAGCGGTCACAACTATCCTGCGGAATGATCGTTCACCAGAGGTGACGTCTGTTGGAGTGGAGAGAGCACTGAAGGCGTTCTCAGTGAATTCCGTGAAGCCGGTCCAATTAGCTTTTTTGAAGTTAACGAAGGTCCGGTGGTCCGCGGAAACAAAGTCGGGAGGTCTGTCAATCGAGATGTGTATGGGTAAGTGGTCCGATGCTAGTGTCAGTACAGGTCGCCAACCTATACTGTTTATCAGACCAGCACTCGCAATTGTTATGTCAGGCGAGCTTTGGCAATTACCCACAACTCTGGTGGGGGTGTTGTCGTTCATTGTGCAGAATGTCGAATCGTCTATCTGTTCCGCCAGCTCCATTCCTCTACGGTCATTTGACAGGCTAGAATGCCAAAGATCGTGGTGCGCGTTAAAGTCGCCCAAAACCAAACGGTTTTCGCCTCTGAGTAGCGCACCTATATCAGGGCTATATCCAACTGGGCAACTTGTAACGGGAGGAATGTATATATTAAATATTTCGAGCTCGGCATCGCCTGACCGGATAGCTATGCCCTGACATTCTAGGGTAGTATCCCTGCGGTCGATGTCGCCGTCGATGAGACGATACTGCACGGTGTTGTGCAGGATGAACGCCAAACCCCCTCCGTGGTCTCGCTCGCGATCCTTGCGGATTATGTTGTATCCAGCCCGACTCAGAAGATCCGAGCGGGCGGTCAGCTTAGTTTCCTGGATCGCAGCAATTGACAGATGCTCCCGGCTCATGTAGTCGACTATCTCGTCAATCTTCCCCTGGAGTCCGTTGCAGTTGAATTGAAGGAGTCGGGTCCGTCTCGGGGGAACGTTCGTGATACGGGGGGTGAGGGAGTGGTGCGTGGATGACGTGTGTTGCTGCTGTAATACCCGCTGAGGTTGGTTCCGCACGTTGGTGTTGATTGGCGGTGTTGTCGTATTAACAGGCGGGGGCAGACTCCTACAGCAAGGGGCAACGTACGCATCACTCCACTCACGGGTGGTGCGCAGGCCCGAGCACGTCCGAAAATGACACCAGCCGGAGCAAGAATTGCATCTGACTGAGGTCACATTCCGACGTACTAAGGCCTGACACACGGAACAGACTGTGCGGGGGACTAAGAGCTGCTGGGTAGCCCTCGCACGGGAGGAGGATGAGGAGCTGGTTGTGGGGGGGGAAGGGGGGGAGGGTTGGTGGGAGTCATGTTGCGGGGAGCTCCGGGAGACCGTGGAGGTCTGCGGGTTACCCAAAGTGGGTAAGTGTGCTGAAGGCACTGCCGTGGAGGCTCGGGGCACACTTGGGCGCTGGCAACATGGGGCCACATAACGTGTGGTCCACTCCCTATGTGTCTTAAGGCCTGAGCAGACCTTAAGATGACTCCAACCATTGCACTGGTTGCACCTAACCGAGATGGAGGAGTGGTGGAGTCTTTTGGTGCACACGCAGCAGAAATAGTCCGTCGGACCAGGGTTGGTTTCTACACCAGCCCTGATTAGAAGGATTTGAAGCAACCCAGCTGCGAGGTATTGCTCCGATGGCGCACTTAAACTAATTATACCTGTTGACCTAAACGGGGTTAGGTCGCCGAAAGGGTGACAGCCCTTGGCCGGATAAAATCCGGGTCAACTCCGGTACGTAGAACCGGCTGTCGTTGAGAGTTGAGTACTCCCTTCCTGATGTGCCTTGGTGGAGGCTCGGCTTCCAAAAGGTGCCTGCTGGAGTGTTCCCTGTGGTGGCATCCCAACAGGAACTGCTTGCATAGCAAAGCATTATGCTCCTTAACTCGTAGCATAGATGCTTCGCTCTGCAAGTGATACTCCGGTGACATCAGGAGGTTTCCTGTCGCAGTCCTAAGGGCGGTGTTTTGACATGCCTGTAATTTTCTCCACTGCGTCTCGTTCGTCCCTGGCGCCCAAATCGGTGCAGCGTAGTTTACGACCGGCCGGCCAATTGCTTTGTAGGGTGCCAGCAAGGTTTCTTTATCTTTACCCCATGTGCTGCCGGCTAGCGCTTTGAGTATTTTGTTGCGGCCCTGGAGTTTTGCGGCAATTGCGGTCGTATGCGGAGTGAAGGAGTACAGGCTATCGAATGTGACCCCTAAAATCTTAGGGTTGTTTACAGTTGGAATTTTTACGTCATCAACTTTCACATCGAGTTCTAGCCGGTACTCCTTCGTCCAGCTGGTGAAGAGGGTAGCCGAGGATTTGGTCGGTTGTATTCGAAGATGTCTTGCAGTGAAGAAACGGGAGAGATCAGCGAGGTAGCCGTTCAGGTTCGAACATAGGCTATCAATATCCTGGCCAGACGCCAATATCGAGCAATCATCGGCACACGAGGAAAACTCCTTCTGTCGACTATCTCGTCGATCTTGCAGATAAATTGTAAAAGTCGTGCCTGTCCTGTGATACGGGGGGTGAGGGAGTGATGTGGGGATGTTGGATTGAGTGACACACATTGGTATTATTTGGCGGCGTTGATGTAGATACAGGCGTCGGCAGACTCCTACAGTATGGTGCAACGTACGCACCACTCCACTCACAGGTGGTGCGCAGGCCTGAGCACGTCCGAAAGTGACACCAGCCGGAGCAAGAATTGCATCTGACTGAGGTCACATTCCGACGTACTAAAGTCTGACACACGGAACAGACAGTGCGGGGGACTAGGAGCTACTGGGTAGCCCTCACACGGGAGGAGGAGGAGGAGCTGGTTGTAGGAGAAGAAGGGGGTGGGGGTTTGCGGGAGTCATGCTGCGGGGAGCTCCGGGAGACCGTGGAGGTCTGAGGGTTACCCAAAGTGGGTAAGGGTGCTGAAGGCACTGCCGTGGAGGCTGGGGGCGTTTGCATCATGGGGCCACATAACGTGTGGTCCACTCCCTATGTGTCTTAAGGCCTGAGCAGACCTTAAGATGACTCCAGCCATTGCACTGGCTGCACCTAACCGAGGTAGAGGTGTGGTGGAGTCTTTTTTGGCACACGCAGTAGAAATAATACGTCGAACCAGGGATGATTTCTACTCCAACCCTGATGAGAAGGATTTGGAGCAGCCCAGCTGCAAGGTGTTACTCCGTTGGCGAACTTAAACTAATTTTACCTGTTGACTTAAACGGGGTTAGGTCGCCGAAAGGGTGACAGCCCTTGGCCGGATAAAATCCGTGTCAACTCCGGTGCGTAGAACCGGCTGTCTTTAGAGTTTCTTAAATCAAAATTCCAATCATCGGGCATGCTTTCGTCCGACCATATTCTGTAAGATAGCTGATGCACGCATTTTGGCAGCTCATCACCGCCATGTTTGAATAGTTCTGCCGGTAGGCCGTCAGCTCCAGCCATTTTGTTGTTTTTTAAACGAGGGTTTCTATCTCCGGTTACTTCGTTTTCACTTCTATTCAGCAGGCTGGAGAAGTGTTCTTTCCATAAATTTAATATGCTCTGAGCATCGGTGGCTAGATCAACTCTTTGTGTCATACAGGAGTCTGCTCCGGTCTTGAAACCTTCTGTAAGTCGTCGTATCTTCTCATTTTCGAGCATTACCTGTGTCGGCCAGCTTCTCAAGCTCTTCATACTCACGCATCTCGGCATCTTTCTTTTTTTTGTCTGCAGATGCGTCTCGCTTCCCTCCTCAGCTCTCGGTATCTATCCCATCCCGCACGTGTTGTGGTCGATCGCAATGTTGCGAGGCAGGCAGTCCGTTTTCTCTCCACTGCGAAATCTGACATCAGATTCATAAACAGCGACATCAAAATCCCCTGCATACTAAGTTTTATAAAAAATTAATAACTTTTAAAAGCGATCCTGTCACTTTTTATTTAGTGTTTGTTTTCACCCCTAAAAACCATAAACGACTCGATCTAGCAAAACGGCCAGACACGGGTATTTTTTTTTTTGGTCCTGTTTTCAGAAAACGTTTGATTTATTCGTGGGTCAGAAAAAAGTTGATTTTTGTCGGATGGGGTTACTAGGGATGTAAGCGGATGCAACTATTTTATTTGCTGTACTTCGTTCTTCTTCCGTGGTAATTTGTATTGCTACCAGTTATCACACGTAAGATCCCATATAACTTTTGTGGATTTGTCTTTTAATCCCCTTACCTGACCTTTGTAGGTCCATGGCTCCTGCGCCACAATAACGTCCAGATCATCCGAGGTTCGGAGGGTAAGTTTTTGGCGCTAATTAATTTTTTTAACATTAAATTACTTTATTTTTTATTTGCTTTATATTTTAGCCATTTCATCGAAAAGCAACTTATTTGCACGGAAAGTGTTCCAAAATATCAGAGTTTGCAAAGTATTGTTGGTTCGACCCAGGGTTACAATCTAAAGTGCGGCCGAAGGCCCCCAACTTACAAAAGAGTTTAACTCAAGAATACAGTACAAGGCGAATATGCTATTATTTAAGAGAATTTATGTTATCAAATTAAAAGTATTTTCATGCTTCTACTTATAGTTAATACGACTTTTCAAGAAAAGATTGACTTAAAAAAAAAAAAATAGTAGATTTTGTATTATGAATTTCCTCAAAATTTAGCTTGAGAAAGTATTTACATATGGACGTTAAAGAAAAGGAATTCCACTTACTTTTCCAACGATACCAAGTTTCTAAATGGTGTACAACTTTACAAAATATATATACGAAAATAAAAATTTGCCACAAAAAAAATTATATCGTTAAAATCAGGAAAACAAGGCGGTCTGTATTCTGCAATTGACCAAAAGTTTGCCCAAAAAAAAAATTTATATCACTAAAACCCCGAAATCAGAACGGACCACGATCATTAATTTATTTGTTCTACCTTAACGGTCTGTATTCTGTACTTATGCCAATAAACCTGCTACTACAAGTATTTTTCAATTCTATTAATAGATTTTTTTTAATGAAAGGTACCTGTCATTCGGCAAAGCCGAAAACTATACATTTTTATTATTTAAATAAATATTTTTTTTTTAGCCGGAAGTAATTGGAGAATTAAGACAGTTGCGTGAACTATGGATTGACTATAACCAGATCAATGAAATTCCAACAAGCGTTTGTAAATTGCGGGATCTAGTGCATTTTGATGCTGTGGGTAATAACATTACATCTATTGCCCAAGATATTGCTTATTGGAAGAGTATTGAGGTATTGTCTTTATGCTCAAATAACCTGGACCTATTACCCCACAATGTTGGTTCGTTAAAAGCTCTAGTCACTTTGAAATGCGAATCGAATGAGTTAAAGCTATTACCTGAAAGCATTTATAATTTGGAAAGTGTTGAAGAACTTGAGCTCAGTCACAATAGCCTTACTTACCTGCCACCTACAATTGGAATGCTGAGAAAATTACGTTATTTATTTTTAGATTGTAATGACCTACTTTCATTACCTGATGAAATATGTAGTTGCAGTGAATTAAGAATATTAAGTATCAGCAGAAATAAAATATTTGAATTACCAAAAAGTATCGGGCGGCTGGCTAAGCTTAAAGTTCTTAATATAGTAAACAATCGTATCTCAACAATACCTGTATCCATTTTAAGCTTGACGAATTTAACTTCTTTATGGATCAGCGATAACCAATCTCAGCCACTCGTGCCCTTACAATATGTCGAACCCCGTACAAGGTTTGAACTTACATGCTTTATGTTACCTCAAGGGAGCGTTTCTCTGAATCCACAAACTCATGGGAGTTCATTAGAAATTTCTATGCAACCTGAAACTCCACGAGAAGAAATACAAAAGATTAGTTGTGATGATAACGAAGTTAAAACAATATCGTCAAGCTTCAATCCATTTCGTCGAATATGTTTCGCAGAAAACGCAGTTATTATTAGTATTTCATCAAACTTCCTATCTGAGAATTTAACGAGCGACAAGAGTCCGGTAAATCCTGATGAAGTCAACAAATATGTTCGTATATTACGCTCACCGACACCTTATCCAAAGGAATTGCTGTTTTTAGCCAAAAATATTCGCACTGAACGAAACGGAAATATTAACACAAATGCTGAACAGTCAGTGAATCCATCTTTATTATTGGACACAATAAATGTTTCATTCATCAGTGATCAAGAATCATTGTTGATGCTTGATAGTAAACCTATTAGCGTGCAAAATACGTATTCAAATAACGACGAGAAACAGCTCGATCCAAAAGATACGGATAATCTTTTTGATATAAAAAAAAAAGTAGATACATCTAGAGTGTCTCCGAGATACTTGTCATTGAATGGTCATCTTACATTCAACCGGATTCAGAGACCGCAGTATCAAACTTCCAACTGCTTTGAAACGGGAAATAACTTAATACCGATCAATAACTCACTTCAACCGCCTCCATATCATACTGCTCAAGAGTTGATAACAAAATCGTCTAAGGATTTGTCTAATTATGAATATATACGGTTAAACAGTGCAAGAATCGATGACATTAAGGTAGAAGCCCAGAACTCTGTAAAAAAATTGTTAACTGCCTCCCGTTTAGATGCGGATAAAACCCCTGTAATGGGTGATGAATTTTTTAACCTTGATGAGAACTGTCAAAGTAAGTATCATTCAATTAATGACAAGAATCCTGCAGATCATTCACTGTGCTTAAGAAAGGCTAAAGGTGACTTACATCACGTTGCGAAAAGTATAGATGTATGTAATGAAACGAGTAATAGTCAAATACCTAAAGAAATTTCTTCAAAAAATACTCCATGGTTGTTTGGAGTGCATAAAAATCCAAGAGTGGTATGGTATATGGATACACTCAGTAATCAAATAAGTTCTTAATTTCTCTTTTAGATACAAGTTATATTGAAATGGGACAAAAGTGCTGGATTTGACATAGAGGAACTACCTCTAAAGGTAACTTCATATGTTCTGTTTCTACTTTACGTAACTGCCTTACAACATTAGTGGAATATCCAATTCTTTCTTGATTCAGGAAGGGGTGTACGTTTCTTTCGTAGTCCCGAAATCAAATGCTGCTCGTATATTGTGCATCGGCGACAAGTTACTTGAGATTGATGGTCAAGATTTAACAAATGCCAACCTGATGGAAGCTAAACAAGCTCTTATGAATGCAGGAACCAGCATGCATATAATGTTATCGAGAAAATAGGCTAATGTAAAATTATTCATATTTTTATACTCTAATATTATGAATAAGTATATTTTCAAATAGTGGTTTAGGAGGCATAAATGCAGAATACAAACCGTTAAAGGAGAACAAAATAAATTCATGGTTGTTGTTGCTGTGGCGGCTTTTCCAACCCCGTCTAGTTGTCTAAATCACCGAGGTCATCTAACGGGAGGTCCAGGAAACGAGCTGTTTTGATGGGTTCTGACCAGGGGCAGAGGGCATTAGAAGTGTCAGTTTTAAGGGGCATGTACAGAGGTGGTTAGTGTCGTTCGGTTGGGCATACGTCAGGTATGTCGGTGTCGAATCTGGATAAGTTTAACATGCTACAATAGCCAGAACTAAGTTGTGCCTGCGTATTACGCTGGACTCTCGAAGCAGCTTGAGTTCTTCGTCTGCTTCGTCCGAGAACGCCATTCACTGGGAGAGAGTTCATGAAGGTGTTGACAGACTCTTGGTGAATGGCGTTTAGTGCTTGTCTGTACGCCGTTCTGTCCAACGGTTGTAAATGTTGCTGAATACAGTGCTTTAAGTCAAATACGACTCTCGCGATATTCAGTTGAACGCACCGGGTTTTATCCGGCCAAGAGCCGTCACCCTTTCGGCGACCTAACCAAAACAGGGTCAGCAGGTAACATTTTATTTTAGGTAGTATAGTTTGTAGTTATATAAATATATAATTGGCGCTTTGTAACCGCTGAAGCGATTTTCGGCCGAGCTCTTCCTCCAGTTTGTGGTTTTGCGTCTTGATGTTTTCCCAACAAATGGAGGGACCTACAGTTTATACTAAGCCACCCCCGAATACCTGATGGTTTTTTTACGAGGAGCCTTTATTTCATGTCCGAAATATACTTGGAGGGGTGGATATTTCCTGCCGAGGGGAGATCGCAATTAGAAAATTTAACTTAATTGTTTATTTTGAATAAATTTTCCATAACTTTTGGATGTTGATGGCACCGGAATTTGAACTCGAGCGTTCCGAAAGTCAGCATGCAATGCTAACCACAGGCAACCGCGGTCGCCGCAGTTTGCAGTTAATTAAACATAATTTAAAGAAAAAATTGATTTTCTATAAAAATATAGTATTTTTTGGAAGTAGAATTTCTCTAAGTTTATCTTTAAAAAATGCAAAGATATGAATATGAAAAAAGAAATTTTACTTATCTTTCCAAAACATAAGTTGGTTTAGAAGTTTTAAAAATTTTAAAATTTCGAAAATTCACTTCGCCCCCATATCTTTGTAAATAAAAGCTTACCTAGAAAAAGAGTATATCATTAAATCAGGGCGGACCACGCACACTTGTTCTACCTAAATGGTCTGTATATTGCACTTCAGATTTACATATTTAATTTTAGTACAAAGGAAATAGTGCAAAAAATAAGTAATTATTACATTAAAGATACCTTAAGAATAATATTAATAATAACAATAATAAAACCAATAATAATAATAATAACAACATAACTAACAGAAAATTAAAGAAATTGAAACAATTAATAAATGGTTATTCTTTGACTTTTAAAATGCAAATATATGTATGTCATTCTTGAAATTGCTTTTGTTAAATTTCCTCCTTAAATTAACAGAAAGAGAGATCTATGTTTTTATTGTTGTTGCAAAGGCAAAAATTCCCCAAGGTAGTTTTTGGGGAATGTTGCTGGAGTGACAGCCCTTGGCCGTATAAAAACCCGGGTCGTTCCGGTATAAAGACCCGACTGTCGCGGGAGATCCATAATCGAATGGCACTGACAAAGAATTTACCTGTTGATCTAAACGGGGTTAGATCGCCGAAAGGGTGACAGCCCTTGGCCGGATAAAATCCGCGTCAACTCCGGTGCGTAGAACCGGCTGTCTTAAGACTGGCCGACTAAATCCTCGGCCACCCTCTTAACCAGCTGGACGATGGAGCACAGGCTTGAATTAGATATGAAGTTCGATGACGTAAGAATTCCGACTATAAACAACCCAAATATATTGGGAGTCACATTCGAATGCATGCACTCCTTCACTCCGTATATGACCGTTGCGGCTGATTGACGTCGCCAGGGCCTAAAATATGGTTGTCTGTAGTACTAGATTCCAGCATAAGAAAACTCACTAAGCTACTTGGCTGTCTCCATATCGATCATGTTGTGATAGACGGAATACATGTATCCAGAGTTTTAAATGTGCGTACGTTCCGAGGTTCTAACATTGACTCTGATCACTATATTGTCACAGCGAAGATACGCACACGCCTCTGTTGGCGTTGGCACTGCTTACACGATTATAGCCGAATCAATTATAGTGCGCCATTCACCATAGCGTGGTAACACTATGATTAATAATGGGCGTTAGTGTTCCACGAATGCAAGGTAGTATAATTTTAATAAATTTAATAATATGCATTGCAACATCACATTCACTAGCCGAAAATTTAAAAAAATATATCCCTAATTTGAAGATCATCCCCTAATATAAAACGGATAGAGTCATTGTGAGGTGTTCAGTTTTTGTTGAAGTAAGCTCGCTTTTGATTGAGTGTCACTCTATACGAGCATTAAAAGCATTCTGATTGGGCAGCGTAGGTTTCCTTTCCATTTGGAATGCGGGTTATTTCGTATCATAATTGACTTCAGAGATTTTGAAGTAAAGCGTTCAGTCCATGGGTTTTCAGAAATCGTACAAATGGGGACATGACTCTCGGAGGCCGATTGTAGAATTTCCAGGAGGAAGTCCGTCGTTAGACGAATATACGAAGAGATTAACAAAAGTTCGGTCAGTTGGTGACTTTAAATTTGTTTTTGTTAAATCTAAAAATACCAAGTCCATTGCAATTACTTTATTAGTCTTCCTTTCTAATTTTAGAGCTATCGGCTAAAATGGAGACGAGAATTCGCAAGATAGCGGAGGATAGTCAGACGAAATTCCACAATCAACGCGAACAGAAATTCGCCATGTAATTCTCTTCGGGTTTCGGCGTAATTTACAGCCAATTGCATATGGAACGATTGCACCGTCTTTGATAAAGTGATTCCGAATCGACCAAAATCTTCCACTAATGACGTCACTGTAGTTCTGGTAAAGTCCAAAATTGGAGATTGAAGACCCACGATTGACACGAGGAATGATTGCTAATGAATTGGGCTTGAATGGCATGGTTGCATCACGAATATTAAGATATCATCTAGAATATACAAAAAAATCTGTTCGATGGGTCCCGCGAATTTTAAATCAGGACCAAAGAGAGGCTCGACTGCATTTTGCTCAATTTTTCCTAAACAAATTCGACAATAGTCAGTCTAGCAACTTTAGTAAAGTCGTTACTGGTGACGAGTCCTGGTTCTATAAGTACGATCCAGAAAACAAACAGCAGTTCACGGTATGGAGCCCAACAGTAGCAAACCTACCCGCAAAATCTGAGCAACAAAAATCAGTAGCAAAAGTAATTATTTCAGTTTACTTCACCAGAGCTAAAATCGTAGCTGCTATTCTACTGGAGAAGGGTCAGACGGTAACTGCAAAATGGTACACCGAAGAGTGCTTACCAAATGTTTACAAAAATTTTGCGGCACTACTTTTTACATCATGACAACGTGCCATCCAACACTGCTAAAATAACGAGAAATTTCATTGCGATCTCGGGGATTGAAGAAATACGTCCAGCATCATATTCGCCGGATATGACACCTTGTGATTTCTGGTTATTTCCAAAATTAAAAAAAATTTAAAAGGAAAGGTCTTTAATAGCAAGGAAGCTATGATTAACAAGGTTAATGCTGAGCTTGATAAGCTTAAAAAGCAAGATTTTGAAGACTGTTTTCAGAAGTGGATCTATAGGCTTAATAAATACATTGAAATCAATGGCGATTATGCAGAGAAGATAAAAAGGACAAAGATTACGTTTAAATACAAAAACCATTTTTTTTTGTCTGGTCAACTTACCGAACTTTTGTTAATCCTCTCGTATAACAAGATATTGGAATATTTTGTTACAGAAGTTGTATCATTTATAAATAAGAGAAACAGAATCGGGCCGAGATGGCTACTTTGAGGAGCTCTTGATGAGACAATTAGTTGAGATATCTTTTACATGTTGTGTTCTATTACAGAGATAAGAGGTATCTCATTGGAGCAATCTTTGTTGAAAACCCAGTAGATATAGTTTATGGAAGACAATGGTCATATACAAAAGTTAGTTGGTCAAATTTTAATATAGTAGTCAAGTCAGGAATAATACAGTAGTCGAGAACACTTGGTTTGCTATTCACCGCAAACCGGGTAAGAAGGCCACAGAATGACAGCAACTAGATATATTGGTAACAACAAGATAATAAATTAACATTGAAATCACCACGAACAATACCTGAATCAAACTTAACAACATATTAAGAAATCTCATCAAAACATTAGTTGGGTGCGGAATTTTTTTCCGTTTCTACAATTAAGTATTCTATATCAATGTTAACCGATTTTCAAAGTAATTTCATGGAATAGCAAAATATTGCAACTCCACCTTCTCTTTTTCCTGACCTGTAATTAGGTATTATGTTGCAGTTTTTTATATTAGTAGGTAGAAGAGCATCGAACCATGTTTCAGAGACGCAAATGGCATAAACCAATGAAAGCTCAAATGCGGCGCGAACATAATCCCATTTGATCAGAATACAGTTTTCTGTTTCGCTGAATTAAATTTTTTTTGTTTCATTTGAATTCGAAAGGAAGGTGAAAGTTTTTAGTAAAAGTTTATTGAATACTTGATTGATTTGGTTATGTAGTACCAGCATGTGGAATCAAACAAAAAAAAAAAAATCATTAAGTCAGCACACTGTGTTGTTGTTGTTGTAGCGGTTCGCTAACCCCGCTTAGGGCAGGTATAGGCAGTCTAAGTCGCCGAGGTCATCTAACGGGAGGTCCAGGAAACGTGCTGTTTCGACAGGGTTGGACCAAAGGGAGAGGGGGGTTAGATGGGTCGGTTTAAGGGGGCATGTGAAGAGGTGGTTAGTATCGTGCGGGGACTCTCCACATGCAGGGCAAACGTTGGGTATGCTGGGGTCGAGTCTGGATATGTAGGAGTTTAACCTGCTACAGTATCCAGATTTGAGTTGTGCCAGAGTCACGCGGGTCTCGAGGCAGCTCGAGCTCACTGTCTGCGATGGGTGGTTGTTTGGATCCGAGTACGCCATTCACTAGGAGGGAGTCTAGGAAGGTGTTAACTGACTCCTGGTGAATGGCGTTCAGTGCCTGTCGGTAAGCCGTCCTGTCCAGCGGTTGTTGAATATGGTGCTGTATAGTGCTGTCGTAGTCGAGTACTCCTTTCCTGATGTGCCTAGGCGGAGGCTCCGCTTCTAGGAGGTGCCTGCTGGGGCGCTCCGCGCGGTGGCATCCCAACAGGAAAGCATTATGCTCCTTAACTCGTAGCATAGATGCTTCGCTGTGCAAGTGGTGTTCCGGTGACATCAGGAGGTTTCCTGTCGCAATCCTAAGGGCGGTGTTCTGGCAGGCCTGTAATTTCCTCCACTGCGTCTCGTTCGTCCCCGGCGCCCAAATCGGTGCAGCGTAATTTACGACCGGCCGGCCAATTGCTTTGTATGTTGCCAGCAAGGTTTCTTTATCTTTACCCCATGTGCTGCCGGCTAGCGCTTTGAGTATTTTGTTGCGGCCCTGGAGTTTTGCGGCAATTGCGGTCGTATGCGGAGTGAAGGAGTACAGGCTATCGAATGTGACCCCTACAATCTTAGGGTTGTTTCTAGCCGGTACTCCTTCGTCCAGCTGGTGAAGAGGGTAGCCGAGGATTTCGTCGGTTGTATTCGAAGATGTCTTGCAGTGAAGAAACGGGAGAGATCAGCGAGGTAGCCGTTCACTTTCGAACATAGGCTATCAATATCTTGGCCGGACGCCAATATCGAACAATCATCGGCATACGAGGTTAGTGAGACTCCTTCCGGTGGAGGAGGGAGCTTCGAAATGTAAAAATTAAACAGTAGCGGGGAGAGGACACCACCCTGCGGAACCCCCTGTTTAATTTTCCTCAATTTAGATGTTTCACCTCGGAATATGACCGATGATTGACGACCACTCAGGTAGCCCATGACCCACCTCTGCAACCCCGGCGGTAATGAGGATTCCTCAATGTCACTGAGTAGCACTGAATGATTGACAGTGTCAAAAGCTTTTGACAGGTCCAGCGCTACCAGGACAGTTCTCGCACAGGGTCGGTTTTGGTTCAGGCCATTGACCACCTGGGTGTTTATGGAGTTAAGTGCTGTTGTGGTGCTGTGCACTTTTCGGAAGCCATGCTGATGTGCTGCTGGACGCAGATGGTG
Organism: Ceratitis rosa; assembly: GCA_037013455.1. NCBI lineage: Eukaryota > Metazoa > Arthropoda > Insecta > Diptera > Tephritidae > Ceratitis > Ceratitis rosa. The sequence goes on from JAWMAG010000132.1 coordinate 850,243, forward strand.
AGTAAAACTCGGGAGCAGTAAGGCCTCAAGCGTCTTCGCTACTGGGGAGAGGAGAGTTATCGGCCGATAAGACTCTCCTTTGTTGGCTGGTTTCCCCGGTTTGAGTAGCGGGACCACCCTACCGGTCTTCCACAAATCTGGTATGATTAGGGTGGTCAAAGACAAATTGAGGACCTTAGTGAGGTATTCTGCTCCCGCTGGTCCGAGATGTTTTAGCATCAGCATGCTTATTCCGTCAGGGCCGATGGATTTGGAGGCTTTCGCCTTCCCAATAACCCCCTGAACCTCTTCTCTGGAGAAATCAAGCGCCGCGTTTGTGTTTGGCAGTTTGCGCATACGACGGATTACACGTCTTTTCGCTTTGTCTACCGAAGGATGCAGTGTAAAAAGCCGGCTAAAATAGCTCGCGCATCTCTTCGGGTCCGACGAGGCGCGATCACCGAATGAAGTTGGCGGGAGTCATGTTGCGGGGAGCTCCGGGAGACCGTGGAGGTCTGCGGGTTACCCAAAGTGGGTAAGTGTGCTGAAGGCACTGCCGTGGAGGCTGGGGGCGCACTTGGGCGCTGGCAACATGAGGCCACATAACGTGTGGTCCACTCCCTATGTGTCTTAAGGCCTGAACAGACCTTAAGATGACTCCAACCATTGCACTGGTTGCACCTAACCGAGATGGAGGAGTGGTGGAGTCTTTTGGTGCACACGCAGCAGAAGTAATCCGTCGGACCAGGGTTGGTTTCTACGCCAGCCCTGATTAGAAGGATTTGAAGCAACCCAGCTGCGAGGTATTGCTCCGATGGCGCACTTAAACTAATTTTACCTGTTGACCTAAACGGGGTTAGGTCGCCGAAAGGGTGACAGCCCTTGGCCGGATAAAATCCGGGTCAACTCCGGTACGTTGCTCTGCTTATAATTTCAACAAGTTTAATATCCATCTGGACATTATAGTTTCTTTAATAATTTATAATAAATAAATAGTGTTCGATTTCAAATAAATGTTTGTGTTTTAGTGTTTTGCTTTATGATTTTTATTTTGTTAACATAACTTCATAACTCAAAAAGGTTGGAGAGGCAAGACAACAGTCTGATTGGTCTATATGATGACGGCAACGTTGCATCTTTAATTGATTTAGCTATCATTTTTATCTGCGACTTTTCCATATTTGTGTTTAATATCCTAGCTTTAATATGGCATTGAAAACCTTTGCAAGAAAAACGAGAGCAATGACTGGCAATTCTTTAAGGTGGAGATTTTTTTGGATCTAAGGCGGTAAAGATATTTTTTATTTCAGACACAGAAGCTCCGCAAGTAACAGTGTATCTTGTGGCAGTATGGTTCGGTGATAAAGGTGAATTTGATGTCACCGTGTCGGCGATCTAAACCCGTTTAAATCAACAGGTAACATTAGTCCATGGTTATTAACCGAGCAACACCTCACAGTTGGACTGCTCCAAATCCCTCTCATCACGACTGGCGTCGAATCCAACCCTGATCCGACGGATTATTTCTGCTACATTTGCCACAAAAGACTCCATCATTCCTCCAGTTAGATGCAGCCAGTGTAATGGCTGGAGTCATCTTAAGGTCTGCTCAGGCCTTAGGAAACATGGAGAGTAGTCCACACGTTACGTGGCCCTATGCTGCCAGCGTTCAAATGCGCCCGCAGCCTCTGCGGCAGTGCCTTCAGCACCTTTAACCACTTTTTGGGTAACAACCCACAGACCTCGACAACCTCACGAAGCTCTCCGCAGCATGACTCCCACCACAACCAGCTTTTCAATTGCAAGATATTGGCGTCTGACCTGGATATTGATGACTTATGCATGCACGTAAACTGATTCCTCGACGATCATTTTCATTTCTTCAATGCAATATAATTAAAAATAAAGCCGACAAAGTCCTCGGCTACCGTTTTCACCAACTGGACAAAGGAATACAGGCTCGAACTCGATGTGAAAACCGATGGCGTCAAAACTCCGACTACAAACAACCCAAAGTTACTGGGAGTCGCATTCGACACAATTGCCGCAACAAAATCCCCAAAGCGCTAGCCGGCATTACCTGGGGAAAACATAAAAAAAACTTGGCTGGCAAATACAAAGTAAGTGGCCGGCCGGTCATAAGCTACTCTGCACCGATCTTGGTACCGAAGACAAACGCAGTTGTAGAACTTGCAGGGCTGCCAAAACACCACCCAAACGGCCTTAAAAGGAAGCCTTCTGATGTCGCCTGAGCATTACTTGCCAGCAATTTCTGCTGGGATGCACTTAAAGTCATTTACCAAGAGTCAGTCAATACCTTTAAGAACTCTCTCTGTAAACGGCGTTCTCGGAGTCAAATCACCACCTATAACAACTTAGTTCTAGAGATTGTAGCAGGTTAAACTCTTACTTATCCAGACTCGACCCCGACATACCTAACGTATGTACAGCATGTAAAGAGTCCCCGCCGGACACTAACCACATCTTTACATGGCTCCTAAAACCAACTCATCTAACCCCCCTCTCCCTTTACTCAATGATGACATCATTGACGTAAGCGGTTAAATCAACAACAACAACATGTACCAGTATTTGCTTGAAATTCTGTACTAAGATGATCTGTAAAACTAGCCACCTTTTCTTCATCCGTTCTGGCCCACGAACCTTTACGCAGTCTCAACCCTACTTCAGTTCTTAAAGGTGGCTTAAGAATTTTGCTAGCTTTAATAGAAACGTTGGGAGACAAAGAGTTTTAAAAGTTTAATATGTAAAAAGCCCGTGTCCGTGTGTATGTTCCAAAATAACTCAAAAACGAGTCAACTGATGTTCATGAAAGTTGACGTATATATGTTATTGATCCAACTTAGATGATAGGATGGTTATTTTTTAAATAAATGGTCTCTATAATTAATAATTAATAAAAAACAGATCATCAACTTTGATTGTTGTTATTTATCGTAGTTTCCATAAGTCTGGAACAGATGGCGCCTTAAGCGAGTTTCTTTAAAGAGAATTGTAAGACATTGTGTTGTTGGCTGTATTCAATTGAGTGGCAAAAACGAGGCTTACCTCATGTTCACATTTTAATTTGGCTTGAAGATAAAATTCGACCAGAGGAAATTGATCAAATTATTTCAGCCAAAATTCCAGATTCTTCAATTGATCAAGAGTTATTTAATATTGTTACAAGTCATATGATTCATAGACCGTGGGGAGTCTTGAACATGACTTCACCATGAAAATTTTCATAAGAAATTGACAATCAATACCATTACTGACATTGATGATTATCCATTGTATCGTCGCAGAAACGCTAATAATGGTGCTCATACATATAGAATGGGAACGTCAAATTCTAACTAATTAGAGATTGACAATAAATTTGGTACCATATTCACCAAAATATGAACGAAAATGATGAAATATGACGCTATCAAATGGGTAGATACATTAGCTGCAATGAAGCTATCTGGCGCATATTTAGCTTCCCTATACACCACAGAGAACCTGCTATCCAACATCTTGCGGTGCATCTCGAAAATGGACTACGTTTGTAATTCACTGAAGAAAACATCCTTCAAAGAGTTAACAGCATTGCGCCATTCGTTTCTTTTTTTGCTGTGTGGTGCCAATTGGAAATACCAAGTACAGTCAGGTTCTTCTCTACCTGGTCATTCCAACGGAGTGGAGGTCTTCCTCTTCCTCTGCTTCCACCGACGGATTCTGCATCGAAAACTTTCAAAGATGGAGTATTAGTATTCATCCGGACCACATGGCCTAGCCAGCGTAGCCGCTGGTTCTTGATTTACTGCGCTATGCCAATGTCGTCGTATAACTCGCACAGCTCATCGTTCCATCGTCTGCGATATTTGCAGTTGCCAACTCGAAGAGGACCATAAATCTTAGGCAAAACTTTTCTCTCAAAAACTCCTAACGCCAACTCATCAGATGTTGTCATCATCCATGCTTCCGCACCATATAGTAGGACGGGTTCGATGAGAGACTTGTAGAGTTTGGTTTTCGTTCGTCAGGAGAGGACTTTACTTTTCAATTGCCTACTTAGTCCAAAGTAGCACCTGGTGGCAAGAGTGATTCTGTGTTGGATTTAAAGGCTGATATTATTAGTGGTATTGCTGCTGGTTCCTAAGTTGACGAAATTATCTACGACCTCGAAGTTATGACTGTCAACAGTGACATGGGAGCCAAGTCACGAATGCGATAACTATTTGTGTGATGGGAGGAGATATTTCGTCTTGCCCTCATTCACTACAAGACCCATATCCTTCACTCTCTATCCAGTCTGGAGAAAGCAGAACTCACGGCGCGGTTGTTGAGGCCAATAATGTCGATATCATCGGCGTACACCAGCGGCTGTACACTCTTATGGAAGATTGCACCTTCTCTTTTCAGCTCAGCAGCTCGTATTATTTTCTACAGAAATAAGTTAAAAAAGTCACACGAAACCTCGTGTGGTATCGAACGGCTCGGAGAGGTCCTTCTCGATCCAGACAAAGCTTTTAGTGTTGCTTAACGTCAGTGTACATAGCCGTATAAATTTTGCTGGGATACCAAATTGAGACATAGCGGTGTAAAGACAGCACCTATTCGTGCTGTTGAAGGCGGCTTTAACACAGACGAAGAGGTGGTGGACGTCGATCCTCTTTTCACGGGTCTTTTCCAATATTTTGCGCACGGTGAATATTAGGTGAATGGTTGAATTACCAAGTCGAAATCCACACTGATAAGGTTCAATCAGTTGGTTGACGGTGAGCTTTAGTCTTTCACACAATATGCTCGACAGGAACTTGTAGGCGATATTAAGGAAAATTATCCCACGATAATTGGCGCAGACTGTGTGGTCCTCTTTTTAATAGATTGGCAAAACACACTTAAATTCCAATCATCGGGCATGCTTTCGTCCCACCGTATTCTGCAAGTTAGCTGATGCATGCACTTTGACAGCTCTTCACCGCCATGTTTGAATAGTTCTGCCGGCAGGCCGTCAGCTCCAGCCGCTTTGTTGTTTTTTAAGCGAGCGATTGCTACTCGAACTTCTTCATGGTCTGGTAATGGAACGTCTTTTTCATCGTTGTCGATTGGGGTTTCGGGCTCACTATCTCCGTTTACTCCGTAGGCAGTCTGTTTTCTCTCCACTGCGACACGGCAGTCCTCATCGTAGCAGCTGTTTTTGCGACCTTTACGAAATTAAATAGTTTCGTTTGCAGCTGTGCGTAGGGAGCTTGAAATGCCGTCCCACAGTTCCCGTATACCGAGTTGCTGATGAGTACTCTCAGAGAGCAGGAGTGCAAGTCGAGTAGAAAATCGTTTGGCTGTCTGTTGTGATTGCAGCTTTTCGATGTCGAACTTTCCTTGTGTTTGTTGACGAATCGATATTGGGTCCTAGAAGTGTACGCACGTCAAGAACACTGGAGACATGTCTTCCTCTATCACAACATGATCGATCTGATGTATTTTTTCATGCTGGAATCTAGTACTACAGACAAACATATTTCGGACCCCGGCTTTTCGACGTCGAACTTTCCCTGTGTTTGTTGGCGGGCGTTCTTCGAAACACAGAGGCGCGTTCGTATCTTCACAGCAACAAGATAGTGGTCCGAGTCGATGTTGGGTCCTCGAAATGTACGCACGTCAAGAACACTGGAGACATGTCTTCCATCTATCACGACATGATCGATCTGGTTTTGTGTTTTTCGATCAGGGGACAGCCAAGTGGCTTCATGTATTTTTTTGTGCTGGAATCTAGAGCTACAGACAACCATATGTCGTGCCCCGGCGAAGTCGATCAGCCTCAACACATTAAGGGATGTTTCGTTGTGGAGGCTGAAATTTCCAACTGTCACGCCAAAGATAACTTCTTTGTCCACCCTGGCATTAAAATCGCAAAGCACGATTTTCACATCGTGTCGGGGGCAGCGCTCATAAGTATGCTCTAGGAGCTCATAAAAGGCATCTTTGGCCAAATCGTCGTTCTTTTCCGTAGGGGCGTGGGCGAAAATCAACGATATATTAAAAAATTTCGCTTTGATGAGGATTTTGGCGAGACGCCCATACACCGAGGTAATGACGACGACGGAGTCTCTCCACCACAAATCTGACACCAAATTTGCCCTCCTTTATATGGCCGCTGGCCTTTATTCTTATGAGGACATTAACCAGCTGGGCAGTGGCAGCTTCCCAATTAAGGAACCGGACATTCCAGGTGCATGCCCTCAAATCGTGATCCTTAATTCGTTTGCGGGGGTCGTCAACAGAAAGGGGTTACTCTTCCGAGGCGTTGCTAACTTTTTCATTAGAGCTGGTTTCTACGTGATGGGTCCCAAACCCAGCGCACAACCCCGCTAGGGGAGTAAGTTTAAAAATTTTACACATTTATATAGAGAGCCGCTCGCTTCAGGACTGACGCCCGCTCGCAGCCGCACCTCTGGTAAACAGATGCTACCATTAGACTTCAGCGGACCCTTAAACGGAATAAGTCAGTCAGGCTCCACTGAAGCTTCCTCTCTCATTAGCTGTGACCCAAGGTTCCACACGGGTTGGTTACCGCATCTTGCACAAGGGTTGCTTACGTTTCCAGGGTGCGCGACGTGAACGCAAGAGTAATAGTTGAGTATAATAGCCTCGCAACTGTCACAGCATACCAAGAAGCTTGACTACACCCCATTTTTTTAATTAATATTGTCTTATGTTGGATTCATTACTCAAAATTTTAAGAAAACTAATTTTTCTATAAAAAAATAGTATTTTTTTTTTTTGTTATTGGATTTTCTGCAAATTTGTCTTCAGAAAGTATGTGGAGATAAGAAAAAGGAATTTTACTCACCTTTCCAACGATACCAAATAAATTTATAAAATTGGGTGTACAACTCTTTGAGATATAGCGTTTTATAGTTTTCGAAAATTCTCCTCGTTTCCCCCTATCTACGAACATAAAAGAACATACACCGTTAAGGTAGAAGAAAATGATTTAATGGTCGTGGTCCGCTCTGATTTCAGGATTTTGATGGTGTAGATTTTGTTTGTGGCAAACTTTTTTTTTCGTAGATACGAGGGCGAAGAGGTAATTTTCGAAAATTATAAAACGCTATATCTCTAAAAGTAAAGTTGTAAAGTTGTTGAAAAGATGACTGAAATTTCCGGCGAAACCATCCACTGTGAGATCATATTTTCAGACCAAGTATTTCCTATTGTTATATCTAGTACCTCTTTCCAATTTATTGTAACGCTGGTGTTGTACACCCACCGTTGACGACGTGAAGATCATTACTTATCATAAATTCTAATAGAGACTCACCTCTAATATTGTTGTTGGTGCTGCCCCATGTTATACTGTGCGCGTTTGCATCGTAGCCTATTACACCGTCCGACACGATTTTTGACCCACGAAAAAACCAAACATTTTTGGAAACTAGGACAAAAAAAAATACCTGTATCTGGCTGTCTTGCTGGATCTAGTCGTTTATGATTTTTAGGGGTGAAAACAACCCCTTAGTGAAAAATTACAAAATCTTTTTTAAAAGTTATTAATTTTTTTATAAAACTTATTATGCAGGGCTTTGCGGGGTCGCTGATTATGAATCTGATATCAGATTTTCAAACTTCGAAATGGCGGATCCAATATGGCGGCCAAAAACTTAAAAAGTCATTAATTTTTTATAAAACTTGGTATCCAGGGGTTTTTGGTGTCGCTGATTATAAATCTGATGTCAGATTTTCAAAATTCAAAATGGCAGATCGAATTTGACGGTCAAAATTAATAACAATTCATAAAATTTGGTAACCGGAGGGTTTCAGGGTCAGTGATTGTTATCAGATTATTGCCAGATTTTGAAAATGCACAATGATAAATCCGATAAGCTGGATAATCACAAATAATTTAAACCTATTCTCAGATGTGTTCTTTGTATATTGGAAATTTTTTAACGAAAAAGAAGGTTTTGTAGTAAGATAATATAAAACCAACATATAAAAAATGTCATTTGTTTTGATTTTGCACTTCAAAATCGGGAGTGCTGTTGAATAAAAATGGATTGTCCAAAACGTAATTGTTTTTGCTACGTATGTGGACTCTGCACCAGCGGATAATTTACGAAATTTAAAAAAAGTATATCAAACACATGAAAAAATTGATTATGCTGACGTAGAATCTGTAATAAAGGCACAGATACGTTCGGAACAATTTTCAACAGCTCCGTCAGAGAATGTTTCAAACTTTGATTTTATTCTCGAGGAAAAAATGTCATCCGAAAATTCTTCGCCACCGCTATCTGAATTTGAATTGTCACCGTCAGAATTAGATCCCAAAGAAATACATTTTGTAACCAAATCGGATTTCAACGATTTGGTTCGAGATACGAAAATATCGAAAGAGACAGCGGAAACAATTGGTTTTCGGTAAAAACAATAGAATTTGGTTGCTGATGGAAACGTTCCAGCATAGAGCCATTTAGTAAACATTGTTTTATGCAGAAAAAAGTTTTGCAGGGACATTAACGCAATGTTTGGTGATATCAGTTACCCTCATGTTCCAGAAGAATGGAACTCGTCGATTTGTAGTCTTAAAGTAGTATTACTTCACATTGGGAATAAATTTCCATCTGTTCCAATAGCCTACGCTACAAAAAAGAAGGAAACTCATGAAAACATGAAGTTAATTTTGGAGGTTCAATTACAAGCAGTACAACTTGAAAATTTGTTGTGATTTAAAAGTGGTTGCGCTATTAACTGGTGTCAAGCAAGGATTTTCGAAACATCAATGCTCTTTGTGTGTTTGGGAGGGACGCAAAAAGAAACAACATTACACAAACTTTAAGTGGGATGCTCATACAAATTTTAAACTAGGTGAATTTAGCATTGATCATAATCCGCTTGAAGATGGGTGTGACAATATTTTGCCACCTCTTCGCATTAAGCTGGACATTTTCCGAAATTTCGTTTGTGCAATGAATCCTAATTACGAAGCCTTCAAGTTATTGACAAAAATCTTTCCAAAATTGAGCGACGCAAAAATCGAAATCATTTGAAATATATAATTTTTAATTAATTAAAGTTAAATTCTTTTCAGGTGCTCTCAATGATACGCAAATAAATAAATTGATTAAAGACGAAAATTTTTTAAAATTATTAAAACCAATTGAACGACAAGCATGGAAATGTTTCATAGATGTTGTACAAAATTTTCGTGGGAACAAAAGGGCGGAAAACTATAAAACAATTGTTAAGAAAATGGTTTCCGCATACCGTGCAATAGGTGTTAATATGTCAGTAAAAATTCATTTTTTGCACAATCATTTGAACTTCTTTCCGTCCAATCTTGGAGATTTCAGCGATGAGCATGGCGAACGTTTCCATCAAGACATCGCAACAATTGAGACTCGATACAAAGAAAAGGACATTCGACATATGCTTGGGGAGTATTGCTGGTCACTTTGTCGTCATACGAACAGTGAATCATTTAACCGGAAAAAAAGTCAGTTTGAAAGGCTCTGAAAATATGGATTTTTGGATATTTAATTGTAGATTTGGAAAAAAAATCTATCACATAATTAAATGTTCTAATTTTCATTTCAGAATTGTAATTTTGCATTCTTATCAGACTTCCATTTTTTATTTTGACAATCTGGTATCAAGTTTTATAAAAAAATAATGACTTTTGAAGTTTCTGGCCGTCATATTGGATCCGCCATTTTGAATTTTGAAAATCTGACATGAAATTCATAAACAGCGACCCCAAAAACCCCTGGATACCAAGCTTTATAAAAAATTAATGATATTTTAAGTTTTTGGCCGCCATATTGGGTCCGCCATTTTGAAATTTGAAAATCTGACATCAGATTCATAAACAGCGACCCCAAAAACCCCTGCCTACTAAGTTTTTTAAAAAATTAATAACTTTTAAAAGCGATCCTGTCACTTTTTATTTAGTGGTTGTTTTCTCCCCTAAAAATCATGAACGAATCGATCTAGCAAAACGACCAGACACGGGTACTTTTTTTGGTTCTAGTTTCAGAAAACGTTTGATTTTTTCGTGGGTCAGAAAAAAGTTGATTTTTGTTGGATGGTGTGACTAGCGGACTAGGGAAGTAAGCGGATGCAACTATTTTATTTGCTGTATTTCGTTCTTCTTTCGTGGTAATTTGTATTGCTACCAGTTATCATACGTAAGATCCCATATAACTTTTGTGGATTTGCCTTTTAATCCCTTTACCTGACTTTTGTAGGTCCATAGCTCCTGCCCCATTACAACGTCCAGATCATCCGAGGGTCGGAGGGTGAGTTTTTGGCGCTAATTAATTTTTTTAACATTAAATTACTTTATTTTTGATTTGATTTATATTGTAGCCATTTCACTGAAAAGCAACTTATTTGCACGGAAAGCGTTCCAAAATATCAGAGTTTGCAAAGTATTGTTGGTTCGACCCAGGGTTACAATCTAAAGCGCGGCCGAAGGCCCCCAACTTACAAAAGAGTTTAACTCAAGAATACAGTACAAGGCGAATATGCTATTATTTAAGAGAATTTATGTTACATGTTATATATCAAATTAAAAGTATTTTGATGCTCCTACTTATAGTTAATACGACTTTTCAAGAAAAGATTGACTTTAAAAAAAATAGTAGATTTTGTATTATGAATTTCCTCAAAATTTAGCTTCAGAAAGTATTTACATATGGACGTTAAAGAAAAGGAATTCCACTTACTTGTCCAACGATACCAAGTTTTTAAACGATGTACAACTGTTTAAAATATATATACGAAAATAAAAGTTTGCCACAAAAAAGATTATATCGTTAAAATCAGGAAAACAGGGCGGTCTGTATTCTGCAATAGACCAAAAGTTTGCCCAAAAAAAAAAATATATCACTAAAATCCCGAAATCAGAACGGACCAGGAACATTAATTTATTTGTTCTACCTTAACGGTCTGTATTCTGTACTTATGCCAATAAACCTGCTACTACAAGTATTTTTCAATTATATTAATAGATTTTTTTTAATGAAAGGTACCTATCATTCGGCAAAGCCGAAAACTATACATTTTTATTATTTAAACAAATATTTTTTTTTAGCCGGAAGTAACTGGAGAATTAAGACAGTTGCTTGAACTATGGATTGATTGTAACCAGATCAATGAAATTCCAACAAGCGTTTGTAAATTGCGGGATCTAGTGCATTTTGATGCTGTGGGTAATAACATTACATCTATTGCCCAAGATATTGCTTATTGGAAAAGTATTGAGGTATTGTCTTTATGCTCAAATAACCTAGACCAATTACCTAACAATGTTGGCTCGTTAAAACCTCTAGTCACTTTGAAATGCGAATCGAATGAGTTAAAGCTATTACCTGATCGCATTTATAATTTGGAAAGTGTTGAAGAACTTGAGCTCAGTCACAATAGCCTTACTTACCTGCCACCTACGTGTACAATTGGAATGCTGAGAAAATTACGATATTTATTTTTAGATTGTAATGACCTTCTTTCATTACCTGATGGAATATGTAGTTGCAGTGAATTAAGAATATTAAGTATCAACAGAAATAAAATATTTGAATTACCAAAAAGTATCGGGCGGCTGGCTAAAATTAAGTTCTTAATATAGTAAACAATCGCATCTCAAAAATACCTGTACCCATTTTAAGCTTGACGAATTTAATTACTTTATGGATCAGCGATTACCGATCTCAGCCACAATACAATATGTCGAGCCCCGTACAAAGTTTGAACTTACATGCTTTATGTTACCTCAAGGGAGCATTTCTCTGAATCCGCAAACTCATGAGAGTTGTTCATTAGAAATTTCTATTCAACCTGAAACTCCACGAAAAGAAATACAAAAGTTTAGTTGTGATGATAACGAAGTTAAAACAATATCGCAAAGCTCCAATCCATTTCGTCGAATATGTTTCGCAGAAACCCAGTTGTTATTAGTATTTCATCAAACTTCCTATCTGAGAATTTAAAGAGCGACAAGAATCCGGTAAATCCTGTTGAAGTCAACAAATATGTGCGTATATTGCGCTCACCGACGCCTTATCCAAAGGAATTGCTGTTTTTAGCCAAAAGTATTCGCACTGAACGAAACGAAAATATTAACACAAATGCTGAACAGTCAGTGAATCCATCTTTATTATTGGACACAATAAATGTTTCATTCATCAGTGATCAATAATCATTTTTGATGCTTGATAGTAAACCTTTTAGCGTGCAATAAACGACGAGAAACAGCTCGATCCAAAAGATACGGATAATCTTTTTCATATGAAAAAAGTCGATACATCTAGAGTGTCTCCGAGATACTTGTCATTGAATGATGATCTTACCGGATTCAGAGACCGCAGTATCAAACTTCCAACTGCTTTGAAACGGGAAATAATTTAATACCGATCAATAACTCACTTCAAGCGCCTCCATATCATACTGCTCGGTTAAACAGTGCAAGAATCGATGACATTAAGGTAGAAGCCCAGAACTCTGTAAAAAAATTTTTAACTGCCTCCCGGTTGGATGCGGATAAAACCCCTGTAATGGGTGAGGATTTTTTTAACCTTGACGAGCACTGTCAAAGTAAGCATCATTAAATTAATGTTAAAAGAAAGGCAAAAGTTGACTTACATTATGTTGCGAAAAGTATAGATGTATGTAATGAAACGAAGAATAGTCAAATACCTAAAGAAATTTTTTTCAAAAAATACTCCATGGTTGTTTGGAGTGCATAAAAATCCAAGAGTGGTATGGTATATGGATACACTCAGTAATCAAATAAGTTCTTAATTTCTTTTTTAGATACAAGTTATATTGAAATGGGACAAAAGTGCTGGATTTGACATAGAGGAACTACCTCTAAAGGTAATTTCATATGTTCTGTTTCTACTTTACGTAACTGCCTTACGACATTAGTGGAATATCCAATTCTTTCTTGATTCAGGAAGGGGTTTACGTTTCTTTCGTTGTCCCGAAATCAAATGCTGCTCGTATATTGTGCATCGGCGATAAGTTATTTGAGATTAATGGTCAGGATTTAACAAATGCCAACCTGATGGAAGCTAAACAAGCTCTTATGAATGCAGGAACCAGCATGCATATAATGCTATCGAGAAAATAGGCTAATGTAAAATAATTCATATTTTTATACTCTAATATTATAAATGAGTATATTTTGAAATAGTGGTTTAGGAGGCATAAATGCAGAATACAAACCGTTAAGGCAGAACAAAATAAATTCATGGTTTTTGTTGTTGTTGTGGCGGCTTTTCCACCCCCTTGTGGTTGTCTAAATCACCGAGGTCATCTAACAGGAGGTCCAGGAAACGAGCTGTTTTGATGGGTTCGGACCAGGGGCAGAGGGCATTAGAAGTGTCAGTTTTAAGGGGCATGTACAGAGGTGGTTAGTGTCGTTCGGTTGGGCATACGTCAGGTATGTCGGTGTCGAATCTGGATAAGTTTAACATGCTACAATAGCCAGAACTAAGTTGTGCCTGCGTATTACGCTGGACTCTCGAAGCAGCTTGAGCTCTTCGTCTGCTTCGTTCGAGAACGCCATTCACTGGCAGAGAATTCATGAAGGTGTTGACAGACTCTTGGTGAATGGCGTTTAGTGCTTGTCTGTACGCCGTTCTGTCCAATGATTGTAAATGTTGCTGAATACAGTGCTTTAAGTCGAGTACGACTCTCGCGATATCCAGTTGAACGCACCGGGTTTTATCCGGCCAAGAGCCGTCACTCTTTCGGCGACCTAACTTAAACAGGGTCAGCAGGTAACATTTTATTTTAGGTAGTATAGTTTGCAGTTATATATACATATAATTGGCGCTTTGTAACCGCTGAAGCGATTTTCGGCCGAGCTCCTCCTCCACTTTGTGGTTTTGCATCTTGATGTTTTCCCAACAAATGGAGGGACCTACAGTTTATACTAAGCCGCCCCCGAATACCTGATGGTTTTTTTACGAGAAGCCTTTATTTCATATCCGAAATATACTCGGAGGGGTGGATATTTCCTGCCGAGGGGAGATCGCAATTAGAAAATTTAACTTAATTGTTTATTTTGAACAAATTCTCCATAACTTTTGGATGTTGATGGCACCGGAATTCGAACTCGAGACTTCCGAATGCCAGTATGCAATGCTAACCACCGGCTACCGTGGTCACCGCGGTTGCAGTTAATTAAACATTATTTAAAGAAAAAATTGATTTTCTATAAAAATATAGTATTTTTATTGGAAGTAGAATTTCTCAAAGTTTATCTTTAAAAATGCAAAGATATGAATATGAAAAAAGAAATTTTACTTATCTTTCCAACATAGGTTGGTTTAGAATTTTTAAAAATTTTAAAATTTCGAAAATTCACTTCGCCCCCATATCTTTGTAAATAAAAGCTTACCTAGAAAAAGAGTATATCATTAAAATCAGGGCGGACCACGCACACTTATTTATTTTGTTCTACCTAAATGGTCTGTATATTGCACTTCAGATTTACATATTTAATTTTAGTACACAAGAAATAGTGCAAAAAATAAGTAATTATTACATTAAAGACACATTAACAATAATAATAATAATAACAATAATATTAGCAATAATAATAATATTAATGATTATAATAATAATAATAATAATAATAATAATAATAATAATAATAATAATAATAATAGTAAAAATATTAAAAATAATAATAGTAATAATAATAATAACAATAATAACAATAATATTAATAATAATAATAATAATAATTATAATAATATAACTAACAGAAAATTAAAGAAATTGCAACAATTAGGGATAAAACACTAGACGGCAGCACCTGGGGTAAAGATAAAGAAACCTTGCTGGCAACCCATACAGCAATTGACCGGCCGGTCGTAAACTATGCTGCAACGATCTGGGCGCCGGGGACGAACGATACGCAGGTGAAGAAGTTACAGGCCTGTCAAAACACCGCCCTTAGGACAGGAAACCTCCTGATGTCGCCGGAGCATCACTTGCACAACGAAGCATCTATGCTACGAGTTAAAAAGCATAATACTTTGCTGGGAAGCAGTCCCTATTGGGATGCTACCGTAGGGATATTGTAGCAGGTTAAACTCTTACTTATCCAGACTCGAACCCAGCATACCCAACGTATGCCCTGCTTGTGGAGATTCTCCGCACGACACTAACCACCTCTTGACTTAAACTTAAACAATCCGGTCGAAACAGCACGTTTCCTGAACCTCCCTTTAGATGACCTTGGTGTTTTAGATTGATTAAGCCTGTCCTAAGCGTGGTTAAGGAACCGCTACAACAACAACAACAGACAAAGAACAGCCTAGTTGACAAAAGGGTATTATAATATTATCTACTCTGGCGGATTCGAGGCAACTCAAAAAGATTAAACCGAGATCAAGATGTTGTCCTCTCCCCATTACTGTTTAATTACAACATCTCGAAGCTTCCTTCTCCATCAGAAGCGGTTTCTCTGATATTAAATGCCGATGATTGCAAGATGTTGGCGTCTGACCTGGATATTGATGTCTTATGTATGAACGCAAACTGATATCTCGACGACCTTTCCTATTTCTTCAATGCAAGATAATTAAAAATAAAGCCGACAAAGTCCTCGGCTACCGTTTTCACCAACTGGACAAAGTTATACAGGCTCGAACTCGATGTGAAAATCGATGGAGTCAAAACTCCGACTACAAACAACCCAAAGTTACTGGGAAAAACATTAAAAAATCCTGGGGAAAACATTAAAAAATCTTGGTTGGCAAAATACAAAGTAATTGGCTATAAACTACTCTGCTCCGATCTTGGTACCGAAGACAAACGAGATGCAGTTGAAGAAGTTGCAGGGCTGCCAAAACACCACCCATCTATGCCACGAGTTAAGGAGTCAAAGGTATTGCTGTGCAAGCAATTTCTGCTGGGATGCAATTAAAGGCATTTACTAAGAGTCAGTCAATACCTTTAAGAACTCTCTCTGTAAATGGCGTTCTCGGAGTCAAATCACCATCTATAACAGACGAAGAGCTCAAGATGCCTCGAGAGTCCATTATAATATGCAGGCACAACTTTGTTCTTGATATTGTAGCAGGTTAAACTCCTACTTATCCAGACTCGACCCCGACATACCTAACGTATGTCCAGCATGTAAAGAGTCCCCGCCCGACTCTAACCACATCTTTACATGGCCCCTAAAATCAACTCATCTAACCCCCCTCTCCCTTTGCTCAATGATGACATCGTTGAAGGAGGCGGCTAAATCAACAACAACAACATGTACCAGTATTTGCTTGAAATTCTGTACTAAGATGATCTGTAAAACCAGCCACCTTTTCTTCATCCGTTCTGGCCCTTGAACCGTTACGCAGTCTCAACGGTGCTTCAGTGCTTAAAGGTGGCTTAAGAATTTTGCTAGCTTTATTATAAACGTTGGGACACAAAGATTTTTAAAATCTTAATATATAAAAAACCCGTGTCCGTGTGTATGTTCCGAAATAACTCAAAAACGAGTCAACTGATATTCATGAAAATTGACATATACCTATATTATTTGGTCGAACTTAGATGATAGGATGGTTATTATTTAAATAATATCAGAGTTTGCAAAGTATTGTTGGTTCGACCCAGGGTTACAATCTAAAGCGCGGCCGAAGGCCCCCAATTTACAAAAGAGTTTAACTCAAGAATACAGTACAAGGCGAATATGCTATTATTTAAGAGAATTTATGTTACATGTTATATATCAAATTAAAGGTATTTTGATGCTCCCACTTACAGTTAATACGACTTTTCAAGAAAATATTGACTTTAAAAAAAAAATAGTAGATTTTGTATTATGAATTTCCTCAAAATTTAGCTTCAGAAAGTATTTACATATGGACGTTAAAGAAAAGGAATTCCACTTACTTTTCCAACGATACCAAGTTTTTAAACGGTGTACAACTTTTTAAAATATATATACGAAAATAAAAGTTTGCCACAAAAAAGATTATATCGTTAAAATCAGGAAAACAGGGCGGTCTGTATTCTGCAATAGACCAAAAGTTTGCCCAAAAAAAATAAAATTATATCACTAAAATCCCAAAATCAGAACGGACCAGGATCATTAATTTATTTGTTCTACCCTAACGGTCTGTATTCTGTACTTATGCCAATAAACCTGCTACTACAAGTATTTTTCAATTCTATTAATAGATTTTTTTTAATGAAAGGTACCTGTCATTCGGCAAAGCCGAAAACTATACATTTTTATTATTTAAACAAATATTTTTTTTGCCGGAAGTAACTGGAGAATTAAGACAGTTGCGTGAACTATGGATTGACTGTAACCAGATCAATGAAATTCCAACAAGCGTTTGTAAATTGCGGGATCTAATGCATTTTGATGCTGTGGGTAATAACATTACATCTATTGCCCAAGATATTGCTTATTGGAAAAGTATTGAGGTATTGTCTTTATGCTCAAATAACCTAGACCAATTACCTCACAGTGTTGGCTCGTTAAAACCTCTAGTCACTTTGAAATGCGAATCGAATGAGTTAAAGCTATTACCTGAAAGCATTTATAATTTGGAAAGTGTTGAAGAACTTGAGCTCAGTCACAATAGCCTTACTTACCTGCCACCTACGTGTACAATTGGAATGCTGAGAAAATTACGTTATTTATTTTTAGATTGTAATGACCTTCTTTCATTACCTGATGGAATATGTAGTTGCAGTGAATTAAGAATATTAAGTATCAACAGAAATAAAATATTTGAATTACCAAAAAGTATCGGGCGGCTGGCTAAAATTAAGTTTTTAATATAGTAAACAATCGCATCTCAAAAATACCTGTACCCATTTTAAGCTTGACGAATTTAATTACTTTATGGATCAGCGATTACCGATCTCAGCCACAATACAATATGTCGAGCCCCGTACAAAGTTTGAACTTACATGCTTTATGTTACCTCAAGGGAGCATTTCTCTGAATCCGCAAACTCATGAGAGTTGTTCATTAGAAATTACTATTCAACCTGAAACTCCACGAAAAGAAATACAAAAGATTAGTTGTGATGATAACGAAGTTAAAACAATATCGCAAAGCTCCAATCCATTTCGTCAAATATGTTTCGCAGAAACCCAGTTGTTATTAGTATTTCATCAAACTTCCTATCTGAGAATTTAAAGAGCGACAAGAATCCGGTAAATCCTGTTGAAGTCAACAAATATGTGCGTATATTGCGCTCACCGACGCCTTATCCAAAGGAATTGCTGTTTTTAGCCAAAAGTATTCGCACTGAACGAAACGAAAATATTAACACAAATGCTGAACAGTCAGTGAATCCATCTTTATTATTGGACACAATAAATGTTTCATTCATCAGTGATCAATAATCATTTTTGATGCTTGATAGTAAACCTTTTAGCGTGCAATAAACGACGAGAAACAGCTCGATCCAAAAGATACGGATAATCTTTTTCATATGAAAAAAGTAGATACATCTAGAGTGTCTCCGAGATACATGTCATTGAATGATGATCTTACCGGATTCAGAGACCGCAGTATCAAACTTCCAACTGCTTTGAAACGGGAAATAATTTAATACCGATCAATAACTCACTTCAAGCGCCTCCATATCATACTGCTCGGTTAAATAGTGCAAGAATCGATGACATTAAGGTAGAAGCCCAGAACTCTGTAAAAAAATTGTTAACTGCCTCCCGGTTGGATGCGGATAAAACCCCTGTAATGGGTGAGGATTTTTTTAACCTTGACGAGCACTGTCAAAGTAAGCATCATTAAATTAATGATAAAAGAAAGGCAAAAGTTGACTTACATTATGTTGCGAAAAGCATAGATGTTTGTAATGAAACGAAGAATAGTCAAATACCTAAAGAAATTTTTTTCAAAAAATTTACCATGGTTGTTTGGAGTGCATAAAAATCCAAGAGTGGTATGGTATATGGATACACTCAGTAATCAAATAAGTTCTTAATTTCTTTTTTAGATACAAGTTATATTGAAATGGGACAAAAGTGCTGGATTTGACATAGAGGAAATACCTCTACAGGTAATTTCATATGTTCTGTTTCTACTTTACGTAACTGCCTTACGACGTTAGTGGAATATCCAATTCTTTCTTGATTCAGGAAGGGGTTTACGTTTCTTTCGTTGTCCCGAAATCAAATGCTGCTCGTATATTGTGCATCGGCGATAAGTTATTTGAGATTAATGGTCAGGATTTAACAAATGCCAACCTGATGGAAGCTAAACAAGCTCTTATGAATGCAGGAACCAGCATGCATATAATGTTATCGAGAAAATAGGCTAATGTAAAATAATTCATATTTTTATACTCTAATATTATAAATGAGTATATTTTGAAATAGTGGTTTAGGAGGCATAAATGCAGAATACAAACCGTTAAGGCAGAACAAAATAAATTCATGGTTTTTGTTGTTGTTGTGGCGGCTTTTCCACCCCCTTGTGGTTGTCTAAATCACCGAGGTCATCTAACAGGAGGTCCAGGAAACGAGCTGTTTTGATGGGTTCGGACCAGGGGCAGAGGGCATTAGAAGTGTCAGTTTTAAGGGGCATGTACAGAGGTGGTTAGTGTCGTTCGGCTGGGCATACGTCAGGTATGTCGGTGTCGAATCTGGATAAGTTTAACATGCTACAATAGCCAGAACTAAGTTGTGCCTGCGTATTACGCTGGACTCTCGAAGCAGCTTGAGCTCTTCGTCTGCTTCGTTCGAGAACGCCATTCACTGGCAGAGAATTCATGAAGGTGTTGACAGACTCTTGGTGAATGGCGTTTAGTGCTTGTCTGTACGCCGTTCTGTCCAATGATTGTAAATGTTGCTGAATACAGTGCTTTAAGTCGAGTACGACTCTCGCGATATCCAGTTGAACGCACCGGGTTTTATCCGGCCAAGAGCCGTCACTCTTTCGGCGACCTAACTTAAACAGGGTCAGCAGGTAACATTTTATTTTAGGTAGTATAGTTTGCAGTTATATATACATATAATTGGCGCTTTGTAACCGCTGAAGCGATTTTCGGCCGAGCTCCTCCTCCAGTTTGTGGTTTTGCGTCTTGATGTTTTCCCAACAAATGGAGGGACCTACAGTTTATACTAAGCCGCCCCCGAATACCTGATGGTTTTTTACGAGGAGCCTTTATTTCATATCCGAAATATACTCGGAGGAGTGGATATTTCCTGCCGAGGGGAGATCGCAATTAGAAAATTTAACTTAATTGTTTATTTTGAACAAATTTTCCTTAACTTTTGGATGTTGATGGCACCGGAATTTGAACTCGAGACTTCCGAATGCCAGTATGCAATGCTAACCACCGGCTACCGTGGTCACCGCGGTTGCAGTTAATTAAACATTATTTAAAGAAAAAATTGATTTTCTATAAAAATATAGTATTTTTATTGGAAGTAGAATTTCTCAAAGTTTATCTTTAAAAATGCAAAGATATGAATATGAAAAAAGAAATTTTACTTATCTTTCCAACATAGGTTGGTTTAGAATTTTTAAAAATTTTAAAATTTCGAAAATTCACTTCGCCCCCATATCTTTGTAAATAAAAGCTTACCTAGAAAAAGAGTATATCATTAAAATCAGGGCGGACCACGCACACTTATTTATTTTGTTCTACCTAAATGGTCTGTATATTGCACTTCAGATTTACATATTTAATTTTAGTACACAAGAAATAGTGCAAAAAATAAGTAATTATTACATTAAAGACACATTAACAATAATAATAATAATAACAATAATATTAGCAATAATAATAATATTAATGATTATAATAATAATAATAATAATAATAATAATAATAATAATAATAATAATAGTAAAAATATTAAAAATAATAATAGTAATAATAATAATAACAATAATAACA
Source organism: Ceratitis rosa (assembly GCA_037013455.1). Taxonomy (NCBI): domain Eukaryota; kingdom Metazoa; phylum Arthropoda; class Insecta; order Diptera; family Tephritidae; genus Ceratitis; species Ceratitis rosa. The sequence continues at coordinate 871,122 of JAWMAG010000132.1, forward strand.
ATAATATTAAAAATAATAATAGGAATAATAATAATAACAATAATAACAAGTGTTGGGTTTTAGTAAGCAAACGCTCAAGAAAGTAAACTCATAAGTTATATGTGCAGCCTACTTAAGTTTTATGGGGAACATACGTAAAGATAAACACCGATTGCCATATTTTGCCATAATTTGTTTTACATTTTCATTTGTTTTTCTCTTCATGCGTTTGATTTTTGGCAATTTCATTCGTTCCGTTAACTTAGCTCAGTTATTTCGTGTTTACCGCTTTGCATACAGTTTTGCTAACTATCGAGCGAGTTGCCTACGCACGGACTAGCTGCCTCCTCATGGTCTCATGTTAATGATTTCATGAAGCCTGGACGGGTCGACTTATTGATTGGAATGGACGTAATGGATCAATTTATATGTTCCGGGTTACGAAAGGGTCCTCCTGGCACACCTATGGCGCAAAGAACGGTGTTTGGCTGGACGTTATTCGGGAGCATTTCGGCTGAGAAGTCACCTGTATCACGGTTTCAGTCGTTGCATTGCGATGTGCACCTCGAAAGAGCGCTAGCCAAGTTGTGGGAGTTAGAAGAGGCACCCCAAAAGATGCATCTTACGTCTGAAGAGCAGTTTTGTGAAGACCATTTTAGATCAAGTCATCGAAGAGACCTTAGCGGTCGTTTTTTTGTCGAGTTACCCTTAAAACCCGAAGTCGCTTTAGGCAACTCACGAAATTTCGCCATACGAGGTTTGCTACAGATCGAGAAAAAGTTGGCTCTAAATAAGGATTTGCGATCACGTTATAACGAATTTATGGACGAACTAATTGAAATGAAGCATATGGAACCTGCATCGGAAGTGACGAGCGCCGCATATTACATGCCTCATCACCCAGTTATTAAGGAATCAAGTATCACGACCAAGCTGAGGGTCGTTTTCAACGCATCAGCCAGGACGAGCTCCGGAAAATCTCTAAACGACACCTTGTGTGTCGGACCGCAATTGCAACAAAATCTTTTTTCCATTTTGACGCGTTTCAGAACGCATCGATATGCAGTTACCGCTGATATCGCAAAAATGTACCGACAAGTCCTCCTTTCGTCGAAGCATGTAGACTTACAACGGATTGTTTGGCGTCGAGATTCGTCATTACCCATTATGGACTACCGAATGTTAAGAGTGACGTACGGCGTTGCGTCCGCATCTTATTTGGCTGTTAAGTCACTACAACAAACTGCGAAGTATTCCACGAATAAGAGTGAAAAGGCGGCTGCTGTTATTGAAAAAGACTTTTATATGGACGATCTCTTAACCGGAACCTCCAGTACCGACGAGCTGTTATTGTTGCAACAAAATATATCAGATATATTAAAGGAAGGCGGCTTCGAGCTTAGAAAATGAGCGACCAACTGCGCGAAATTAAACGAACATATTTCCAGAAATGCACCAAGCATATCGCATTACTTAATCGACGACAAGGATGTGCACGCCTTAGGCTTTGTTTGGAACACTGCAGATGATCATTTCACATTCGCCATAAATTTGAAAGAGCGGCCAGCTACTTTAACCAAACGAGCTTTTTTATCTGATGTAAGTACACTTTTCGATCCCCTGGGTTTACTCGCGCCCGTCACTATAAGGTCGAAAATATGGTTTAAAGAAATTTGGCGTTCGGGAGTGGATTGGAACGATTTAGTACCTGATGACATATCTGCGCAGTGGCTAGAGCATCGCTCTGGCTTATTACAACTCGCAAAGTTGAAAGTAAACCGTTGGCTCGGCTCCGGAGTAGATGGGTCCATCACAGAGTTGCATGTTTTTGCTGATGCATCTGAACGGGCTTATGCTGCCACTTTGTACGCGCGTACTGCTCAAAATGATGGAAGGATAACCGTTTTGTTAATTGCTTCTAAATCAAAAGTGGCGCCGCTTAAGCCAACAACGCTCCCACGTCTTAAATTATGTGCGGCACATCTTGCTGCCAAGCTCATACGCGCTGTATTACATAGCTGGACTGACATTTCTTGTCCGTTGTATGCGTGGGCGGATTCGACTATGACGTTGGCATGGCTTCAATCACACCCCAGCAGATGGGTCACGCTTATAGCAAACCGTGTTGCGAACATTCAGAAAATTCTACCGCCGCAATGTTGGAACCACGTCCGTTCCGAGCAGAATCCTTCCGACTGTGCATCAAGGAGAATAAAGCCATCCGAATTACTGAGCCACCCCTTGTGGTGGGCTGGGCCCACCTTCCTTAAGAATACCTGCTGTTTCTGGAGACAATCGTCGGAGAAGTTACATACTACTGAGCTTGGTGTAAGAAGCAAGGTCCATGCTCACGTTGTCAACTCCAATGAGTACTGGTCGGTAATAACGAGATACTCTTCGTATTCAAAACTACGACGCAACGTAGTTTACTGCCTAAGGTTTAGTCGCAACATTAAAGCGAATCTTCACAACAGAGCCAAAAAACTCTTCGGGATGCCGAATTGCCAGGAGATCGCTGATGCTGAAAATCGACTAATTAAGTATACGCAACTATTTTATTTTTCTAACGAAGTCTCTATTTGCAGCGCGAAACGGCCCCTTCCGCTTCGTAGCTGTCTTGTGCGTTTGCAGCCATTTATTGATGAGCGTGGTATCCTTCGAGTTGGAAGGAGGCTAAAGCACGCGGTTATTGCATCTGATATAAAACATCCTATTATTCTACCGTAAAATTGTGCGTTAGCTAAACTTATATGGTAGTACACGAAATTCACAACTTAACACTGCATGCTGGACCCCGCATAATGCAAGCAGTGCTTCAACGAAGATATTGGGTTGTTGGTGCCCGCAGTTTGATCCGCAATGTATATCATAATTGTGTAAAATGTACCCGCTTGAATCGCAACATCGCTAACCAGCCAATGGGTGATCTACCTGTAACTCGTACCACGCAGCGCAGTAGACTTCGCGGGACCATATATGTTCAAGTTCACTCACGGAAAAGGTGCAAAGTCAACCAAGGGCTACATTTGTTCATTTATTTGCATGTGCACTGGTGCAATGCATTTAGAGTTTGCGGGCGACCTCTCAACGGTAGCGTTCCTTAATGCATTCAAGAGGTTCGTTAATCGCAGGGGCCATTGTAAGGAAATGTTCTTTGATAATGGAACAAATTTCATTGCCGCGGAAAAGATGCTCCGTGTAAATCTACAGCAGTGCATATCCGATAGCAGATTTCAATCCTTCTTTGCTGAATCAAGTATCGAGTGGCATTTTAACCACCCTTCAGCTCCCCACATGGGTGGCTACTGGGAGATTGGTATTAAAAGAATAAAGTACCATTTGAAACGTGTACTGGGAGAAACTTTGCTATCATACGAAGAATTCAACACGTTGCTAATAGAAGTAGAAGCCTGCGTCAACTCTCGCCCGCTTTGTGAAAATTCTACAAGTGTCAATGATTTAGAGGCCCTAACACCTGGGCACTTCATAATCGGTGAACCTCTGAAGACTATTCCAGAACCTGAAAGTCAAGGCTTCTGTGGAAATTTGAATAAACGTTGGCAGTTAATTTCCGCAATGAGACATCATTTTTGGCGCCGTTGGAAAGATGAATACTTGGTGGGATTACAACGTCGAACTAAATGGTTTCGACCTTCGCGAAATTTCGAAGTAGGTGATGTTGTAGCTGTTGTCAGTGAAGTTGCTCCGCCTACGAAGTGGACCTTAGCTAGAGTAATTAAATGCCATCCAGGGGCTGATGGTCGCGTTAGAGTGGTCACCGTCAGAACTCCAGTTGAAGAATTAGTACGACCTGTTGTAAAAATTTGTCTTCTACCCACAAGGGAAAATCTATTCTGCGATAACTCAGAAAACTGAATTGAAAATTTGTTAAAAAAAAGAGATCCTGAAATTAAGGAAATTATATTACTATATTGAACTATGTACTCATGTAGTTCAAGGGCGGCGGTATGTTGGTAAGCAAACGCTCAAGAAAGTAAACTCATAAGTTATATGTGCAGCCTACTTAAGTTTTATGGGGAACATACGTAAAGATAAACACCGATTGCCATATTTTGCCATAATTTGTTTTACATTTTCATTTGTTTTTCTCTTCATGCGTTTGATTTTTGGCAATTTCATTCGTTCCGTTAACTTGGCTCAGTTATTTCCTGTTTACCGCTTTGCATACAGTTTTGCTTACTATCAGCCTCAATCGCCGCTCTTTTCGATAAAATTTAATTGCATATAAGTTTTGGATTATAGCAAAGTGAAGTTTATAGTTAGTATTTACCGCGTTTTTATTTCAACAACAATAATATTAATAATAATAATAATAATAATAATAATAATAATAATAATAATAATAATAATAATAATAATAATAATATAACTAACAGAAAATTAAAGAAATTGAAACAATTATGGATAAAACACTAGACGGCAGCACCTGGGGTAAAGATAAAGAAACCTTGCTGGCAACCCATACAGCAATTGGCCGGCCGGTCGTAAACTATGCTGCAACGATCTGGGCGCCGGGGACGAACGATACGCAGGTGAAGAAGTTACAGGCCTGTCAAAACACCGCCCTTAGGACAGGAAACATCCTGATGTCGCCGGAGCATCACTTGCACAACGAAGCATCTATGCTACGAGTTAAGGAGCATAATACTTTGCTGGGAAGCAGTCCCTATTGGGATGCTACCGTAGGGATATTGTAGCAGGTTAAACTCCTACTTATCCAGACTCGACCCCAGCATACCCAACGTATGCCCTGCTTGTGGAGATTCTCCACACGACACTAACCACCTTTTGACTTAAACTTAAACAATCCGGTCGAAACAGCACGTTTCCTGAACCTCCCTTTAGATGACCTTGGTGTTTTAGATTGATTAAGCCTGTCCTAAGCGTGGTTAAGGAACCGCTACAACAACAACAACAGACAAAGAACAGCCTAGTTGACAAAAGGGTATTATAATATTATCTGCTCTGGCGGATCGAGTAAAAGGCAACTTGGAGTAAAGATGTTAGAAGATTGAACCTGTCAAATGCTTTTGAAAAGTCAAGTAACGAAGCAAAGGTAAGTTAATTATGATCCTTTTTCGATCGAATATCGTCAGTGATCTTAAGAACCGTAGTACTACAGCTTCAATTCATCCTGATGCCTGACTGAAGCGGAGATATTAAGTTGTGCTTGTTGATGAATTTATTTAGCCATAAGCATCTAAAGACAGTACGGAGAGAGTGCAGGGGGATGGAAACATGAGTAGAAGTTTACGCAAATGAAGAATATTTTTAATTGCCATTCACCTAGGAGTGGCCGGAAACGATTCTTTTGCATATGGTTCAAGCATCACCTGGATAGCCAACAAACATACGTTTGGAGGTGAGCTAAAGTGAGAAGGTGAACCCCATCCGGTTGTGCATAGGGTTTGGTACCTACCACATGTAAAACAAACTCGGATGAGAGATGCCGATTTTGATGACGAAAGGTATCTTCGGTACAACTGTCGGAAAAATCAGCCACCACAACGAAACATCCCCAATTAGGTTGAGGCTGATCGACATCGCCAGTCCCTGATATATGGTTGTCTGTAGTACTAGTTTCCAGTAGATTCGAGGCAAAACATCAAAACTCAAAAAGATTAAACCGCAGGATGTTGTCTTCTTCCCATTACTGTTTAATTACTACATCTCGAAGCTTCCTTCTCCATCAGAAGCGGTTTCTCTGATATTAAATGCCGATGATTGCAAGATGTTGGCGTCTGACCTGGATATTGATGTCTTATGTATGAACGCAAACTGATATCTCGACGACCTTTCCTATTTCTTCAATGCAAGATAATTAAAAATAAAGCCGACAAAGTCCTCGGCTACCGTTTTCACCAATTGGACAAAGTTATACAGGCTCGAACTCGATGTGAAAATCGATGGAGTCAAAACTCAGACTACAAACAACCCAAAGTTACTGGGAAAAACATTAAAAAATCCTGGGGAAAACATTAAAAAATCTTGTTTGGCAAAATACAAAGTAATTGGCCGGCCGGTCATAAACTACTCTGCTCCGATCTTGGTACCGAAGACAAACGAGATGCAGTTGAAGAAGTTGCAGGGCTGCCAAAACACCACCCAAAGGGCCCTAAAAGGAAGCCTTCTGATGTCGCCTGAGCATTACTTGCATAGCGAAGCATCTATGCCACGAGTTAAGGAGTCAAAGGTATTGCTGTGCAAGCAATTTCTGCTGGGATGCACTTAAAGGCATTTACTAAGAGTCAGTCAATACCTTTAAGAACTCTCTCTGTAAATGGCGTTCTCGGAGTCAAATCACCATCTATAACAGACGAAGAGCTCAAGATGCCTCGAGAGTCCATCATAATATGCAGGCACAACTTTGTTCTTGATATTTTAGCAGGTTAAACTCCTACTTATCCAGACTCGACCCCGACATACCTAACGTATGTCCAGCATGTAAAGAGTCCCTGCCCGACTCTAACCACATCTTTACATGGCCCCTAAAATCAACTCATCTAACCCCCCTCTCCCTTTGCTCAATGATGACATCGTTGAAGGAGGCGGCTAAATCAACAACAACAACATGTACCAGTATTTGCTTGAAATTCTGTACTAAGATGATCTGTAAAACCAGCCACCTTTTCTACATCCGTTCTGGCCCATGAAACGTTACGCAGTCTCAACGGTGCTTCAGTGCTTAAAGGTGGCTTAAGAATTTTGCTAGCTTTAGTAGAAACGTTGGGACACAAAGATTTTTAAAATCTTAATATATAAAAAACCAGTGTCCGTGTGTATGTTCCGAAATAACTCAAAAACGTATCAACTGATATTCATGAAAATTGACATATACCTATATGTTATTTGGTCCAACTTAGATGATAGGATGGTTATTATTTAAATAAATGGTCTTTATAATTAATAATTAATAAAAAACTGATCATCAACTTTGATTGTTGTTATTTATCGTAGTTTCCATAAGTCTGGAACAGATGGCGCCTTATGCGAGTTTCTTAACAGAGAATTGTAAAACATTGTATTGTTGGCTGTATTCAATTGAGTGAGAAAAACGAGGCTTACCTCATGCTCACATTTTAATTTGGCTTGAAGATAAAATTCGACCAGAGGAAATTGATCAAATTATTTCAGCCGAAATTCCAGATTCTTCAATTGATCAAAAGTTATTTAATATTGTTACAAGTCATATGATTCATAGACCGTGGGGAGTCTTTAACATGACATCACCATGCATGGAAAATGGAAAATATAAGACAAATTTTTCATAAGAAATTCACAAACGATACCATTACTGACATTGATGATTATCCATTGTATAGTCGCAGAAACGCTGATAATGGTGGTCATACATTTAGAATGAGAACGTCAAATTCTAACCAATTAGAAATTGAAAATCAATGGGTGGTACCATACTCACCACTACTCTCCAAAATATACAAAGCTCATATTAATGTTGAGCTTTGCAGTATTGTCAAATCTATCAAGTATATTTGCAGGTACGTTAATAAGAGCATTAGGCCGTATTTGGAGTATGATGTGTATGGTCAATTCGCAAAAACACTGATATTTCATGCTATTTTACATGGATCACGTCAGCTAAAAAATGGGAACCACGTAAACAAGGAGAACGACATCCTTCAATTGCAGGCATATTTAAAGCCAAGACCCTGGGACGACTTTATACTGTACATCCAAAACAACGTGAATGCTTTTTTCTGCGTTTATTGTTGGTGAATGTTCCTAGACCAATCTATTTTCAATTTTTACGAACAGTTAACGGCCAAGTGTTTAGTACGTATAAAGATGCATGTCACGCGTTGCACCTTTTAGAAGATGACAACCATTGGGATCTATCACTTGCTGATGCCACTTTAGCGTCCTCGCAGAGTAATATTAGTCAACTATTTGCCATTGTTTTGACGACATGATTTCCAAAACAGTCATCTATATGGTGGGAAACATATAAGACCTACATGTCTAAAGTTATACTCTACAAATAACATAAACATAAACAAATAAACGAAACGGAGTGGAGGTATTCCTCTTCCTGTGCTTCCACCGACGGGCTCTGCATCGAAAACTTTCAAACCTGTATTCATCCGGACCACATTACCTAGCCAGCATAGCCGCTGCTTTTTGATTTGCCGAACTATGCCAATGTCGTCGTATAACTCGTACAGCTCACCGTGCCATCGTCTGCGATATTTGCAGTTGCCAACTCGAAGAGGACCATAAATCTTAGGCAAAACTTTTCTCTCAAAAACTCCTAACGCCAACTCATCAGATGTTGTCATCATCCATGCTTCCGCACCATATAGCAGGACGGGAACGATGAGAGACTTGTAGAGTTTGGTTTTCGTTCGTCAGGAGAGGACTTTACTTTTCAATTGCCTACTTATTCCAAAGTAGCACCTGTTGGCAAGAGTGATTCTGTGTTGGATTTAAGGGCGGCTGTACACTCTTATGGAAGATTGCACCTTCTCTTTTCAGCTCAGCAGCTCGTATTATTTTTTACAGAAATAAGTTAAAAAAGTCACACGAAACCTCGTGTGGTATCGAACGGCTCGGAGAGGTCCTTCTCGATCCAGACAAAGCTTTTAGTGTTGCTTAACGTCAGTGTACATAGCCGTATAAATTTTGCTGGGATACCAAATTGAGACATAGCGGTGTAAAGACAGCACCTCTTCGTGCTGCTGAAGGCGGCTTTAACACCGACGAAGAGGTGGTGGATGTCGATCCTCTTTTCACGGGTCTTTTCCAATATTTTGCGCACGGTGAATATCAGGTGAATGGTTGAATTACCAAGTCTAAATCCACACTGATAAGGTCCAATCAGTTGGTTGACGGTGAGCTTTAGTCTTTCACACAATATGCTCGACAGGACCTTGTGGGCGATATTAAGGTGAATTATCCTACCATAATTGGCGCAAACTATGGGGTCCCCTTTTTAATGGCAAAGCACACTTAAATTCAAATCATCGGTCATGCTTTCGTCCGACCATATTCTGCAAGGTAGCTGATGCATGCACCTTGACAGCTCCTCACCGCCATGTTTGAATAGTTCTGCCGGTAGGCCGTCAGCACCAGCCGCTTTGTTGTTTTTTAAGCGAGGGATTGCTATTCGAACTTCTTCATGGTCAGGTAATGGAACGTCTTTTCCATCGACGTCGATTGGGGTTTCGAGTTCACTATCTCCGGTTACTCCGTTTTTACTGCCTGGAGAAGTGTTCCCTCCATAAATGATATATGCTCTGAGCATCGGTGGCTAGATCACCTCTTTGTGTCATACAGGAGTCTGCTCTGGTCTTGAAATCTTCTGTATGTCGTCGTAACTTCTCATAGAATTTTCGAGCATTACCCTTGTCGGCCACCTTCTCAGGCTGTTCATACTCACGCATCTCGGCCTCATAATTTGTCTGCAGATGCGTCTTGCTTCTCTCTTCAGCTCTCGGTATCTATCCCATCCCACACGTGTTGTGGTCTATCGGAACGTTGCGAGGTACGCGGTCTGTTTTCTCTCCACTGCGACCCGGCAGTCCTCATCGTAGCAGCTGTTTTTGCGACATTTACGAAATCCAATAGTTCCGTTTGCAGCTGTACGTAGGGAGCTTGAAATGCCTTCCCACAGTTACCGTATACCGAGTTGCTGATGAGCGCTCTCAGAGAGCAGGAGTGCAAGTCGAGTAGAAAATCATTCGGCAGTCTGTTGTGATTTCGGCGTTTCGACGTCGAAATTTCCTTGTGTTTGTTGACGGGCGTTCTTCGAAGCACAGAGGCTCATTCGTATCTTCGCTGCAATAAGATAGTGGTCCGGGTCGATGTTGAGTCTTCGGAGTGTACGCACGTCAAGAGCACTGGATACATGTCTTCCGTCTATCACAACATGATCGATCTGGTTTTGTGTTTTTCGATCAGGGGACAGCCAATTAGCTTAAAATATTTTATTTTTTTTTTGCTTTATTCTAGTACTATAGATAACCATATGTCGGGCCCCGGCGAAGTCGATCAGCCTCAACCTTAGGGCATGTTTCGTTGTGGATGCGGAATTTTCCAACTGTCGCACCAAAGATACTTTCTTTGCCCACCGGACACCAGATTTGCGCTCCTTTATATGGCCGCTGTAGTAAATGTCACAAGAACCTACTCGCTTTCGTCCTTTTCAGCCTTTATTCTTACGAGGACATAAACCAGGAGGGCAGCGGCACCTTCTCAATTAAGGGGCCGGTTATTCCAGGTGCATGCCCTAAAATCGTGATCCTTAATTTGTTTGCGGGGGTCGTCAACAGAAAGGGGGTATCTCATCCGAGGCGTTGTTAACTTTTTCATTGGAGCTGGTTTCTACGTGGCAGGTCCCAAGCCCAGCGCAGCGGAATGGCAGCAGTGTTACGGAAGACTTCGATCATAATTTGGACTATGCAGGATTTAAACAATAGTGACAGACTTTTCGGTGGTACTATTTTACTGCTATCTGGTGATTTCCGGCAAACGTTGCCAGTTATTCCTCGTTCTTCTTTTGCAGATGAAATTAATGCATGTCTAAAACAATCAATTTTATGGAGAAATGTTGAAACACTCAAACTGACAAAAAACATGCGGGTACAACTCATAAATGATCCAACAGCAGAATAATTTTCTAAACAATTACTGGATCTTGGAAACGCTGAAATAGAATTTCATCAAAATACTCAACATATTAGATTGCCAGGTAATTTTTTTATCTTCCCAGACATAATAAATAACTATTTAAATCATGACTGGCTTAGTAATCGTGCAATTTTGGCAGCGAAATTTTGATGTTGATCTGATTAACTACCAGATACAACAATTATTACCAGGTGGTTTAATGTCATTTAAGTCTATCGATGCTACTGTAGAAGAAGACGAGGCAGTGAATTCAATCTTCGATTGAAAATTGGATCACCGATTATTCTACTACGTAATTTAAACCCTCCTAAACTATGCAACGGTACACGTTTGGCGATCAAAAGAATCGCTGGAAACGTTCCTGAAGCAACTATTTTAACAACAAAGTTTAAAGTTAAAGAAACAAATTTTTAGTAGAAACGTACTTTTATTAAGATAAGCAGCCATACCGCAATCAGCTGGTGGCAAATAACAAAGTAAATTTAATATATAAGCGAAAAAGCGAAGTTAGCAACTATTTTTGAATATGTATTTAAATAAACTAATAAGGGGAACAGTGTGCAATTAAATTAATTTCCAGATTTCTTGGTTCAGGTGACACACAACGCCACATTGCGTCCTGCTATCGAATAAGCAAACATTTCACCAGCATAGTAAGCCAGGTGCAATTACAATTAAATTGATTAATTTTTTTCATTAAGAAGACAATTGTTGAAATATATACAATAAAATATTTTGCCAAGTTCGCACGGGTTACCACATCAGTTTTTTTAATGACAAGGGGAACATTTATCAAAAAAGGTTATGGCGTTCTCTAACTTAGAGCAACATACCAATCAAAGTTCACATGACAGAAAAAATTTTCTTAACCATGAACTTAAACGTTTGTTCTTATATGGAGTTTGCTCATTACTTAAGAACTAGATATATGCCTTTACTTGACAATGAACTCAAGAACTGGATATAGGTCTTAACAGCAATCAGCGAATCATGGTTTTATTACATTATATCTTATAGTATGCTGTTTTGCTTGTTTCTAAGTTTGCTAAACTCAATTATTTCAGTGCTTCTGTAACTTATTAGCTATTTTTTCTTTATATACTTCTTTTTATTACTTTTATTTTATACAAGATATCCTGTTCATTTGAAAAGTTTATTTCGATAAGTCACTCGGCATACATATTTCTTTTTGACCTTGCGATGAGCTAGCCCACGATAAATTCATGATGGCAATGGTCTTCGCTGTAGTAACGATAGGATAGTTATAAAACCAGTTACTATCGCTTCGGACGCTCCTATAAGTTCATTAATCGGTCCACATATAAATAAAGACTTGATGCCATTTAATTCCCCTTGCCCCTAGGAATACAATCCTCCTAACCCTATTGGTTGCGTAACAAATGCAATCGCAAAAACATTGGATGAGGCAAACAATCATACTTTAAGTTCACTTCCTTCTGCACCTGCACCACTTTCTTCTACTATTTCGACTGAATCCAAGCATAGTGAAATAGTGGCGGCGCCGGAGCATTTACTTCCTTCAGCACCTCCGTCGACCTTAACCACAACCAGATTGAATCGAAAAGAGCTAGTTGTGATTCTGAAAAGGAAGTCCGTATTTGTATCCCGGCTTGCAAAAGATACAACTGCGGATGACGCCCTATCCTATGTATCAGTTCTTTTGAACTCATAATTTTGGACGAATGATGCTTTTGTGCGAGAGTTTGATTTAAAGCAAAGAAATATTAGAAAAAATCTTGCCCAACCACCTGTATCCTCCTCTGAGCTGAAAAACTGAATATCTACTATCAAAACGTAAGAGGTTTGAACACTAAGCTGAAAGACTTATAGCCTATTTCCACCAAGCACTTAAATGTATTTAAGGCCTCTGTTAAATGAATGAAATGTCAAACGATTCCACCGAAAGTGAGTTAACTCAAACAGCTGATTTTTGTTTGCATTTGCAGTTTGCAAAATTTGTCACAAGTATTAAAATCATGAATTCAAGAGACCGCATCCATTTTATTTTGCTATTTATACAAAATTATGATTTGCAAGTGCAGATTATTGCTGCACGGACAGACGCTACTGAAAGGAAAATGCTTTTTTGCATGCTTATAACTTTGCCAACAATGCCATTTCTTTGTATACATGAGAGTATTTTCGGCTACCTCTCAATTCCTGAGCTTTTCCTTTCCAATCCAGGAAACTTTGCTCCTCCGTGAGGTACCACTTGCGTCGTTTTGTTTCCATTTTCAGTTTTGTTTATTTTTTTAAATAATTAAGTGTGTTTTTATAGAAAACCACAATTCGAGGAGTAGCTCGGCCGAAAAATCCCTTAACCGGTTACAAAGCGCACATTATATATACATAAATATTTGTTTCGTGCCAGTTATATATACATACATAATTATTTGTTTTGCACAATCTGCTGATAGTTGAGTCGCGTATATTTTTATGTTGAGGGGATCGTTTTCTATTCCACAATTGCTTTTTGTTTGTTTTTTATTTTTATTTTATTTTATTTTTTAAAGAGGAGAAGCATTATCTTCACCGATTACTTAATATATGTTTTTATGTCAATATTAAAGCAAATTAGTAACTTTTGCAGAAAAAATTTCAGCATGCCAAATAAAAGTCTGGCCCCTCATTAAATCCGAAAATACACGACTCTGGCAAGAAATATACCGAAACGTCCGAAATGTTTACATTAGTAGTGACAGCAAGTTAACATTTTCGGTTAAATTACCGAAAGTGAGTTAACTCACTCTGAAAAGTGAGTTAACACACTTTTATACAACAACAACACATGGGAATTTAGCATTTAAATGCGATGTTTAAATGCATTTAAGCTAAAATGCATTTAACGTCCGGTGGAAATAGGCTTTTATATTTACACAGCTTAAACTGTGACTATAAAATCTTGGGTTTCTCCTAATTTTAGCTTAAACCAAATGTCTTCAACCCTAAAATCTTAGTAACATTGAAGTTTTTAAAGATATTCGTCTAAATAAAATTGGTGGTGTTTAAACTGACTGTTGAAGCAGATAGCCATCAAGGGGTTAATTTGGCGCAGTAGCAGCGCAAAACGCCGTACAGTCACGGGAAAACCGCTAATAGGGAGCATAAGCAAAAGTGCGTGCATAAAAAATGCAATTCTCGGCGCCACCGTCATCACACCAACGACTGCAGGTAATCACGCCACTTTGCTGTTTTTTTGACAAAAACACAAATATCACGCCACTTTGCCTTGTTGCTATAAGTAGGCAGCATAGCAAAATACCTGCAGTCAAAGCATAACGCTATCTCCCATAACCGGTTCGCTGTTTGCTGTCTTTTTCGCCGATGGCAACCACAACTGTGCGCTATAACTCATCTATTAAGCATTGACGGCAGTCAGTCAATATATTCATCGCAAATCAGCAAGTTGTTCGGCGCGCAAAAAACACTTATCATACATACTAGTTTATATATGCATATGTGTATATAGCAATTGAACTCTTCGATGAGCTGACAGGTCCACACTTTGACAGATCAAGTCCTGTACGGATATTAGGCGCAGATGTGTACGCAGACATAATGTTATCAGGTACCTTGCTAATGTTCCTCGGTCCAATGGCTCTCATCCTTGAATGAGCTCTATCTGGAATATCTAAATTAAATCTTTAATGTATTTATAAAATCCCGTTGTATTATTCACACACAGATCTATTCTGTCGAGGATATAAAATTTCCTTTGGTATTAGAATTTACCTTTCGGTAAATTTTGTCACTAATTGGTACTCTGAGTTCACCTTCACCCTGTAAGTTTTGTTACTGGGTAACAAACAATCTGCTGTTGATTTTGAGTTGTTAATTTTAGACAAAATAAAAACCAAAATGTATAAGAATATTTTACGTCTAGAATTCATTGAAGATGAAGAAAAAAATGCAAAGCTTGTAAAAAAATCACCCTTTTAATTTGGAAGATAGCACTTTCATTCAGCTTTTTTTATTGTCGTCCTGGCATATGTTCTATAATTAGGCTCAACTATAAACAAATAAATAAAACTTAGTTATTAGATTGCGCTCCGTCTTCCATTTCGATGTGAATATTCTTATTTTTTCCAAGTGGCAAATGTAATTTGACATGGTCGAAAAAAGCAGTGCTGCCAAAGTTTTTTCAAACAATGTAACCTGTGCGCTAGAATACCAAATTCGATTTCGGGTCTTAAAAAAGTAAAAAAATTTACTTTACCGGCAACAGCGAGAGTAGGCATATGCATATGTTGTAGTTATATCAATGAAATTATCTCAATAAAATGCAAATGCAGCAAGTATGTACGTTGAAAAAACATCTTTTACAGATTTGTTACATAGGGGAACCAGTGGAGATTGCGTTTACGGCAAAATCAACAATGAAATATACAATATAATGAGTTATATTTCCATATCCTGATGTGAGCGAGGTGTGTCAGCGACCACAGCATTCAGGTAACACTTTTGTACATTTTATTCCTTTCCAATAAAGATTTGAATTTAAATTCAAAATTGTTTTTTTATTCGACTTTTTTTTACAAATATATACATATATCCACCACAACCACAGTGCGTGCGGTACTCCTCGGATTTGACACGCAGTATAAAAGGTAGACAACACCATCAGGAGCTATATATAAAAAACGCATATAAATAAAATAAACAAATACAATACAAAAGTAGTTCCAGTAAAGAGTCTGAGCTTGTAGTAAGTTCGACAACTGATGAACGTATAGTGGGTTAACAAATAATAAAAGCAACCAGTACGTAAAAAGAACAAATCGTCGAAATAAGTGTCTCAAGAGTTGTTTGTAGGTCATTATACACTGTGCTATTACTAGATGAAACAAGTTCATTTGCAAGTGTGTAAATAAGGGGCTTAGGGGTTGCGAGTGTGCTTAGAAAACTATTTTGAAATGTTTGCATTTTTTTTTAATTGATTTGGAGCAATTGGTTGTTGTGTTCCTACTGTTTATATTTTGGTTGTCATAAAAGCTTTGTAAAAGTTTATGGCTGCTTGAGATTGTAGTTTTCATTTTGAACAGCTTTGAATTGTTATGGTGAAGTGTTAATAGAAGATAGTTATTTAGAATCAACTGTACTTGTTTTTGCTACCTTTTTTACATTTACATAAAATTTCTTCTCACTATTGTGAAATATACATTAAATAATACGTTAAAGAGCATGGGCGAAACACATAAGCTTTGTGGTAGTCCTCCATTTACTTCGACTGTTCACCTTCTTCCTGAGAGCTGAGTAGTTATCCATCCATTCACTAAAGTTCTCTTCGATTTTTATTGTGTTGAGGATATCATTTATGTTCTTATGTTCAAACATTTGTTTGAATTGCTAAAGTTTAGAGAGCATTTTTCTACATTCGAGCTACTGTTGAGTAACGCAATATTATGAAGTAAATAGTTGATGACCAATGCAGCTGATCTTCTATATGCTAAGGATACGTACGGAATAGGTTCTAAATATTCTTCTAATCTTTTCTTTGTGTAAAGGTTAATACTTTTGCATAATACTGAAATTAAAGCAATAGTTCGCAAGTTTTAATAGTTTTCAGTGTCTAAACGTCTTTTTTTTAGAACGGATATTATTTTTATGGTCCGCCGATTACCGTGGATTTGATTTGTTAAAAAGATGTCGCTAAAAGCGGTGGCTGTATTGCTAAATATATTGCCCGATGCTGATTTCTAGTATGTTGTGACCTTCAGAAGTCAAAAGTTTCTAGTTAGTTCGTCGTTCCACCAGTATTTTGGATTTCGTTTATGGCTTATATTTAACGAAGCATTTTTTATTTCAGTAATGATGTAAGATGGGACCATGATTAGAAGTTAACTCAAGTGAGGAAAGTTTTTGGCTGACATTCACCTGGGAGTGGCCAGAAACGATTATTTTGCATATGGTTCAAGCATCTCACAACCAAGTATCCCCTGGGTAACCAACAAACATCCGTTTGCAGGCGAGCTAAAGTGAGAAAACAAATGAAAAGTAAACTCCAATGAAAAATATGCCTCGGATGAGACACCCCCGTTTTGATATCGACCACCGCAAATGTTTTAAGGATCACAATTTGTGGACATATACTTGGAATACCTCGAGTAGGTCCTTGTGAAATATACTACAGCGGCCCTATTAAGGAGCGCAAATTTGGTGCCGAACCTGTAGTGGAAGAGAGACTCTGTCGCCGAGTACCAGCATTCACATTCACTGGCATTCTTGCCAATTTTCGCATCAAAAGAAAATTTTTCAACACAATGCTGATTTTTGCTTAAGCCCCGACAGAAGATAAGGACGATGTGACCATGGATGCCTTTTATGAGCCCTGCATCCGCCTCGATACCAAAATTGTGTTTGACGACTTCAACGTCTGGGTGGGCAAAGAAGACATCTTCGACACAACTATCGGAAAATTTAGCCTCCACGACGAAACATCGAAATATGGTTGTCTCTAGTACTAGATTCCAGCATATGAAATCTCACCAAACTACTTAGCTGTCTCCATATCGAAAAGCACACAACGATAGCGATCATGTTGAGATAGACGAAAGATACTTATGTATTCAGTGTTTTAGATATGCGTACGGTCCGAGGTCCTATTTTCGAATCGGATCATTATCTTGTCGCAGCGAAGAAGCGCACGCGCCTCTGGGTATCAGAGAACGTCCATCAAAAAACACAAGGAAGGTTCGACGTCGAAAACCTGTAATCTCAACAAACAGCCGAAAAATTTCCTACTCGATTTCCACACTTGCTCTCAGAGTGTTCTCATCAGCAACTTGATATAAGGGAACTGTGGAACAACATCTCAAACTCCATATATACCGCCGCTACGGAAACAATTAGGTTTCGGCATTGCCAAAAAAACAGCTGGTACGATGAGGACTGCCGTGTCGCAGTGGAGAGAAAACAGACTGCCTGCCTCGCAGCCTTGTAATCGACCGTGATATTGGTTGGGGTTGGGATAGATACCGGGAGATGATGAGAGAAGCAAGACGCATTTGCAGGAAAAAGGAGAGAGACCGTAACGCGTAGTACGAAGAGCTTGTGAAGCTTGCCGTCAAGGGTAATTTTCGAAAATTCTACGAAAAGATACCGCGACTTACGGAAGGTTTCAAGACGGGAGAAAACTCTTGTAGGACACAGAGGGGTGATCTAGTGACGGATACCCAGAGTATATAGAATTTATGGGGGGAACACTTCTCCAGCCTGCTGAATAGTAGTGAAAGTGAAACATCCGGGGAAGGTGAGCCCGAAATTCCAATTAATGACGATGGAAAAGACGTTCTGTTACCCGACTATGACGAGGTTCGAAAAACTATTGCTCGCTTAAAGAGCATATAACACGCAAGTGTTAAGCTGTGATGTTGTTTTAACTATACGGTCTTATTTTTTTTTTTGAAAATGTTTGCTTAAAACTTTCTTGAGTTTTAAATTTCTTTGATTTTCTTTTTTGACTGCAATATTATTTTTGCTTATAACATCGTGTATTTGTTTATTTAATTATTTTTCCATTTTTGTATTGAATCCTTAAATTAGTTATTATTATTTTGTATTTATTCTTTTTATATTATTCTTTTAACTATGTCCTGTTCATTGCCTAACTGTGCTATTAAAGGTGAGTCTGAGCGCTTTGTAGCTTACTGGATTTCTGATGGGCTGACTGGGAGAATTGTTGACGTAATTAGCGATGGCAAAGGTCTATGGTGGTCGTGTCTATTATGTAGATTAACTGAAGTAGATCTATTTAAACTGTCTCGTCAGACACGTAATGGGTTTAGTGAAATAGGTCGGGAAGTCACCTTAACAAAAAATGTTCAAACATTATGAGAGTATGTTCCAGTCTTTTAACGACGAATCTTTCTTTGGACGAATCTCAAGAAGATGCTAAGCGTGCTTCTGAACGCAAAAGAGTTATGTTCCAGTTCGCTCAAACTCGAATCACCACTCGAGTTTTGTTTGATTCTAACTCTCCAGTACAAGTCCGAGTGTGAAGTGAATTAGCCAATTCAATGCAAACATACATGTTGAAAACATTCGAGTGCCATTGGCTTGCAACTAGTTCACAACTGAGCAACGACGAGTATATCTTACTTATTATACTTATTGAGCACAGATTGAAACTCGAATGTTTTCACATTGACCTCGGCTCAGTGTGTGATTGTATGGCAAGATAGTGATCTGTGCATCTATTATTAAGATAGAATAATAATAATGGAATGAATACTTACATAATATTTTAGAATTTAAGTATTTTTTTATGTTAAAGATTATGTGAAAATAAATAATGTGTATATATTTTTGTCATAAAGAGCATAAAAGCTTTTTGTTTTAATTTTCAAACTCACTATCAAATCAAAGAATATCGTATGCTTTGTGTAACAAATGTCAGTAACTTATTTTTTCTTCCCCTAATTTTCAAGGTTCCATATTAATTTGCAGTTGCAGAAATAATAAAATATTTAGTTTAAAATTATTTATTCGCTAGTATTATTTACTGTAATGCACGCAATACATACATTTTTAAAATTTTCCATTAGTATTATTTTTGCTTAGAAAAAGGAAACCACGATGCCAACATTTCCACGTTTATGTTTGTCTATGGTATACTCAATTGCTCAATTGAATACGTGAATGTTATTTTTCACTTCGATCACATCAAATCAGGCTCGGCAAAGCGAGAAGTAAGATATGCACATAATATTAAATATTCAGTTTCATATTATCTGCGCAAACTCAAATGTAACATATTGAGCCCTATGATTGATTTTCTCCAACATTTTCGTTGCTTGTATGCCACTCGTTCTAACAAAAAGTTGACAAGTGTTGTGATTGAGTTGTACCAAATTCATGCTAGTATGATTGAACAGGCTCGAGCACTCTTTTTCCACCTCTCTGTTGTGTGTCTGTTCGACGATTTTGCCTCAAATCATTCTTCTAAAAAAATAATCTCTCCGCCCCTTCTAATATTAATTTAATCCACCTCTCGTCAACTTGTCCCCATTATAGAGAAGCCTTACACATCTAAAGAGCAGACTAATGCTTAATTAAACATTCCTGAACCTCAAATTGGTACTGATCTGGCTGCTCTACCACCAGTATCCACTTTACAAAAACTTGTTGTTGTTCCCCCAAAAAACTAAACAAAGATCTCTCTGTAAGTTTATATTATCAGTTTGTTCGGGATATTAAAAACAAGCTAACTGACTTGTTTCTAAATATTGTAGTATACATTGTAATTTTAACATAAGATCATTTATCGAGACAGGGCTTAAACCTCAAGTTTTTGGTAATGAAGTTCTAAATAGTGATTTTTCAATCCTTCCTTCCTTCTGAAGAAGTTCTTATTCCTATTGGAATAAAAATGCATACGAGTGCCTTCCGCTATCTTATAAACCTCCCCAGTCAGACATATCTGTATACTCGTACAAGCAGCATTCTTGCTTATTTAAAAAAGTAATTTCGTTGGTAAAACAATCGGATTCTCTGACTGTTTGGGTCGACTTAAATTTGCCATGTGTCTCATGGAAACCCGTTAACGATAATGTTACTCCAATTCGTAGTCGATCGTGTATAATTAAGTTTTTGGGCGAACTGTCCGAACTATGCTTTAATCAAATTGATTTAGTTCCTAACCACTTTGGTAAGATTTTAGATTTGATTTTTGTTGATAATGCTTCTAAATTTTCTCTTATTAGAAGCGAGTCTCTTGTTCTGCCAGAGGATATGTATTACCCTTCTTTGGAGATAACATTTGAAATCGGAAGTGAACTTGTAGCTAATAATTCTACGCTTAACTCTAGTTCTCGATTCAACATTGCGAGAGCTAGTTTTATAAAATTTAATCAGGAGCGCTCTAAATTTATTGTACTGATAATAATTAATTAAGTGTCTTACATTTTAGTAGTACCAATATTTCTCTTTTTGAAAAAATGTGTACCTAAAAACACTGGACTTCAAATAAAACACATGAATTCGTGGTTTACAAAGGAGTTATGTTGCTTAAAGAATAAAAGGTCCACAGGTTTTAAGACTTCCAAGAAAAGTGGCTTACACTTACTTTACTTAAAAGTGTCCCTTCGTCGAAAATTTCTTGAACGTAACAAAAAATTTTATAATCATTACAAAACTAACGTTAAGAAAAATATTTTGCACAATCTTGAGCTATTCTAAGATTTTGGTAACTCTAAACGTAAGCTTTATTCAACTACAATAACTCTCGAAGTGGTTTGTCCGTCTGTCAGAATCATTTACGTTCAACAGTCAATAATTCATTTGACGAATCTAAAACATTATTTCAGTTATGGTCCAGATATGATTCCTACGTTCTTTCTGAAAAGTTGTAAAAAAAATCTGTATTTGCCTTTAACTCAACTTTTTAATTCCTCCCTCAAACAAGGTGTGCTCCCTACAATATGGGAGCAGTCTTTTATAGTCCTCTCGGCGGGGAATGTCAACCTCTTCGATTGTATTTCTGATATGAAATAGAGGCTCTTCATAAAAAACCATCATCCGTTCGGAGGCGGCTAAGTATAAACTCTAGGTCCCACCATTTGTTGTCAAGACACAAAAACCACAATTGTCAAGACACAAAGCGCCAATTATATATGTATATAGGTATATACATAAGAGTGGTTATAGGTCTAATATTAAAAATTATGAAGGTATTGCAAAAATATCCGCTAACCTTAGCTTTTTGAAGCAATCATTACCAGCCAGATAACGTTTCCGATTTCCTCACCAGGGTTAATCACTCAATTCTCATGCATAAACCAGATTTTCTGGGGTTTCAACCAAGATTTCCAATGGGTTTCCTCGTAGATCTGACATTTAAACACACTTTATCTCAATTAATTAATATCTTATCAGGAGTTTCTCATGGACAAAATCGTGCCAAGATCGGTCTCTGTTATTTATAAATGATATATCTTCCCTAATAAAACATCATGTCATTCGACGAAAGACGTTTATTACAAAACGATCTAGGCAATTCAGCTTATTTTTATTATTAGCTAGCTTAACACACATATTGTATGTTCCTTTTTGATAAGAGATCTGCTATTGATCCTATATTTAGTCTAATGTCCTCCTCTAGTTTGGGCGGTATCTCCCCAGACCATTGACCTAGCGTAGAAGTCAGGTAATAAATGCACATTTTGAAAATTTTCAAGGATTAAAAGGGTTTTTTCTAATACTAGGAGTTAAATATGCCGCACATCTGGTTATAGGTATTATGTTGTTTGATACATAATTTTTGTATGATTTTAATCGTTCCTGTCAAACCCTCTAAGTATATTTTTTATGTAGTGTTTGTTGTCTTTTTGGCATAATTCGCTTTGTTAGCTATTTTGTCTTTGCTTAGTTTGGTGTCGGAGCGGCTATACTTTTGGTTTAATCAGCACTTTGGCTTTGCTAAAATCTCTTTATTTATTGCCAGTAAGTGAAATATTTTAATCTACATTTGATAAATTTCACTTCTATTTAAAATTTCTTCAAAATTTTACCTTTCTTTAATTTTATATTTAAAAATGGGTTTTGAAAAAAAACATGCACTCCCAATTGCACAAAACAAAGGAACCTAAAAGTCGGACGACATAATTCGAGAGATGCTGTTATTCCTTTCAGTTTGAAGGAGAAGAATTATTTGGAGGATTTTATGACTGTATTGGTCCCGAGTGCAGAAGAAATATAAAGTTTACCATTTGTAACGACAGCCTTTACTTGATATGACTGTATTCGTATGCATGTATGTATGCTAATGTGTATGTGTTCTTACTGAATGACCTTTAAGCGCAGGTGCGAAACTTTGATTGTCCTGTAGAGCAGTAGGTAATGCAGTTCCAGGTTCGTTTGTGTGATTGTGATGTTTGTGGAATTAATTTAACGTTGGGGGATATGAAATGGAGGATGCGACAAGTTTGGCTGGATCAACGGCTTGAAAATAGGGCTAACTGAGACCAAAAGTTGAAGAAAGTGTGCGGTATCAATTTTGAATTTGCTATAGAGGACGTCAAATAACCATAGGCGACGAATACACAAACCAAAGAAAATTGATGCAAGAGGACGCATATCCCTTACATCCCTTACACAAGTTAACGACGTTAGTATAGATGCTAGATGCATACAAATAAATATAAAAATACCGAAAAACAACCTTTAACATTGTATGATAGCATTGTAACAAAGAGAGTATAATAGAATACATAAACAAGCATATTATTTGATCAGTAACAAAACATCATGATCTTTTCAATAACAATTTTATCACCAAACAAACAACATTTAGAAATAGTATAAATAGATGTAAGCACAAAAATGTAAAACAGTTCTGAAAATAAATGAAACCCTACGACGACTGCAGAAAACTAAGTAAATTTACAATGGAGCAACAACTGGCCCAAATAAATGCGCAAATTACCATGCTGATGAAATATATGCAGCAAAATTACAGGACCAGCAGCTAATATTCTTACGAACCCAAAACCAAATTGAATTTTATTTAATCATTAATGGATTGGACTATACGTATGCGGACCAACGCCTATTATATATGCTCCTCGATGATGATGGTGATTACAAAAGATAGAAAAACTCTTGCAGAGTTTCACAGTGAGGTTTCTATGGCCCTTAATTTACGACTTCTCTACAAGGTAGGACGTTCCAAGAAATAAATCAATTAAATAGAGAAGATCTAGAGTCAGTAGATGCATCAAATTACGAAGAAAACTATGAAACATGTAGTACTATTTTAGGCGAGTAAACGGGTTGCCTTGCTTACAAAGAAAATACTGCCTATCCGGCACACCCGTTACCTTATTAATCGACACAGGCTCCACTAACAATTACATAAATAGAATTTGTAATATAGGAAAATCGATTAAATCAAAACCATTTAAAACCAAAACCTTATTTGGTTACTCAATTATAAATTCAAAAGGAAAATAATAGCGATGTACGGGCATTATTTAACATTCTATGAAATTAAGAATTGAAACTACTTTGACATGATACTCGGAGAACAGGGATTACGCCAAATGAAGGCAGAAATTAGTTTATTTGACATAGTTTTAAGTATAAAAAATCAAAAGACCTTAGAAGGAGATCCAAAGATTATTTATGCAATATATAATGAAAAATTTAAAGACCAGGTGGATGAACTAATGAAAAGAAATAATAATACTAATGAGAAATTGCCCTTTACAACCACATTACAAGCAAATATCTAGACTGACCTCATATGGACATGTCCGATCAGGATTATGTCAAGAAAGAAATTGAGAAACTTAAATTACGGTATAACACAACCAAGCAAAAGCCCATATAAGTCACCTACAGGGATGAACTAAAGTTTTGGCACAACAACTTTAACACTTTTTTTGACTACTTATGAAAACATTTTTAATTCCGAAAACAAATGCCAGACTCTTTTCAATCTAGTTCATTTGATTATCTTTTATGTTAAATTAATACTAATTATAATACTAATTTTCAGCTAATAAAAGTATTGGCACACTTAAATTTCACTGGGCTATTTCGCTTAAATTTGATTGATCTAGCAACTTTTTTCAAAAGTCCCGTTATGTCTACATAAGTAATTGTCTTTTATTCAAAAATCAAACCGCAAACATCATAGTGCCTTCAATTATAATGGACCTGCGTAATTTTCAGAAAAATGAGCGGCAATAAAAGTGAAACTAACGTATCTCAGCGGAAAATAATTTTATATTTGCATAAACAGGGCAAATCATATGCAGAAATTGGTGAAATGATGTACAGAAGCCCCTACACCATAAGAAGCATTGTGAAACGATTTGAGGGGGTTTCATCTTTACACAACGCAACACGTACAGGCAGGCCTAAGGCTTTAAATGACCGCGAACATTGCCAAATAGTAAGAAATAAAAAGAAACCCAAGATTGTCTTCCACACAAATCGCAGCAGAAGTTATTCATCTGATAACGGTCCGGAGAACATTGCATGAAGCTAACTTTCATTCTCGTGTAGCTAAACGCAAACCCCTAATTTCAAAAATGAACCAAAAGAAACGTTTAACCTATGCTAAGGAGTACCTAAGCAAACCAATTGACTTTTGGGACAATGTACTCTTCTCGGATGAAAATAATGTCAATATCTTTCAATCTGATGGCCGTCAAACTGTGTGAAGAAAACCTGACACTGAACTTCAAAAAGAGAACCTTTCTGCGACTTTAAAACATGGTAGTGGAGGAGTCATTTTCGCTGTAGGTGTGGGCGAACTGGAGTCAATTGACGGCATTATGGACAAAAAAAAAATATATATATATATACAATAATTGGCACTTTGTAACCGCTTAAACGATTTTTCGGCAAAAAATACTATATGGAAATTCTTAAGAGAAATGCCAAAAAAAAGTGCCGAAAAACTTAAATTGCCAGAGTCATTTACATTTCAGCACGACAATGATTACACCACATTAAACATACACTGCCGTATCCTCCCCCATCGCCTGATCTAAGCCCAATTGAATATTTGTGGGAATAGCTGGATGGCGCACAAAAAAAAAACATCATCTTGGTTTTCAATTTTGGAAAGAAAAAATAATCGCATGGTGATAGATCAGGCGAATACGGAGGATGGTCGATGAGAGAAATCCCTTTTTTCATTAAAAATTCGTTCACTTTTTTGTCTTGTGAGGTGGTGCATTATCGTGCAATAAAAACAGCTGTTTTCCTGCTGGATATTCTGGTCTACCACGACCGATTCTTTTCCACAAACGATGTAAAACGCCTAAATAGTATTTTCCATTAACAGTTTGACCTTCTGGAACAAATTCCTTGTGGACAATACCCTTTGAATCATAAAAAGTAATCAACATTGTCTTGATTCGAGACTTCTGAAAACGCAATTTTTTTGGTTTTGGCTCGCCTTTGGACTTCCATTCAGCAGATTGACGCTTAGTTTCAGGGTCATATTTAAAGCACCATGTCTCATCACCAGTTACGATCGAACCAAGGTAGTCTGGATCGTTTTCAGCAGTTTCAATGCAATGCTCCACGCGAGCGATTTTTTGGTCGTCATTTAATTCATGTGGAACAAATCGCGCACAGACCTTTCTTTTCCCCAAATCTTCAGTTAAAATTCTCCAAATAGTGTTTTTACTCGTATTCAATTCTTCAGCCAAAATTCTCGTAGTAAAATTTGCATCGATACCAATGATTTCACGGACTTTTTCCACCAGTTCAGCACGATTACTAGTTTCTGGACGTCCTGCTCTAGGGTCGTCATTTAAATCCTCACGACCATTTTTAAATCGTGTAAACCACGTATAAACTTGCGTACGACTCATACAATCATCAAAATAAACATTTTTCATTAATTCGTATGTCTCAGAAAATTGTTTTTCAAGTTTGACACAAAATTTTATATTTGCTCTTTATTCCATTTTATTTTTGAACCATTAGCACACTTTGGTTTTATTGAAATGGCTGTCACTTTTACATTTGCCATCCGACTTACATGAAGTTAGGTGCGTTTGAAAGAGGATGAATGTATCTTTTTAATGTTGCAAATTTTCAATATATGGCGCTGTATGTTGTATGATTTAAATATAAAGTTCGGTTATTTTTGGGACACACCGTGTATGTCTACAGCACAAATACGAAAGACTACCAAATAAACAGCCTATTGGAAAAACTCCAATACCAACGCAAGTAGGAGAAAACATACAAATGGACATTTTCCATATTAGTAATAAACAGTACCTTAGTTCTACAGATAGGTATTCCAAATTCTGTTTCTTACGAAAATTGGACACAAAGACAAACTGTCACCCAAGTTTACCCAAACGTCAAGTATCTCATGACCGCTAACGAAAGTATATTTAACAAGAACACAGCAAAGTTATTGTACATGCGGCTACAAATAACGCACTTCGTTACGCCTGTACATCATTCGACATCACACACTCAAGTT
Organism: Ceratitis rosa; assembly: GCA_037013455.1. Taxonomy (NCBI): domain Eukaryota; kingdom Metazoa; phylum Arthropoda; class Insecta; order Diptera; family Tephritidae; genus Ceratitis; species Ceratitis rosa. Next base: position 897,745 of record JAWMAG010000132.1, read on the forward strand.
GAACGAGTACATAGCACCCTTATTGAACTTTGCCAAAATTTAGCTGCAGAAAATAATACAGCTCTTGCTGACGAATTAATGAACCCAGTTTGCCAATACAACAGGATAATTCACTCCACAACCGAATATAAGCCCGAGGACGTTTGTAAAAATCGAGAAAAATATCCTGATATCTAAGACATACTTAAGCATAAACAGGAGAAACTACTCAGACGCCATAATAAAAAAAGCTAAGCGATAATATACAAATCAGGTGACATAGTTTTTGGTCGAACAGATCGGCGAAATAAACTCGCAACAAAATACAAAAGCATAAGGTAAAAGAAGATCGTGGGGTGACAATCCTAACAATCCTAATAATTTCATCAATTTATCAAAATGCAAAAACGATGTATGAAGAAGTATTTGTAAAATGAAGAAAGAAGAAGGAAAGAATGATAATTGTACTATCCCTTTGTTATTAAAACAAAAAGCCCATTGTAATATTATCGAAGAAAATGACCTTCTCTTACAAATATTAGATAATGGCAATATTCTTATCGACAACGAACACACATGGAACGGAATTAGGGAAAATGGCCCACATTTAATCCAATTCCATTTCAATACAACTATTGATAGTAAAACTTATACATATTAATCATAAACAAAAATAAAATAATACATGCTTATCAGAAGGAGGAGGTTAATGTACTGAGAATCTTAAACTCCGAATCAGATTATAAATCTACTAATATACAAGAAATGTATAAATAATTTTTACCAATTGAAGAACATCCTTGGAAATTTACCTTATAACCTTAAGGGGCAAGGTTGAAAAATATACCTTTTTTTTAATTTATTGTAAAAATATGGGAAAAGGATAATTTCAGCTATTTGAAATATTTTTCACTTTAAAACCAATTGCATATCCAGGGGTACCCTGTGACCAAAAAAATGCGTCTTCCTAAATCATAGAGTGGCTTTACCCCTTAATAATAATAAAATTAATTTTAGTCATATACTTAATTATAAAACTATATACTTATCGACGACTACAATTAAACATCAGACGCCAATGAAAGTTCGAGTTGGCTAATCTAACCGAGTTGCAACGAGTAAAAAACCTGAACCTTTTGAAATGACACATAGGAGAGTTAACGACGTTACGTAATCACTGTCTATAAACAAAAATACCGACAAACAATATTTAACCTTGTATGATAACATAGTAATAAAAAGAATGGGTGAGTACCAAAACGTCAGTTGCGAAGCAGCCATACATTGTCACGCATTCCTAAGTGCAACTGAGCAACTTTGACGATGTATCATGTTCCAAAACTGCACATCGCTAAGGTTTGTGATGCTTTATCTATACTAATATTATAAATGCGAAAGTCGTTTCGATTGCTGCGCTTTCACGCAAAAACTACTTAACCGATCATCATGAAACTTTGTACACATACTCTTGGAGGTATCAGAATGAACATAGGCTACTTTTTATTTAATAAAAAAAATTATTTTTTAAATAAAATAAAGAAACTTTTTTGTCCAATAGCCTCCTTATGGAGCTACGTTAACGCCATCTAGCGGGTAAAAGCTGAAGATATTTTACATCGACTTCAGCATACAGATATGATATACATTTAGTTCCAATAATTTCGTTATTCCAGCTAAATGGTACAGCATACATACATACATACACCACGCATGCATGAAGTGACGCGTACGTACAGTAAGTATGCCAACTGTACTGTATATGCGCGCTCAATTCAAATTCCAATAATTTCGGTATTCCAGCTAAATGGTAGAGCATGCATACATAAAGTGACGCGTACGTAGAGTATGTATGCCAACTGTACTGTATATGCGCGCACAATTCAAATTCCAATAATTTCGGTATTCCATCTAAATGGTACAGCTGGCTGTGAGATCACTACCACGCAGGCATAAAGTGATATCACTAGCCACAATAGAGCATATACATACGCATGCATAAAGTAGCGCCCCATATGCACAGAGAGAGAGAGAGAGTGGGACTATACATAGGTATAGGCACATATGTAGCTGCATTGAGAGTAGTGTGGTATGTGTGTATGGGAGTAGTATACAGTATACAGCATACATATCTACATGTATGGTGGCCATAAAATGTGAGCATACATACGTACATGTATGGTGGTGGCCTGGTCATCTATTTGCTGAGCGCTACGTTAACGCCATCTAGCGGGTAAAAGCTAAAGATATTTTACATCGACTTCAGCAAGTACATACAGATATGACTTTCAATGAACATATTTACAACCAAACGCTAATTCTAATAGAAAACAAGGTTTTCACAATGATTGGAAAAAAAATAGATGATTTTGGGATGCAAAGCCCTCAAAGAGATAATGAGGATGATTTCAACAATGAAATTGCTCGAGAGTTAGATTATGATTTCATAGCACTGCAGCGACAAGTAGAAGAATTAATCCCTTTGTTACTTCCAGAGCAGGCTCATGTTCTCCATCAAGTTTTACGTAGAATAGAATACGGTAAAGGGGGACTCTTCTTTCTCGATGCACCAGGTGGAACCGGAAAGACGTTTTTGCTCAACTTATTATTAATGTACATCAGAAAAAACAGAAAAATAGCAGTTGCAGTAGCTTCGTCGGGTATTGCCGCGACGCTTTTAAACGGCGGCCGTACGGCACATTCCGTTTTGAAACTACCATTGAACCTTGCACATGAAGATTCGCCCATCTGTAATTTCAGTAAAAATAGTTCTCGAGGTAGGATGCTGCGAGAATGTAAGCTTTTAGTGTGGGATGAATGTACAATGTCTCACAAAAAGGCTATAGAAGCTTTAAACCGGACTCTTCAGGACCTGCGGGATAGTACAGATATAATGGGAGGAATGGTAGTTTTACTGGCTGGTGATTTTCGTCAAGCCCTTCCAGTTATTCAGAGGGGAACACCAGCAGATGAAATTCAAGCATGCTTAAAATCATCGAGCTTATGGTCGAGAGTTGAAAAGCTGAGCCTAAAAACAAATATGAGAGTGCATCTTCATAATGACGTGGATTCAGGACTTTATGCTGAAATGTTATTGAAAATTGGTGATGGTCGTTTAGATGTTGATGCTGAAGGTTGCGTATCACTTTCGAGATAAATGCTCCTCTGCTATGTAATGGAACACGACTTCGGATAACGAAATTGGGACAGAATATACTTGGTGCTACTATTTTAACAGGTGTCGGTAAAGGAAAAAGTGTAATCATACCTCGGATTCCAATTATTCCCACTGACCTTCCATTCCAATTTAAAAGAGTTCAGTTTCCCGTCAAACTTAGCTTTGCCGTAACTATAAACAAAGCACAAGAACAGACATTACAGGTAGCACGAGTGCATTTAGAAAAGTCATGCTTTTCTCATGATCAACTATATGTAGCCTGTTCGCGTGTGTCTAATGCCCGGAATTTACAAATATTTACACCCAACGGAAAAATGTACAATGTAGTTTATAGAAATATCCTTGACTAATAACCTGCATTTTATATTTTCAATTGTTACCATTCCGAATTATTTATTTTCTTTATAGTGACATATATATTTTAATATTTGTTGTATTGATTCAATAAAGTATACTTTGAAATTTGAAACTTCATTGCATGTAGTAATTTTTTCAAATAGATAATCTCAGACAAGCAATAAAATATATTCTTTATATTGATCCGTTTGTACTATAATGATCTCTTATTGGATGGATTTAATGCGAGCGAAGCCGCGGGTAAAAGCTAGTTTTATCATAAATCCTTAGCAACAACGGCCGACGTCGGAGAGCAAGTTTTTTGTGCTAATTATTACTTTTAAACATTATGTAACTTATTTTTTGGTCTGTTTTATATTTTAGCCATTTCGTCGAAAAGCACCTGATTTGCAAAAGAAGCGTTCCAAAAATGTCCAGTTTGCAAAGTATTGTTGCAAGGCAAATTCGCAACCGCATCATTACAAAGTATTTTGACGTTTTGGAACTCGCCCAATATGAAAAACAAAACATCATTATACCCAACATGTAAACATCTTTTTTTTTTAATAACAATTTGATCACTAAACAAACACCACTTACAAATAGTATAAATAGATGTAAGCATAAAAATGTGAAACAGTTCTGGAAATAAATGAAGTCTGAAAAGAGTTCTTGCTCATAAATATATATATATTTTAATTTCAACTTTCTACTCGGACTCATAACTCACACGATCAACAACAGCAGCATTTGGAGCTCAGCAGTTTACACACATATGAATATATTCGAGGGGAGTAACAAAAGTTCGGTTAGTTGACCAGAAAAACAAGAAAAAAAACTCTTTTTGTATTTATTCGTAATCTTTTTCCTTTTTATCTTCTCTACATAATCGCCATTGATTTCAGTGCATCTCCTAAGCCTATATAGTAGATCTACTTCCGCAAACAGTCTCCAAAATCTTGCTTTTTAAGCTTATCAAGTTCAGCATTAACCGCATTAATTATCTCCTTGTTGTTACTGATGACTTTTCTTTCAAATTTTTTTAATTTTTGGAAATAACCAGAAATCACAAAGTGATATATCCGGGAATATGGTGCTGAACATGTTTCTTCGATCCCAGAGAACGCAATAAAATTACTCGTTATTTTAGCAGTGTGGGATGGCGCGTTGACAACTCTGTGTACATTTCTCCGATTTAAGTTAAATATGCGTCGTTTCGTTCGTAAACTTGTTGCCAACGAGATGCCAACTTCATTATACCCCTCTGGCAAGAAACTCGGAGATCCAATTTTCACAGGCCTCTCTTGAGGCCAACTTCTCACCATTAAGCGCGTTCGCCATGAACAGGAAAAGATGGTAATCACTTGGTGCCAGGTTCGGACAATAAGGTGGGTGCATTTGGACCTCCCATCCGAGCTTCTGGTGCGTCACCAAAGACGTGTGTGGCCTGGCGTTGTCCTGATGGAACACAATTCGGCCCCTGTTGATCGAAGATGGCCGAGCAGCATATAGTAGATGATTCCTTGCCAATCCCACCAAACACACAGCAAAACCTTCCTGGCCGTCAATTCTGGCTTGGCCACCGTTTCAGTCGGCTCACCGCGTTTCGACCACGACCGATTTCGCTTGACGTTGTCGTAAGTGCTCCACTTTTCATCGCCAGTCACCAAACGCTTCAGAAATGGGTCGATTTTGTTGCGATTCAGCAGCGATGCGCAGACGCAAATTCGGTCCATTATGTTTTTTTTTGCGTTAGTTCGTGTGGCACCCAAACATCGAGCTTCTTTTTGAATCCAAAGTTATGCAAATGGTTCCAAACGGTTTTCTGGCTTATCTTTAGTTCCTCAGCAATTAAATAAATGCTCACGTGACGGTCTGTTTCCACTATTTCCATGATTTTATGGCAATTTTCGACGACATTTAGTTTAAGTTCTTTTTTAGTATAGTTCTTTTATTTTTTTGTAAATAAATGTTGGAATGAAGCTAAGCTTTTCTTTATTGATAAATGCTCAACAAAAAAATGGAATAAGCAAATGAAATCGGGAGTCATTCTTGGAATATTTACCATGGAAGAATAGATCTTATTTTTGTTGTGGATGCTACATGGGCTGAAAAGGGGGACGTGAGGTCGTAGACTAATGGACAGATAGACTAACGAACGTGGAAAGGATTGGGAGGTGTTGCAAACATAGGAGTCCACGGTGGCGTAAGTGAGACACGCAAGGACGGTGAGCCGACTCCACCTGAACGGACGACTTCTCCTTCTTCCCCTTCTTTCTTTAATATCCCTCTCATTTCTAGCCTTCCTGAACTTCTTTCAAACTCCTTTTTTTTGTGCTTAAATCCGGCGAGCTAGTTCGGGCTGACACCACCATTCTTGGTGCCCACCGTAACGTACTGACCAACACCCTATATAAAACATTTTCATTCAAAAAAGTGAAAGCAGATTCGAGAGGAACACACGAGTACCTCGGAAAACCTTTGATGTAGTGTTAAATAAAGAAAGTCGAGGCTCGGAATCGTAATGTATCGCTTAGGCTTAAGAGGTAAAGGTGCTACTCTCTTCGATATTGCTGGCTGGTTTGTAACTAGTAAAGGTGGTATCATTCTGGTCAGAATCATTCATTGATTTTGCATAATGAATATCAACAATTTTTAACTTTTGTATTGTATTTAACTAAAATAATATTTAAAGAGCTATCAAAACACACAGGTGCGTATTTATTTTGGCCTAGTATGTATAGTAATGTACATAAATGTTAAAAATTACATTACCCTCGCGAATTGACATCATTAATTTCTCGTTATAATAGAGGGTAGGGACAACCATTCTTACAGAACGACGGCTTACTTGACGCATAACGACTTACCACTGAGAAAAAAAGAAATTGTCTCCACAACCTAATTAAAGCCTTCCCAAATCACATCGCAAAGTAGACATGGATGCCATAGAACAGTGTATATAAAAATGAAGAACTGATTCGCGTCATTGCCATTTTGTTAAATTTACAGCTAATACTATATGTTTGCGATATTAAATGTGTACCACTATTTTATTATAATATATTTAATTATATTATATATTACACATTTGGCGGAGGCGGTAGCCGAGGGGTTAGCATTACGTACTGCCATTCGGATGGCCCGATTTCAAATCCTAGTAAGACCAACAACCAAAAGTTGTGGAAATCTAATTTATATAAAAATTTAAGTTAAATTTTCTAATTGCGGTTCCCCTCTTATTTATCAAGATTGATCTATTCTGTGTCAAAAATAAATAGCTCTTTTCTTGATAAATTGTCAAGATGTCAAATGCTTTTGACAACGCTTTTTACAAATAAAAAATCTTTCTACGGTTTGTGCATAGTTGTGAATAACAAGTTATTAGAATGGAAGATATTGGTCTAGTAAGAAGTATGATAACTTTGTGTACATTTGTCCGATTTAAGTTAAATATGCGCCGTTTTGTTCGTAAACTTGTTGCCAACGAGATGCCAACTTCATTATACCCCTCTGGCAAAAAAATCGGAGATCCAATTTTCACAAACCTCTCTTGAGACCAATTTCTCACCATTAAGCGCGTTCGCCATGAACAGGAAAAGATGGTAATCACTTGGTGCCAGGTCCGGACAATAAGGTGGGTGCATTTCGAGCTCCTGGAGCTTCTGGTGCGTCACCAAAGACGTGTGTGGCCTGGCGTTGTCCTGATGGAACACAATTCGGCCCCTGTTGATCAAAGATGGCCTCTTCTGGATGAGTGCTGCCTTCAAGCGGTCCAGTTGTTGTGCATTTGGCCATAGGGGAGCAGCTCGTAGTAGATGATTCCTTGCCAATCTCACCAAACACACAGCAAAACCTTCCTGGCCGTCAACCCTGGCTTGGCTACCGTTTCCGCCGGCTCACCGCGTTTCGACCACGACCGATTTCGCTTGGCGTTGTCGTAAGTGTTCCACTTTTCATCGCCATTCACCAAACGTTTCAGAAATGGGTCGATTTTGTTGCGATTCAGCAGCGATGCGCAGATGGAAATTCGGTCCATAATTTTTTTTTGCGTTAGTTCGTGTGGCACCCAAACATCGAGCTTCTTTTTGAATCCAAGGTTTTGCAAATGGTTCCAAACGGTTTTCTGGCTTATCTTTAGTTCCTCAGCAATTCAATAAGTGCTCACGTGTCGGTCTGTTTCCACTATTTCCATGATTTTATCGCAATTTTCGACAACAGGCTTCCCGACGCGTGGTGCATCTTTGACATCGAAATTACCAGAACGGAACCTGACAAACCATTTTTGTGCTACACGTTCGTTTACAGTATCGAGCCCATAAACTAAATTATTATTTTCAGCCGCTTTGGCTGCTTTTTCACCTTGATTGAAGAAAAATTGTAAAATACAGCGAATTTTCTCTTTGCTGGTGTCCGTCTCACAACGTACTGAGTCAATCAATCGAAAAACTGTCTGAAAACCCTTGACGCATATATTTAAACAATGCCCCGGTGGTTTCGCTCGAAAAATATAAATAAGTTGAATAAAAGAGAATTAGTTGCGGGTATTGAAAATATCGAAAATAGTTTATTCGTGTAATATATAATATTAATATGTGCACGTAACAATATGGTCTTCTAAATATGTAAAAGGAAGTAAGTGAAAATGACAAAGGGAAAATGCTTCAAACCCTCAAAGCAGTTCTTTCGTTCCGTTTTGAGGGGAAATGCAACAACAGACCGCTACAGTAAAAGCTCTGCTTTCACCTTTTGTTGTATGAGTGCGTGTATCTGTGTGCGTGGTTTTCTTTATTTGTGTATTGAGTGAATTTATGTTAGGGTGGTATTCCCCTTTTATTAAAAAAGTGGTTTAGTCTGGAGGCCTAAAAATACCGGCCCCCTTGCTATAAGCAATATTCTTTGACGAGGTGATTCCACTGCCATACATATATTTTTACAAGTTTGTTAAAATCTGTACATTTATGTACTTAACTTTTATTAGTCTGCTGGTGGCTAGCCTAACGTCCACGAGATTGGGTTCCTTCTTGCGTCTGATTAGCTGTTAAAAAAGAAATGAATGCGATTGCTAAGAAAAAAATTAAATTAAAAGAAAGAAATTCATATTTATTATTTCAATTTGTGTACTCCCATATGTATATAATATTAATGAACAGGTTTTAAATCATGCCATTACGATCGGCACGAGCCTGATAGTACCCACCCAAATATAGTGCTTTGGGCAGCTCCACCAAGGCCTCGATTCCGTTCCGGATGTCACCTCTCCTTCTTAAATTTCCGACGCATCCATAGTAATGATATCCCCGTCGAGCTCTTCGGTCACCTGCCTGGTGTCGATTAGTTCGTCGGTCTGAAAATGTAGCGTCTTATGGTGCTTGCCCGATGTGCTACCGATAGACAGTTGGCACAATTCTTTCCCAGGAGTGATTCACGCAACCTTTCTTCCGGGGTTTTCGCCCGAAATACCGGGCAGAGTCTTATTGGGTGCTTTCCTTTGCAGAGACGGCAGGATTGTGGATAGCGGTGAGCTTGTTGTTCAGCTCTCTTTAGCATTGCACCGAAACGAGTGATAACGATCTGGAAATGTGTAAATTTGGTATTGTTCCCAAGAAATCTCTCTAATTGGTTTGGTGGGGAGTTGGATTTTATTGTACAGAGGAGAAATTTCATACATATATAAATGCACATAGATTTTTTTGATGTGGGCTACTTTAAATTGAGACTGGGTGAAACCATAATTATGGCAGATTCACCCAAGCCTGCCACCCGAAAATATGAAAAAATCACTCTTCTTTATTATGTCTTGTCAACATAATTTAACCGGCATTATTAAGTAATGTTATCGAAAATGAAAGAAAAGCCAGTAATCATTGCAATCTCTCGAAGCCCTGAATCGAATGTTCGTTCTAGAGAACATTTAACGTAACTTCTTAGGGTTTGTGCTTGTTGTCAACTAGTACTCTAATGTGATACGATATTCTTTTGAGAACTTATTGTAATAAGCCGGAGTGCGGTTTATGCTTGCCTTGCTTGAAAGCATCAGAAGTTAACATATTATTATTGTTTTCAAAAAAAATAAAAAAATGTTTCCTTACACACACCACCACAAACATAAATGCCTTTGTGGATATGTATCAAATTTCGATAAAAAGCGACAAAAGTATCCTCATGTAAACTTAGTCTAAGTAGATCACTTTGGAATATTCCAGAATGAAGCTATTTTATTTTCTTCATTCCAGGCGCTGCGATATGTTCGTTAAACGCTGGCATCTTTCGTTAAACATAAATAAAAAGGGCGAAAATATCAAAATTTTTGAAGAACGATCGCTTCAAATTTATGAGGCGATTGAATGAGTTAGCCATCAAAAGAAAAGAAAGGAGTTTCTTAACTTTAGCTTCCGCCAATGCGATGGCCATTCCACAATCACGGTAAAGTATTGCTTCCAAGTCATTAATTGCCTTCATTTTTCACAAATAATGCATAAATATCAATGACAGCTTTGCCAGTTGGACATTCCATTCACACAACGACATTTGAATACAAAGGGGAGTTATTTTATAAATATTCAAGTAACGACTGCGGGTTAGAGGCTACTACAACTCCAATAGCTCCGCAGCAGACGGGTGTTTATTATCGGAACGACCCTGAATTTTCCCTGGCTAAAGACCACACTGTTGTCAACGTTCATTGTCCAGGTAAAAGCGTATTAAATAGAAACAAAAGGATTCACACCTATCTTTAGCTGATGTGGATAGTGTTCCGTGGTTAATACAAATTGTGTATTAAGTATAAATTAATGAATTTTCAGACACATGCATTCAGTTGTGTTCTCAACATAAGCTTGTATGTCTATACCTATGTAATAACTGTGTATGCAAATAAGTTAAAATTTATAAATACTAATAGCATCATTTGTGGGAGTTCTACTAATTAGCGAGTGTTGTTACATTAGTAACATTTGGACGAGGGACTTGCTCATGTCCTTCAATAGATTTGCAACGCTTATCTAAATGATGTCCCAGTGAAGATAATGTATAGGGTGTTACTTTGACAGTTTTACGCGTTATTTGGTTTTGATCAGCTGAATTTGATTCGTTTGTTGATTAACGTTGTTTTTATGTTTTTAGACAGAACTAATGAAATAATTTTTGGAATCGAAATTAAGGACGAGGTATTTAACTTTCCACATAGATTGCTCAAATTTGTTGCTTTTGAATTTTGGAAATCTTCCTGCATTTTTTTATCAGAGGCGCTTGTTGAAACGGATACACAAGTTGTCGTGGCCGATGTTGTAATTAATTGAGGTGCATTTTGTCTAATTATGCTCACTGTTGGATATATATTTGAATTTCCTTGCTGGTCAAAACTCTTTGATAGTGGTGTTAGTAAAGGTAAGATATTAACATTTGGACTTAACACATTTTTGATGCTGACTGTTGTTTTATTTAACGTAATTTCATCGCTCACTGGTTACACAATCTTTAATGGAATTTCTGATGAACACACCTTTTATGAAATATTTGATTCGGCCATGTTAAGTTCGTTGACAGGTTTTTCGAATTGTTCGTTTGTAAATTCTATATTCTCCCCTGTAACAATTTTATCAGACAGAGATAATACATCTTCTAAAATGGTGTTATTGTGTATTAGGTATACCACCAGCATCTTGTTTATGTGTTACACAGTATCACAGTGTCCCGAACACCCTAGATGTATGTGTTGCGAAGAATTGAGAGGCTTTGATAATGGCACTGATATAGTAGTATTACCTAGCGAAACTTTTGCTGTGGTTTGTGTAACCTCCGATGTGAGTTTTTTAGTTGTCACCATTACTTGCTGATTCTTCACATTTGGTGAAATATTCCTACGATTTAAAACAGTGGCATTAGCTTGCAAACCGAAGGATATTGTACTTGCAGTTGTTATACGCGTATAGGTCACTGTACTCTCCCGCATAACATTAGCATTGGAAGCTACGATGCGTGTTGGCGGTGCTGGGTGACAATTATTATCAGAATTTTGAGACGATTGTTATGCTGACTTCTGCTCCTGTATAGAATACAACATTACCACATCCATTTCGTTAATATTACATTCTTGATTTATTGACAATAAGGTTCCCTCAGTAGGTTCTGCCTGAGGAGTGCATTTGGAATTAGCATCCTTGCGTCCACTTGCATTGACGTTTACTAATGCATTACCTGCATCGGAATTTGATTTCTTTTTATTGTGTTTATCACTTTCTTTTTCATCATTACAGTCTGTTAATTAGGAAGAAATCACAACATATTCTTTTGTATTCAACGGACTCGAAGGGGATGAACTGTTAATAGACCTACCCAAATTCCGGATGGTGTTGAAAGTTAAATTTTCCCTATCTGTTGAGATTTCGTCCTCCTGATTTCGGAAATTTTGAAACGTTTTTGAAGTGGAGTTGAAACAAGAGGAAGTAAAAATAATGGAGGAGATGATGGAGACAGTGGTTCCACAAGAAGATTTTGATCGTAATGAGCAAAGACATCTTCGAGAGTTGGAATTAGATGTACACGCAAGTGTGGAAGCCAAGTTTGGTTATGCATATTGTTTAGTTAGATGCGCGCACAAGCAGGACATAGTTAAGGGCATTGAATTGTTAGAAGATTTGGCAGAAGGACAACGAGATTACATTTATGGTACTACCTAGCGTTGGGTGAAGCCCGCATTAAAAATTACTCAGTCGCCTTAAATTACTGGAAAGGTTTCTTGGAGATTGAAGATAATCCACAAGTTCGATCATTACAGGAATACATTCAAAAGCGGTACGATAAAGATTTAAAGAAAGGCATGGCTGTTGCCGGTGGCGCTGTGCTTGTCTTGGGTGGTAATTTGGGGCTGGGCATGTCGCTTGCCGAAAATAAAAACAGCCGTGATAAATAAATATTGAACGGGAAATGACATCTACATAGAAAATATGTGAAGCCAAATCTTGTTGATACTAACTATATGTACACGTATGTACAACATAGAGTTAGTTGAGGATATTGTTTTGGATGTGATTTTAAAATATATCGTATAGTCATGCAAAGTTCTTCGTCAGAGTAACAAGGGTATTTATTGCACATAGAGGAAGGTTGAGGCTCACAACCATTCAGTCTTCTATCATATCGATTGACTTCGTTGCACCACTAAAATTGTTAAATTTGTTTTTGAAGTTACAATATATGGTAAGAGTTTTTCTTCATTGGATTGCATACTTTTATGAAAAGCGCGATATTTTTCTACTAACTTTGCTTAATTATAGTAAGATATGTTTTTTACAACATGAATAAATTAAATTTTACCGATACTCAGTAAGCCTATATTACTTACTGTTTATACACACATTGTAAACCCATTTTTTTCTAATGAATCAAAAGTTATGTTTTCTAAATTTGCAATCATTAAAGATGAGTCTCTTTAAGTGTGATATACACTGTAATATATAATTTGTTGAGTAGTAAGATAAGTTTATTGTTATTAAAAAAGCGAGATATATATCCTTGAAATATATCTATGAACAACATGAAATTTCACCTAACCTATTTTCAAAAGTCTCTTGTAAACTGAAAATCTTACCATAATAATTATCTGTGGTTTATTTTGATACTCTTTAAATTAACTTTTATGTGTATTAATTGCACGAATTTCCATAAACCAACTCGTAAATAATAGTTAAAAAATATAAATGCATCCACTCATCTATATGTAAACAATTATATTCAAGAAAATATCTTATGGTATTCACAATCTTTATTCCATAGACAATACCTAAAGCTCTTGCTCTTTTAATATTGGTGTTTATTTACACTAGTGCAACTCGAAAGTGCACTTTATCATTCTTTTATAACTTCAGTTTTACAGTTTATTAGTAGGAGAATATTTTAAACTTCAAAAAGTTTTGATTTTGAAAATTTATCTATAGTATTGTCTACATTGAAAAGTATTTAAGGTGAGTTAACCAGAGAAACGATTTCTAATAAAGAGAATCGAATCTGTAGAAACCGAAATAGTAATTACTTTATGAATGAAATAATCAAAAAACAACCTCGTAGAAGTTGGGTTTCAGTTCTTTTTTTTGTATTATACTATGACATATTAGGTTAAAATTTCAGCAACTTTTAGTGTAAATAAATACATGGGAAATTGTGAAACAATTGGAAAACATTTCAATTCATATTGAATGTTTAATAAAGCGTTTTATTTTGATATATCTTGTTATATAATTCAAAACATAGTTTAGGATCGCACATTTACTATGCTATGTATATATTTATGCGTGCCCAAATTTCTAGAACAACAAACTTTGTTAATATAGAAGCACTCGCACTCAATACGTTACATAATGGTTAGTCGATCGTTTTTAATTGCATAGCGACATGCATACATATAACAACCATTAATTCACTTTTCTATTACATATATCTGCAGCGGTCGGCATGACTCAATTCTGCATAGAAGGGTCAAGAGTTCTTCGAAGGTGTATTTATGCTCTGAGACGATTTTTTTGAAATGAGCCTTGAAGCTTTTAACTCCCGCTTCCCACAAACCTCCCATGTGAGGAGCTGAGGCGGGAATGAAATTCCACGTGAGCATTTGTATTTTGTCAAAGTGTTACTTCCTGCTTCGGCTATAAATGCCTTTAAGTCTGATCGTAGAGATCTAGAAGCTTCGACAAAATTCGTTCCATTGTCGGAGTAGATATTTTTGGGACAACCTCGTCTACCTACAAATCTGGCAAAGGCTGCCAAGAATGATTGCGTACTTAAGTCTGAGGTGGCTTCTAAGGGAATTGCTTTTGTGGCAAAATAAACAAACAGACAGATCCCTTGGAAACTCGACATCATCGTCCGTTATAAGTTTTTATGTTAAACGGTTCAGTGAAGTCGACTCCAGTGTTTGTAAAAGGTCGTGAATATGTTGTCCGTCCTTCCGGAAGTACACCCATAAGTTGGGTTTGTGACCGTTTTCTGTAAGTTGTGCAGTTGTGAATTGTTGACCTAATCACATTCTGTACTCGTGGAATCCAGTATTGCGTACGTATTAAAAGCATAAGATAATTCTCTCCATGAAGTGACACTTTGTGGACGAATTGTACTATAAGACGAGATAATTTGATTTTGTATGAGATGATAATTGGGTGGCGCTCATTATAGGATAGATCTAATGATTTTCCAAGACGATCACCTGATCTTATTATGTTTTCCCTGTCAATGAAAGGATTATAGGTTTTTTCAGTTTTAGTAATGCTGCAAATAATCTGGCAAATAATTATTATGCGCTGAGTCATTGCTTTGATTTCATCTGCTGATTCATAAATACGTGGTAACGTGACCTAAATTAAAATTTGTAATTATTGAATCGACTAGATCTGCTAGCAAAACAGCTCCGCAGAGTTCTAGTCGTGGTAATGAAATAGTTTTCACTGGTGCTCCTTTGTCTTAGCGACTAGGAAATTGACATATATTTTATTTTCTTTCCTTACACGAAGGAAAATACTAGCAACGTATGCCTTCTCAGAGGTATCACAAAAGCCGTGAAGTTCTACTTGATCCGTTGGCGAAAAATGTACCCAGCGCGGAATACGGATTTTATTAATCTCCGAGTAGTTATATATGAAACTTTGCCAACGGTCTGACGTAGTTGCGGAGACTGCTTCATCTCAACCTGTATCCTCTTTCCAAATGTTTTGCATTATTATTTTTGCGGTAATTACGAATGGCTCGAGCCAACCAAGGGGGTCAAATAATAGCCGAAAGTATTGCCCTTTTTGTGAAGCTGACTTCAGATACCAATTCCTTGGCTATGAAATAAAATGTATCAGAGTGAGCTTTCCATCTAATCCCCAATGCCTTTACTATGCTGGTGTCTTCAAAATCCAGGAAATCTTCATTGAGCAGGTCCGATTTTGGTATTCCCTCCAAAATTTGTTCGTGGTTAGACGTCCATTTGCGAAGTGGAAATCCAGCTGTTTTTAGTGCTAATAACACACTCGTTCTTCGCTTTGATTTCAGACTCGATGCTGTGTCCTCCTGCTAAGACATCGTCTACATACATATAGTTCCTCAGAATATCAGACGCTAGAAGGTACAAATCTTTTACATCATCTGTTAGTTGAAATAGTGTCCTAATGGCTAAGTAAGGTGCGCAATTGACTCCAAAGGTTACAGTCTTCAATTCATATAGACTGATTGGTTCGGTTGGACTTTTTCGGAAAACTATACGTTGCAACTTGGTCTCATTTGAGTTTAGCATTATTTGGCGATACATCTTTTCAATGTCACTATTGAAAACGAATTGAAACAATCTCCACCTTAATAACAAAATTGTAAGATCTCTTTGCAGAATTGGACCGGCGTGGAGAATATCGTTGAGGCTGACTCCGTTTTTAGTTGGACACGACGCGTTGAATACTACTCGTACCTTAGTACAATAGTTGCGCTTTCCTCCTTTCGAACAGCATGATGTGGCAGGAAGTATGTATCACATTCGTCCCCGGGAACGTGATTCGAAATCCGCTGCATATGTCCAAGCCCCTCATACTTCGCTAGAACTCTGTTATATTCCCTTTGCAGAAGCGGGTCCTTTGCCAGGCGTGTTTCAATTCGGAAAAATTGAGAGCAAGCTATTTTCAATGATGGACCTAATAGCGTGTTCCTTTGGAAATCTTGTTTGAAAGGCAGGGATACGATATATTTGCCTTCATAATTCCGCTTAGTTGTGGTTTTATATAGCTGCTCGCAGTAAGTCTCCTCAGTAGTACAACTTCTCTTCCTTGGGATGGCCTCCAATTCCCAAAATGAAGCTAATCGTTCGTCTAAATTGACTTCGCTGTAAAAAGAAACACAATTATTGCTTGATGTAACTGTGTTAGTCCGACCGTTTCTTGTGCCAGAAGAGTCTCCAGTACATTCTTCCTTATTCCACATAATAATATTTGGGCGTATATGTCGCCGCCGAGAATGAGATCTACCTGTTCATTTGCAAAAAAACGTTTGTCGGCTAAGACTAAGTCCGGAAATGCTTATTTAGTCATAGCGTCGATCTGGAAAGATGGAAGATCTCCGGGTTATTGCGGTAATACCAATACAGTGGTATATATTTTAATTAAAGGGTCGATTGGTGACCGCAGTTGTATGTAACAAGTCTCTTTGACTTGTGCCGACACTGTGTTGTTGATACTTCGCACTTGGGCATGTATGCATGCATGCATTTTGAAGGAAGATTAATTCTGCGCTTAAGTCTTTCACTGATGAAAGAGCGTTTTGAGCCAGAGTCTATTAGAGCCCGCGCTGAACAATTTGTATTATTATAGAAAACGTTAACTCGCGCGGTCCCTAAGAGTACCCCTCTGCTCTTATTAGCAAAACAAGATTGGACATTTTGATCTTGAACTTTGTTGGGTTTCAAAGCATCGTGCCTTGCTTGGGCTTGCGCTGAAGTTGTTGCATTATTATCCGAATTGTTATTAATTATTGCTGCTTTTGGCTGAACTGCATGTAAATGAAGAAGTGAATTATGTCTTTGGTTACAAATGTTGCAGTTGAAACGACTCCTGCGCCTTGTCACCGTATGACCAGAAGTTAAGCAGTTCAAGCAGCAGTGAATTTTTTTTTATATAATCAATTCTGTCTTGAATTTTTAATTTCAAGAAATTTTGGCACTTGGATAACTTGTGATTCGTGCCCTTGCATAAATTTGCAAAAAACATTGGAAATAGTTGCTTGGTAGGCACCAAGTCTCTTTTAGGTTCTGGTTTGCTGATATTTTGGACTTTGAAGTTCTTGCATATTTTGTTGCCTTTATATCAGATATAGTTTCCAGAGTCTGAAATCTGTTCGACAAGAATCTGTCTATTTCATCCCATTTGGGATTTCGGATTTGTCTTGAACAGTCTGTTCCCAAAGAGCCAACGTACTCTCTGGTAGCTTTGTGGAACACAAATAGGTAACTATCGCATCCCAGTTCGCTACGTCTATATTGTGGTAGCGTAATGCAGAAAGGCAATTATTAATACTCCTTTGTAGTTTTTTAAGTGAGGTTCCACACTCACTTTTTACCGCCTGTAAATTAAAAAGAATTTTTATTTACGAATTTACTAATATCCGCCTATTTTCAAATCTGTCGCATAAATTTTTCCACGCAGTGTTGAAGCCCTTGTTCGTAACTTTTTATTTACTCACTATTCTTATTACTCACTATTTCTTTTACTTCTCCCTGTGTCTTCTGATTCAAATGAAACAGCTTTTCCACAGGGCTGAGACGTCTATTGTTAATAATCGAATTGTCACGGCGGACGAAAAATGGATTTATCTTGAGAACCCGAAGCGAAAAAAATCATGGCTTTCCCCTGGTGAAGCTGGCCCATCGACTGCAAGGCCAAATCGCTTTGGCCGTAAGACAATGCTCTGTGTTTGGTGGGACCAGTGTGGTGTGGTGTACTACGAGTTGTTAAAACCTGGTGAAACGGTGAACACGGATCGCTACCGACAACAAATGATTTGAATCATGCGTTGATCGAATCATGCGTTGATCGCAAAACGGTCGGAATGGGCCCGAAGACATGGCAAAGTTATCTTGCAACATGACAACGCGCCGTTTCATACCGCTAAACTGGTGAAAGACACATTAAAAACACTTAATTGGGAAATATTATCGCACCCGCCGTACTCTCCAGATCTCGCCCCGTCCGACTATCACCTTTTCGCATCGATGGGACACTTGCTTGCAGAGCAGAGCTTCGCTAATTTTGAAGAAGTCGAAAAATGGTTTGCCTCGAAAGAGAAAAGTTTTTTTGGAATGGTATCCATAATTTGCCTGAGAGATGGGCTAAATGTGTAGAAACCAATAGTAAATACTTTGGATAAAAAAATTTTGAGATTCCTCTGAAAATGAAGTGTTTTCTTTATCAAAAAAACAGGCAAATTTCAACCTGATATGTGGCCGTAAACGTTTCTCGGAATGTTGACCATGAGGTGTAGTCACCCTTAAATATATCTGCATCACAGGGCGGGAGATGAATGTTATGCTCCCTCATCGATATATCCTCCTGTTCTTTATCGTATTTAGTAACTTTTGCATGAAGTTCTATCATGCTCGGCCTGCAAACCGTAAACCGTATAGGAAGTTTTGTATTTGGATTTTACTGGTGCCGATTTTGCCAGGCTGGAATTCAAAAGTTCTTCATAGGATATTTTCACTTTTCTCCATATAGCCTTTAACTCATCTTGTTGGAGCGAAAGCGTATATTTTGTATGGTCTGTCTCAGCCATCAAACTATAATCTGCTTCGAACTCTGCTACAGAGTCGGCTAAGCGAATAAAAGTTTCCATTTCATTCCATTTTTTTTATCGAAAGTGAGGTTAGAACACCAAAGATAATAAAAATTCACCAAAAATTAATTTTTATAAAAAAAATTTAAAAGACTCCAGCATTTTAATGTTAAATTGCACAATATTGTAATATTTTATTCGAAATATTGGATATGTATATATGTATAAGCGTATATGTAAATGTGTATATATTTTGCTCTATTGTTTGAAATAAATAATACTCTCCAATTTCAGATCTCGCCACCCACATATACAACGAAATTTGAAAAAAGTACAGATGCTGATATTGAAGTGATTTTGTGGAAAAAACAAAAATTATTTGATATCAAAAGAACAAAAAAGCACAGTTTACTTAAAAGTGATGTATGTAAATTAAGCACAGCTATAAAATTTTGTGAGTTGTTGTTAGTGCGAATGACTTGACCAATTAAAATACTGTTTACACACAATATATTGCAAAACGAAATAAAGTGAAAAGAATATCAAAATGTGAAATTAATATTTTGCAATGAAATGAATTTAAATAAATTGTGTTCATGTAATTTATTGTCGAAAAATTGAAAAGTGCACTAACAATTGAAAGAAGACAAAAACGTTCCTATGAATATCTCACAATTATAAGTTATTCCAATGTGTACATATATGGTACACGAAAACACTGTGTTCACTTTCACAAAATCACTCGCAATATCACTGTGCTTGCAAATTACCTGTATAGCTATCTTTGACGATAAATTTCCGCGTATACAAGAAAAAAAAATTATTTTATGGCTTTTTTTTTTTTAATTGTGCAAAAACTAGTGCTGTCAACCACGTACCTTTATAAAAATGTTGCTTGTGTTCAACGAAATTTTATTGTAATTTTGTAAATCTCCTGAGAAGCTTCTCTAGTTGGTTGTTATTTAATTAGCTGCCGTGCCTGCCTTCTTGAATATAATGTTCCAGTGGACTGTAAATGTTGGTTGGTGGTTAAGTGTCGGTGCGTAACGACCATGAAAACGACGCATATATTTTCAGCGCCGTATAGTATGACATGATGCGACACGTAACACTAGTACCATGGAGAACAACGTCATCTCTTATATAAAAACCGAACGAACTTTATACTTGAACTAATATTTTACTTTTATTGTTGTTTTTGGACGAAGAGGAAAGTTGCGAAAATAGGGCTCGCTCGCGTCTGTTATGTAGCTGCATGTTGGTGGAAAGGTCGAGTGTCGCTTCGGCATGCTTGTGGTCCCTGGACTAGCTCATCGGTTTGGGTGGGTTGTTGGCCACACGATCTGCCTACGCTACAGTAACAAAATTATCATGCCGAATGTGTGAGATGTTTAGGAAACAACAAAAAAATTTCGAGTGTAAAATATATGCTCAGTCCCGTCAGTTCGTCGCTGTCCGTCAGTCAGGTGGAGTTTACCCGTCCCTTCGACATGTGAATGCGAAGCCATGGCCGTTGTGTTGACTGCTCTCATCTTACAACGACCCCCTTTCCTGAAAAGGTCCGTCTGTCAACTGTCTAGTCCGTCGGTCTTAATTTGTCCCTGAGTTAGTCATCACTCTCATGTTCCCTCGCACGTGCAAGCGCAACACCTACACCATAAATTAATTTAGTGCTTCATATTATTATAGAATGACGTATACTATCTTCATTTATTCAGATAATTCATTTTTTTTCGTTAAATTACAATTTAGATTAATGGTATCTTTAAATTAAATACAATATTCTCTTACTAAAAATTCCTACTCAGCCTTTAATATCTTATTCTCAGTTATGAAAAATATAATACATACTTTATTGAATTCCAATAAAAATTAAAAAAAAAAAAAACAAATAAAAAAAAAACAAAAAAGGAAGAATGGTAATGCACAATAAAAAATTAAAAAAAACTAGGTGTCCCTATATATATGTACTTGTGTGTATTCTTGTGTGTATAAGAGTATAGTAGTCACTCACCTGGTCTGCTCCGCGATGATGGTGGAGAAGAACCTGTGTGGGAGAAGAGAAGCTTACAACAAAGAATATATACGTGTATGAGCCTGTCTCACTGGTACTCTACTCTTCTATTTAAATTTTCCAAAGTGTACGTACATAGGTATATGTATACCTATTGTATATTATATTGCTACTCTACGGATTAGTTGTGAATATACTCGTAGCTGGCGGGTCGCGGATCGCGTATATAGTGCCGGGTTCGGTGTGACTTAACAAAAAGTTTTCTATGTGAAATTCGATAATTATTTCACAAAAAATTGTTATAAAAAAAATCAAAATAAAAATAAATAAAAAAATGTGCTTTAAAATTACATTAATTTTAATTTTTACTTTTTAATTTACTATGCATAGGTTATTCGCCCCCTTTGTTTTCACCATGTGCTCAAATGACGAAATAAAAGAAGGTTATGTGTGACAGAAAAATTAAGTTTGAATGCAAAAAGTACTGTGCGTAAGAGAGAATAAGATATTAATCAGATAATATCTGAAGTACTAAAACGGTGTAAAAAAAGCAACTTGTTACATTAACAAAACAAGGCAAAAAAAAGGAAATTCAATAAAAAAGCTAATAAAGGAAATATTTCTTGCTTCCTTTTTTTTGAAAAAAAGCCTTAAAAAGAAAAATAAAGTGAAAAAAGAAGGTAAATTGAAAAAAGGTTCAAAAAGAAGAATAAAGTGAAAAAGAAGGTAAATTGAAAAAAAGGCTTAAAAAGAAAAATAAAGTGAAAAAAGTATAACTGAAAAAAAGCCTTAAAAAAATAAATGTGGTCAAAAGAAGGTAAATTGAAAAAAAAGCCTTAAAAAGAAAAATAAAAGTGGAAAAAAGAAGGTTAATTGAAAAAAAGCCTTGAAAAGAAAAATAAAGTGAAAAAAGAAGGTAAATTGAAAAAAGCCTTAAAAAAGTAAAATAAATGTGGAAAAAAGAAGGTAAATTGAAAAAATCTTTAAAAACAAAAAATAAGTTAAAAAGAAGGTACATTGAAAAAAAGCCTTAAAATAGAAAAAAAAACAAGAAAAGAAAAGTAAAGTCAAAAAAGAAGGTAAACTAAAAAAAAACCTTAAAAAGAAAAATAAAGTGAAGAAAAGAAGGTAAATTGAAAAAAAGCCTTAAAAAAGAAAAAAAATTAAGTGTGAAAAGAAGGTAAATTGAGAAAAGCCTTAAAAAGAAAATAAAGTGAAGAAAAAGAAGGTAAATTGAGAAAAAGACTTAAAAAAGAAAAACAAAGTAAAAAAGGATGGTAAATTGAAAAAAAAGCTTCAAAAAGAAAAATAAAGTGAAAAAACGAAGGTAAATTGAAAAAAAGCCTTAAAAAATAAAATAAGGTGGAAGAAAGTAAATTGAAAAAAAGCCTTAAAAAGAAAAATAAAGTGAAAAATAAAAGGTAAATTGAAAAAAAGCCTTAAAAAGGACAAATAAAGTGAAAAAAAGAAGGTAAATTGAAAAAAAGCCTTAAAAATAAAAATAAAGTGAAAAAAGGATAACTGAAAAAAAGCCTTAAAAAGGAAAAAAATAAAAGTGGTCAAAAGAAGGTAAATTGAAAAAAAGCCTTAAAAAAGAAAAATAAAAGTGGAAAAAAGAAGGTATATTGAAAAAAAAAGCCTTGAATAGAAAAATAAACTTAAAAAAGAAGGTAAAATGAAAAAAAACCTTTAAAAAAGAAAAAAAAAATTAAAATTAAAAAGAAGGTAAACTGAAAAGAAGCCTTAAAAAAATTAAAGTGAAAAAAAGAAGGTAAATTGGAAAAAAGCCTTAAAAAGGACAAATAAAGTGAAAAAAAGAAGGTAAATTGAAAAAAAGGTTTAAAATAGAAAAATAAAGTGAAAAAAGAAGGCAAATTGAAAAAAAGCTTAAAAAACAAAAACAAAGCAAAAAAAAATAGAAGCTAAATTGAAAAAAGCCTTAGAAAGAAAAATAAAGTAAAGAAAAGAAGGTTAATTGAAAAAAGCATTAAAAAAAAATAAAGTGAAAAAAGAAGGCAATTGGAAAAAAGCCTTAAAAAGGAAAAATAAAGTGAAAAAGAAGGTAAATTGAAAAAAAGCCTTAAAATAGAAAAATAAAGTGACAAAAGAAGGCAAATTGAAAAAAAAAACTTAAAAAACAAAAACAAAGCAAAAAGAGAAGCTAAATTGAAAAAACCTCTTAAAAAATAAAGTGAAAAAAGAAGGTTAATTGGGAAAAAAGCCTTAAAAAGAAAAATAAAATGAAAAAAGCCTTAAAAAAGAAAAATAAAAGTGCAAAAAAAGGCCTTAAAAAAGAAAAGTTCCTCTTTTTCTTCTTAATTGGCGTTGGCAACGCTTACGCGATTATAGCCGAGTAAATTATAGCGCGCCATTCATCTCTTCTTTTCGCTGTTTGGCGCCAGTTGGAAATATCCACTTGATCTTTCCAACGAGTGGATGTCTTCCTCTTCCTCTGCTCCCACCAGCGGGTACTGCATCAAATACTTTCAAAGCTGGAGTGTTTTCATCCATTCCGACGACATGGCCTAGCCAGCGTAGCCGCTGTCTCTTCATTCGCTGAACTATGTCAATATCGTCGTATAGCTCGTACAGCTCATCGTTCCATCGTCTGCGGTATTCGCCGTTGCTAATGCGCAAAGGACCATATATCGTTCGCAGAACTTTCCTCTCGAAGACTCCTAGAGCCGACTCATCAGATGTTGACATCGTCCACACTTCTGCGCCACATAGTAGGACCGGTAAAATTAGCGACTTGTAGAGCTTGATTTTCGTTCGTCGAGAGAGGACTTTACTTTTCAATTGCCTACTCAGCCCAAAGTAGCACCTGTTGGCAAGAGTGATTCTGCGTTGGATTTCAAGGCTGACATTGTTGTTGGTATTAATGCTGGTTCCTAGATAGACGAAATTATCTACGACCTCGAAGTTATGACTGTCAACAGTGACGTGGGAGCCGAGTCGCGAATGCGATGACTGTATGTTTGATGACAGGACATATTTCGTCTTGACCTGATTCACTACCAGACCCATTCGTTTCGCTTCTTTATCAAGTCTGGAGAAAGCAGAACTCACGGCGCGGTTGTTGAGGCCAATAATGTCGATATCATCGGCGTACGCCAGCAGCTTTATACTCTTATAGAAGATTGTACCTTCTCTATTTAGCTCTGCAGCCCGTATTATTTTCTCCAGCATTAAAAAAGTCACACGATAAGGAATCACCCTGTCTGAAACCTCGTTTGGTATCGAACGGCTCGGAGAGGTCCTTCCCGATCCTGACGGAGCTTTTAGTGTTGCTTAACGTCAGTTTACTTAGCCGTATAAGTTTTGCGGGGATTCCAAATTCAGACATAGCGGCGTAAAGGCAGCTCCTTTTCGTGCTGTGGTGGTGGGTGTCGATTCTCTTTTCACGGGTCTTTTCAAGGATTTGGCGCATGGTGAATATCTGGTCAATGGTTGACTTACCAGGTCTAAAGCCACACTGATAAGGTCCAATCAGTTTGTTGACGGTGGGCTTTAGTCTTTCATACAATACGCTTGATAGGACCTTATATGCGATATTAAGAAGGCTTATTCCACGGTAATTGGCGCAGACTGTGGGATCGCCTTTTACGCGGATCGGGCAGAGCACACTTAAATTCCAATCGTCGGGCATGCTTTCATCCGACCATATTTTGCAAAGAAGCTGATGCATGCACCTGATCAGTTCTTCACCGCCGTATTTGAATAGCTCGGCCGGTAATCCATGGGCACCTGCTGCTTTGTTGTTTTTTAAGCGGACGATTGCTATTCGGACTTCTTCATGGTCGGGTAACGGAACAACTTTTCCATCGTCATCAAATGGAGTTTCGGGTTCACCATTTTCGCGTGTTTCCTGTTCGCTGCCATTCAGCTGGCTGGAGAAGTGCTCCCTCCATAAATCGAGCATACTCTGGCCATCTGTCACTAGCTCACCTCCCTGGGTCCTACAAGAGTTTGCTCCGGTCTTGAAACCTTCTGTATGTCGCCGTATCTTTTCGTAGAAATTTCGAGCGTTACCTTTGTCGGAGCTCCTCGTACTCGCGCATCTCGGCCTCTTTCTTTTTTTGTCTGCAGACGCGCCTTGCTTCCCTCTTCAGTTCTTTGTATCTATCCCACCCCGCACGTCTTGTGGTCGATCGCAAGGTTGCGAGGTATTGGCAGTCTATTTTCTCTCCACTGCGACACGACAGTCTTCATCGTACCAGCTGTTTTTGCGACTTTTCCGAAATCCAATGGTTTCGTTTGCAGCTGTACGCAGGGAGTTTGCAATGCCGTGCCACAGTTCCCTTATACCGGGTTGCTGATGAGTGCTCTCAGAGAGCAGGTGTGCACAAAAAAGAAAAGTTATAGTGAAAAAAAAAGTTGAAGCAAAGAACAGGTCTTTCAAAAAAAAATTAGAAATAAAAATAAAAAATCAAAGTGCAAAAAATTGTGTAATTGTAAGTGTAAGTGGCAAGCGCGCGGTTTAAGAGACAAGCGCGAAGTGCAGTAGTAGCGCAAGCAACAGGCGCGCAGTAAGCAGCAAGGCCTCCACCAAAAGCCCATCAGTACGCGGCAAGGCCACCACAAAAGGCCCATCGGTAAGCGGGAAGGCCGCCACTATCGCTCCAACATTTTGCAGTAATGCCACTACCAAAGGCCGAACTGTGCAACAAGGTCTCCAGATACTGCTTAATAAGCAGTGAGGCCCAACTAAGGGTAAGTCATCTGGTTTTCTATTACTTTTTAAATTGATTTTTGAAAGTTTTGAGAGTTCGGAAAATTTCCCTGTGGATTTATGCGTGAACTCTCAGACATTATAAAATTTTTATCGAAAAAATATATAGGTATATACGAAATATAAGTGCTATTCGAGCACATACGACCGGTTGATTCCTCGCAAGTTTTGAGATTTCGAAAAATTTCCTTTTGGAACTCTCAGTCATTATAACGTTTTGGCCGAAAATCTATATACGCGACATATCTGTGCCGGTTGATTATTAAATATTTTCTTTTTCCGGCTGATACGAAGCAGTATCAGAATTCCAACGTCTGCAATAACTAAAATTTTCACTTAATTCGCAATTACTGAAAATTACTCACGCTAATGACTTTTCTCGCGCCTATGATGCATTGCTAGAGTTCGAAGAGTTGTATAACAAAACTCAGTTTTTTCTCTTGAAATTCAGAAGGAAGAATTGAAAGCGCTGTGGTTGAAAGTCAAGGAGCCATTCGATGACTATTCGCGGAATTTGTCTGCTGATGAAGCTGGTAGTATAGCCATGCGTTCGGCTAAGACCAGGTATCAGGATTGCTACGCAGCATACCTGACATGTGCGGCACTGATGGGTGAAACAATGCCCAACCTGACCAAAACAAACCTCAACGGTTAATCCTTCAACGCTGGACCATCCCACGCTGGAGTGTTAATCTTCCCCCATGTGACACCGAAATTTTGTATGGTGACTACATGGCATGGCCATCTTTCCGCGATTTGCTTACAGCAATATACCTAAATAATTATCGACTAACTCCGGTTGAGAAATTATATCATCTAAACCATAAGACTCGTGAGGAAGCAAAGGACATCGTGAAGAAATCCCCATTGACCAATGATGGGTTCAAAACCGCGTGGCAGAACTTGTCGGAGCGATACGAAAACAAAAGGGTGATGGTAAACAGTCAGTTGATAATGTTGTTCAATTTACCAACTGTCACTGTTGAACGCGGCGCGGAAATGAAGGGTTTTCAACGAGCAGTAAACGATTGCATCTCAGTGCCATCGACGTATGGAATTGAGATAAGCAACTGGGATGCAGTTTTTGTCTTTATAGTTTCCAGTAGGTTGCCGGACACCACATTAGCACTGTAGGAGCAAGGAAACGAAATTCCGAGGTGGGAGGAACTGGATAACTTTTTACCAAACAGGTTTCAGACACAGGGAACAGTTTCAGACATTCAAAGCACAAGGGTGTCTAGGACATTGCAAAATCGAGGTCCAGCCCCATCATATGGAAAGAAGTAAGCTGCTCATCATTCTCAATTTCCACAGCCTACTTGCAGCCTCTGCCCACAGGAAGCGCATGTGCTAAAAGCGTGCCCGAAATTTCTAGCCATACAATTTATGTATGAATTGTTTAGCACATTCCCGCATAGCAAGAGATTGTAAGAGCACTTTTAGCTGTTTAAATTGCCATTAACGGCATCATTCCCTGCTGCATCGGAATCCAACTGAGAATAACCCATCGACGTCAACTAATCGGCAGGCATCAGGAAGTACGGAGGCCAGATCTGCTCAACCCCCGTGCGAGGAACGTCAACGCCCTTTTTGCAAGAAACGCAAAAAATGTTATATTAGGTATTGTATTGGTACACATCTGCTACTCAGGAGTGAAATATAAGGCAAGGGCCCTTCTTGATTCGGGATCAGAAGGTACATTCATAACAAAGCAGTTGCAACGACGTATCAAATTGCCTACACAGCCTGCTGACATGCAGATTTGCGGTATTGATGCAACAACGTCGGCTAAGGTGCGAGAAGTAGCACAGTTCGTTTTAGGTTCTCTTGTCAACCCCCAGATTGGAATTGAGGCAAGAGGCCTGATTCTCGCCCAACTGACAGGAAACGTCCCCCAGTTCACAATGCTCCCCAATTAATTTAGCTGATGTCAACATCAATAAGAGTCAGCAGGTGGACGTGGTAATTTGTGCAGATTTGTATCCGCAAATAAGGATAGAAATCGTGAAGAAGAACGTTTTAGGCTCTCTTCTGGCGCAGGAGACAGTCTTTGGTTAGATCTTAACAGGTCCAATCCCTCAAACACCCAATATGATTACACAATCATACATCTCGATGTACACCGAAATTTCGAGATCTGAGCTCACTCAGTTTTGGGAGCTAGAACAAATCCCAAGTAAAAAACAGATCACTCCTGAAGAAACATTCTGCGAGCGGCAGTATGTAAGCACAACAACGAGAACTGAACAAGGAATGCCGGAACTAAAGGCAGAATACCATCGGGTACTCCGAGAATATATAACTCTCGGTCATATGAAACTAGTGGACAGCACATCTGGAAACAAAGGCCCATGATCTTATTACCTGCCGCATCATGCAGTGGTAAAACCGGATAGCACTACGACAAAGGTGCGCGTAGTGTTTAATACATCAAAACCCAACATCCAATGGGGTAGGTTTAAATGATGTGCTTCATCCTGGTCCAGTTCTTCAAGCCGACCTTATCGGGTTGGCATTGAAATGGAGGTTCTTCAAATATGTATTCAACGCTGATATTGAAAAGATGTATCGGCAAATCTTGTTGCACCCAAAGGACACTAGGTTTCATAGGATATTATTTAGGGAATCAGCGGAAGAGGAATTAATGGATTATGAGCTCCGAACATTGACTTTCGGAGCTAACTGTGCTCCATACCTAGCGATAAGGACACTACTTCAGCTGGCGGAAGATATTAGCTTGAAGTACACTCTAGCACCCAGGGCTTTAAAGCAACATATGTACGTGTATGCTGATGACTTCTTTGCTGGTGCACATGATTGTGAGACCGCCATTCACACTCGGAATGAAATGGTTGAGGCTTTTAAAGATGCAGGATTTCCACTACGTAAGTGGACCTCAAACTCCAAAGATTAGCCGATTTACCAAAAGAGCATCTTCTCAAGGAGAATTTTCTGCAGATTGACGACTTAAGCGAGGCAAGGATGTCAGATATCAGATATAATGCTGTTCCAGATAGGTTCCATTTCAACCTTCCAAGAGATGCACATAAATCCAAGCTACACCAAGAGAGAAGTATTATCGTGTGTGGCAAAACTGTTCGATCCTGCAGGTTGGCAAAGCCCAATCGTCATCGAGGCGAAAATCCTTATGCAAGATATTTGGTTAACTAAGATTGACTGGGATGACAACATACCAAGAGGTATTTACTTGATATGGGAAAATTTTCTCAAAAATTACGTCAATATTTCAAAAATCGAAATTCCAAGATGGATCAGGTATACCCCATGGAACGAATTTCTGGGGTTTTCTGATGCCTCAGAGAAGGCCTATGCTGCTGCGTTATATGTAAAAGTTCGGGAACGAAATTTAAATATCGTTCCAAACGACAATCTGCTGGTAAATAAGACCAAAGTAGCGCCAGTAAAAACAATATCTTTACCACGATTAGAAATAAAGGGTGGTTAAATTGTAAGGGCCGATGTTGAATGTGAACCACACCTAAACGCCAAGTTTTTTTCCGAATTTAATTTGACAGACTTACTCAATTAGAATCATGGAGAGATACACAATCCAACAACGTGTTAAAGTTATCCAGACTTATTATGAAAATTTTCGAAGAAAATCATCTTCAGTGATGAGGCACATTTTCACCTCAGTGGATTCGTCAATAAACAGAATTGCCGCATTTGGGCGAATGAGAATCCAAGAGTGATTGTCGAAAAACCAATGCACCCACAAAGAGTGACTGTTTGGTGCGGTTTATGGGCTGGCGGCATCATCGGGCCGTATTTTTTCCAAAATGAGGCCGGTCACGCAGTTACTGTGAATGGTGTTCGCTATCGTGAGATGATAACGAATTTTTTATGGCCACAATTGGAAGATATGGATGTGGACGATATGTGGTTTCAGCAGGACGGTGCCACTTGCCACACAGCTAACGAAACAATGGCTCTTTTGCGCAACAAATTCAATGGCCGTGTTATCTCACGTAATGGCGATGTCAATTGGCCCCCAAGATCATGTGATTTGACACCGTTGGACTTTTTTCTCTGGGGTTATTTGAAAGAAAAGGTATACGTCGATAAGCCAGCAACAATTCAAGAGCTAAAGGATGAGATAATTCGGCACATTAACGGCATAGAAACTCCATTATGCCTCAGCGTCATCGAAAATTTGGACCATCGTATGGAGGTGTGCCGCCGAGGTCGCGGCGCTCATTTGGCCGATATTTTGTTACATACATAATTGAGTAATACCAATATATCATAATAAAATAAAATTTCAATAATTTCCTAAATAGTTTATGTTTTATTCAAAATCAACATCGGCCCTTGAAAATTTAACCACCCTTTATGTGGACACTACTTTTAGCAGAACTAATTAACGCTTTACTTCCACAGTTCGATGTTGGCGAATAGAGTCTTGAAGATTGAGCAACTCGTTGGATCGAGTGGCTGGAATCACGTGGATTCAAAAGACAATCCACGTCTGCGTATTTGTATGTTTTGCTACAAAGGCAAAACACCTAGAGGCAACTAGCGATCTATCGACATCAACATTTTTGGGTGCATTTGCCAGGTTTGTGGGAAGACGGGGCTGTCCGCATAATGTGTACTCGGACAATGAATCACTTGAACCTCCAACCCCGGGACATTTTTTAATTGGAAGTCCGCTGCTCGCGATCGCTGAACCAGAAATCAAAGGAAGCCCAATGTCAATAATCAACCGTAGGCAAAAGCTAAAGGCGCTTCACCAAGGATTCTGTCAGCGATGGAAGGGGGAGTACCTCAAGGAACTGCACAAGAGAGTCAAGTGGCAGTTCCCACACCGAAATCTAGAGGTTGATGACTTCGTAGTAGGACAACTTACCCCCGAATGAGTGGCAACTTGGTAGAGTTATTAGGGTTTTTTTAGGTCCGATAATCCCCCTCGGCAGGGAATGTCCACGCCTCCGAGTGTATTTCGGACATGAAATGAAGCTCCTCATAAGAAACCATCAGCCGTTCGGAGGCGGCTTAGTATAAACTGTAAGTCCCTCAATTTGTTGGGAAAACATCAAAACGCAAAACCACAAATTGGAGGAGGTGCTATATATAGTATATATAGTATAGTATATAGTATATATAGTATATAGTCGAGTTAGAGTCGTAGATATACGTACGATGCGAGGCATAGTTACATGACAAATTGTGAAATTGATTATGCTTCCCGTCGAAAAGTGCACTAATGAATTATCCAATTTCAGAGCAACTCAAAATGGTCCGAGCCAACAACAACAACCAAGTGAGGGAACACCGGTGCTCTGTGTGCAACCACAACCATCGGCTGCTTTTCTGTCGACAACTGCGTCGACTAGAACCGACGGAGAGACTGAGGGCAGTCGCGGTAGACAGTAGGCCTACCAGAAGGCATGACCCATACCGAGCCCAAGCCTTGTTGGACTACTCCAGTGACGAGCAGGTGCTGGAAATTGATGCTAGCGACGAAGAGGTTCCCGCAGAACAAAAGAAACCACCAAACCCCGGCACTCAGACCACCTCTGTTGGGTATCCGGTCAATGGTCCAGCGGCCACCACCACCGAGAGAAGGAAGAAGTGCCTCACCAAGAAGGCGCAACAACAGGCCACAGAAGCGGCCTCAGGCAGTGAAACACGCCCGAGAGCGGATCAAGGGACCCGCTTGAAATGATACGGGTATGTCTGTCCTCACCCCAACAGTGATGGTGAGAGTGGTAGCAAGCGGCCGAGTACATGCTCTCCGTGCCCTCATCGACCCAGGGCAGCCACAATCCACGATAGCACGCACCCTGGCGAGACGAATGCACCTGCTGCGACGTGATTCAGTAGAGCAGATCAATCTGACGCTGAAAGGTTGGCGTGATAAGATCAGCCTACAAGCGAGAGTAGTGGCTAGCATAATAAAGATCACACCTGCACGCGCACTGGACTCAAGAGTCGTCGACGAGTTCGACAATTTGCGGTTTCGCAGATTTTGGGTGCCGACGTATATGGCATGATTCTCCGGCCAGGGCTTATGCCAGCAACCCCATCACGGCCAGCTGCTCAGAACATAATTTTCGGATGGGTGATCTCCGGTTGCTCACCCTATTAGACGGCGGCAAGGGAGTAAAGAAAAACACATTTAGTTTTAAAAATGAAGTTCGATATAAAAAATGAATTGTTTAATAGTAAATTGTATTTGAATTATTTAAATTATTTTCTAAATTTGACTATATATTAAAAATTGAATTCTATATATTGAAATTTTTACTGTAGTAATTTTTTGCAGTGTTTCTGCAAGGCGGGCGGCATGTTTACATGTGCAACCCTGAGCAGCAGCCATAACTTCTACCTAGAGATGTCGCTGCTGTCTTTTGTTCTCACCTAAGTGACTCTTCACATTTATGGGAAAAGTCCAGTTAGTCCCGTTAAGGATTTCCACTTTATGTGGAAATCTTTAAAAGGCCAATGTTGCCGGCCTTATGCCCTTCTTTTGATCCAACAGCAGCAACATCTCAGGTGAGTTTGGTTATTTTAGTCGTTTTTGTAGGGATTTTCCACATATTTTGCTTTTAATAAACGATACTATTTTATTAATTAATATAATAATGTTTCAAACGTTTTATGGAGAGCTTGGCGACAGGCAGCTTTCTGAAGGACCGGCACCTCCCCGATCCCCTTTGCCGGAATTCAAGAGTAATTCCGGCCCCTAATAAACTCCTAAGCGAAACATGTAGGCAACAACTTTAATTTGCCCATGAGTCAGTCATCTCTTTCCAGAAGTTTGCGAGCTGAGGCGGAGCTTATTGTAAAAGTGAAGGAAGGAAAAATCAAATGTTCTCGTTCGACAGAGGAAGAGACTAATGTAAAAGCAGGGTATGTATTAATGCAAATAAAAAACAACTTAAGCTAAATTACCTGAAATATATTCCAGATTTTTTTTTAGAAAATTCTTCATAAAGAACACAATTGGAGCAATTGACTGCACGCACATTGCAATTGTTGCTGCATTATCAAATAATGTTGAACGTCCTCTTAATTTATATTTAAATAGAAAGGGATTCTATAGCATCAATGTCGAAGCAATAAGTTTTGTTGTATGTATTAACCAATATAATTTATAAATATTTTGTTTCCCAGGTGTGTGATCACCGTTTATGTTTCACTTTTCTTAACGCAAAATTCCCGGGGACAACACACGACTCTGGAATTTGGGCAACTTGCGACCTATGGGAACATCTCAATCGTCAGCAAACTGATATGTCTGTACAACAGCGGAGATAATCTTTGCTTATTGGCTATCAAAGTTATCCTCTAAAGTCTTGGCTTCTAACACCAACTGCAGCTCTGTTCGTTAGCGCTTGCGTTATATCACATAATATAATGACGAAAGCAGGCATTACGTTGAGCGAGTTGCATGACGAGGTTGCACAAGACTTGGATTATCCAATTAATGCTGTTTATTCTTCACAGTATATACATACGTGAAGGTAAAAGAACGAGGTGCAGATATATTTCAACCCTATAATTATTAAATATCAAAAATGTAAACTTATGTATATTTGACTTTCCAAATATACTACTTATTTCTGTTACATACGAGTATTTGTTTATTTATTTTTCCATTTTTATCCCTATTAATATCGGGATCTATAATACCAAAAATAAGCGCCAACCCCCCCATATAATATTTTTATCAAAAGCCTATCATTAACTAAGTGAGCGTAAGCTATTAGTAGGAAATGGAAAAGATGAATTCTTATACAAACCATGTAAAAATCTAGAATTCAGTAAAATATGTTATTAAAAAGTTCACAACAATTTTTTTATAATTCTTTATTCTGATATATTATGTTTTTTTTAACATTTATTAGGCCATCCTGACTCATCTCCAGGTGTTCCTTTCGCCTTGTCTCCTCAGCAGCATTCCTCTTAGCTATGCCAGCTACTAACGTGCTGATAAGCCTCTGGAGTTCACTTCGAGATAGCAGCGACGTGGAAGCATCCTTCAAAAGAATAAAAAGAAATAATATAGAAATATGTATATAGATATAATTAATATATTGGCCGTGTGGTTATAATAATTAAAAAAAATAGGGATTGCTCGCGTCACTTAAGAAGAATAGACGCTAGTTATTCATTTTCGTTAAGTGATAACACACATACGGGAACAGCACACAGATATGTCTGTAAAACAGCGGAAAGAATCTTGCCTTATTGGCGATCAAAGTTATCCTGTAGAGCCTAGGCCTTTAACACTAGTTGAAGAATCTAAATCCTCTAAAGAGCTTAAGTACAACAAACTACATTGTTCTGCCAGAAATTCTTTAGAAAGAGCGCTTGGTGTTTTCAATCGCACTTTGGATGTTCGCTGAAGCACCGAGGTGCATGCCCCGAAATCGTAATCCTTAAAACATTTGCAGGGATCGTCATCAAAAGGGGGTCTCTCGTCCGAGGCTGAAATTGATTTTTCATTGGGTTGTTTTTCCATGTGGTGGGTTCCAAACCTTACGCACAACCGCATGAGATTTGCCTTCTCACTTTAACTCGCCTCCAAACGGAAGTTTATTGGCTACCCAGGGGATACTTTGTCTAAGACTGAAAGTCATGAGCTGCTTGAACCATTTGCAAAAGAATCCTTTCTGGCAGTGGCTGATGACACCAATTTTTTCACCGGAGGAAGAAAGTCTTAAAATTCGTTTCCACAAAATTCGTGGAAAGGACAATCGGGAACTAAAGATTTGTTTCCTGTGCATATTTTGAGCAGGACAGTTGCATTAATCTCCACAGAAAGCAGCACAGGTCTTAAATGTTTATCTAACAGAGGAAGCAACCGAGATAGATAATATCGAGCAAACAGAGTCTGCAAAAATTATACAAATGCAGCAATACAAATAAGACAAAATAATCTTATAGTTTTATAAATAATTTAATTTTAAATTGAAACTGTTTGCTGGCTCGAGGTCAATATAAATAAAACACAATCGGACTTATGCTGACGATCGTCAATGTGCATGGTCACTTTCATCACTTCGTCTTTGCTTATGTATTCTGTACAAGCAATGCAGATGAAACGTTGTGAATTGAGAAAACGCGGAAGCCCTGCGCACAGGAAGTTTTCTGTTTTGGAAAATTTATTTGTGAAATTATGGGTTTTCAATATATTCAAGCTAAAGTTTGCTTAAATAAATAAAACCAATTTTTAAATAAAAAAAATGGAATACGAGTTTTTCTTTTCAAGCTCAAGCGATGAAGAAGATAAAGAAAATTTAAGTGATCGTCGTAGACTGTGGCGATCGTTGTTGAATTTGTGCTACGCGAAGTGCTGGTAATTGGCACATCATCTACTGATGTAACATCTACTCGAGAAGATTCCTCGATTGATACTTCAGAAACTTTCTCTAAACCTGCTGGCGTATTATTGCTGCTAATGTCATGCTGCGGGTCATTGTTATAATCATTCACATCAAATATAGCACCAGCTGGATTAACAGCTCTTCGAATCCCATCAAATTTGCAACAGAGTCTTCAAGAGGAGTCATACCATCTGCTTGTAACCCCTCCGCCTGTCGCTCTTGACTCTTTCTTGTGGTTAATCATTTTTCTTTTTCTTTTTTAATTTGAAAATAAAATAGCTAAAATGAAGAAACAAGAAATATTTGAATTTTTTTCATGTTTTAAATATACCTTGTACCATCCATTACCATCCCGCACAGGTGGTCCTACCGATTTAATTTTTGTGGCAATAACCTCCCACCTTTTAAATTGTGCCGGATAACGCTTTTTTGGAAACCCCTAGCTAAAAGTGGCTTATTTTCCAATTCTGCCACAAGAATCTCAAATTGAGCTTGAGCGATGTCGATAACGCTGACGAGCACACAACAGCGTTGTCTGACGATACTGTTGACAATGTCGCTGAACGGAATACCAATGTTATCGTATCGTCATTTTTAGTGACGATGACGATATTCGACATAAGGCCGAATACCAATTTTATTTTACTCGGATATATTTCGGATACACATCGGTAACCGTCTTCAAAAACAATAAATTATATTATTAAATAAATTTTGCATAAACATACACGTATATACATACACATGGAGCATTTCTAATGCACACCGTTTGCTGTAGTGCTGTTCTTGCTGAAGACTTTTTACTTCGTCAAAATTGGGAGAGTAGCCGTTGGCTGTACAGTGGGATAAGAATGCTGTTTTTTGTGTATTCTTGTTTTAAGTTTTGATTTAGTATTTCCACATGTCATTGTGCGTGTGAGTTTATAAGAAGTTTTTTAAAGCTTTAGTGGGTCTCTGTGAAATGTTTATTCTGGTTTTGTCTTAGCAATCTGATTTTACTAATCGTTCGGATATTTGAGGTACATAAGTTACTGACTAAAATGTTATAGGGCTCCTTATCTCTTTTTGTCGGTTTCGTAATTGATATTTATTCAATAATACATTATTAAAATGTTCAGGAAAGTCATTCTTATTTAGCTTTGATTGGATTTCTTCCTTTATTAGCTATGGTAAACGTCATCTAAAATGTGTAGTATTCTTCTTCTACAGTCCATTTCTATATTTATTATCATCGTTTTTGAATGTTTCGATTTATAGTTTATTATACGTCCCGATGAAGTTGGTTTCTTATATCACCTTAATTTTAATTGTTTTCCTTGTCTTATTATAGCAGAATCCAAGTAAGGTAGGTTTCAGTCTTCTTCCATTTCAAAAGTAAAATTTATACTTATGGTATACCGAAGAAAGACCAATAATCGGCGATGCATTAGATCCCATTGGCATACGTTTTAATCGTGTGTATATTTTTCTTTAAACTTGAAATATATATTTTCTTCAATGAAGAACTTTACAATGTCTATAAAAAGTTCTTTGGGTATCCTAGTATACTCCTTTATTACTAACAAATTTTTCCTAATTGTGTCCAGTGCCAGATGTGTTAGTATACTCGGGAACAATGAGATCACGTCAAAGAAAATTAATCTTTCATCGTAACAGATATAACTCCCATTTATCCTTTCTTTCAAGTCAAATGTGTTCTTAAAGTTAAATGCTGTCCTTGTTGTTTTCTTCAATATATTAATTATACTAGCTGACCCGGCCATGCGTTGTTGTGGCTAAGGTTTTTGTTGAATTACATTGCAGTAAACTATTTAAGGCCATACATAGATTCCTTTTGTAAAAAAAAATATGGCGACTACCATGACAGATTTTCTACAACCGTAACAATGAGATCATTATTTACGAACGAAGACGAAAACGTTAAAGCTGATATATAAATCCACTTGGATTGGATTGGATTGGATAAGGAAGCGAGGGATATGGGTCTGGTAGTCAACGAGGGTGAGACGAAATTTCTCCTGTCAACAAACAAACAGTCATCGGACTCGCGACTCGACTTCCACGTCACTGTTGACGTCGTAGATAACTTCATCTATCTTGGAACCTGTATTAACATCCAACGCAGAATCACTTTTTCCAAAAGGCGCTAATTTGGACGCAATTGAATAGTAAAGTTCTCTTTCGATGGACGAAGACCAAACTTTACTAGTCGCTCATCGTTCCCGTCCTGCTATATGGTACGGCAACATCTGATTAGTCGGCTTTAGGAGTTTTCGGGAGAAAGGTTTTCCGCCAGATTTATGGTATTCTAGGAGTTGGGAACGGCGAATACCGCATTTGATGGAATGTTTGCGCAATGCGGTGTCTACGCCAATAAAGAAGAAGATCGTATTTCTCCTCTGACTTTGAGGTCTGTTACGAGCTGATTTAAAAGCAGCGAAGGTTTCTTCGAAAGCAGATTTTAAAATTTCCATTAAGAAGTGCAGTTTTTACCGTCAAGTTTACACCATGCAAATCTGAAATAAGTAAATTTGTGTTGACAAAGGGGAAGTCTCTAAATGCGATGGTATTATTTACGGTCGATATTTATGTCCAAACAGCAAAAAATTATATCATGGCTTGATACAAAAGATAGCTGATCAAACTTTAAGATAGTAGTTAAGTCAAAAAATAGTAAAGTAGTCAGGAATCGCATCATTACCTAATGTGACCACAGCTGACTTCGTGCTGTATGAAATTAAGAACTTTATGGCCGCTTGACTATCTACAGAGATGTGTATTCTTTTCGTTTGAAAGCTGGCACTTTGTAGAGCTTTGTCGCCATTTTTATGGCAAAAATTTCGGCATGGAAAATACTGCAATGGCTTGGCAGCTTATACGACTTCCTTATTTCCAGCTGGGCGCAGTAAACTGAAGACCCTATTCCTTCGTTCATTTTACAACCATTTGTAGGAGCGTAAAAAGCTTTGTTTGCATAATTAAGACCTTTATTCCGGCCATTTGCCTATATTGTAGCTGAAAACAGCTTTCTGAAATTCACACATGGTATTACGTAGTCTATTGGTACACTTAGGGATAATGCTATACTAATATGCCCGTAGGTCCTGACTTTCAGTTGCCGG
Organism: Ceratitis rosa; assembly: GCA_037013455.1. Taxonomy (NCBI): domain Eukaryota; kingdom Metazoa; phylum Arthropoda; class Insecta; order Diptera; family Tephritidae; genus Ceratitis; species Ceratitis rosa. Next base: position 935,744 of record JAWMAG010000132.1, read on the forward strand.
GAAGTATATAGCCTCGCAGCAGATACGAATGCTCTGTTTTTAGCAACCAGGTTTGCTGAAGGAATGCTCAAAATCGCATGTAGCGCTACGGATAGTGTTGTTCTGAGTGCCCCAGTGGTGCTGACCATTGAAAGTCTGAATACTCTTTCCACCCTATCCAGATATGTGATTTTGTCCAGAACTTTCTACCACATCAAAGCACCGTAGAAAACATTGGCTTAACAACAGCAACAATTAACAAGATTCAGTGGGAGATATCAGGGGAGAGATCCCAAGTGCAGCTTAACATCCTTTTGCATGTATATGAGGCCGATAATGCCTTCTTCACACATTCCTTCACATTGAGTCTCCATGACAGCTTGCAGTTCAACACAATTCCCAGATTCTCAGTTCTAGGTTTTAGCTGTAAAGTGTCCTTTCCCAGCTTTGGCTTGATCCAAGCTGGAATTTGGTATTTCCTTGTAAATTGGACGAAATCTGTTTTATAAGTATTAACCTTGCGTCCTGCTGAAATGGCCCAGTTGTTTATGGTTCTAAGTGCCTCATTCGCCAGAGATCCGAGGGACCACTTACCGCGCACTATGGCTGAGATATCATCCGCATAGGCTGTTACCATGGCAGATCTTCCTTCCAACTTCTTGAGTAATTCATTAACCGTAAGAGTACAGAGTAGAGATGATAGCACTCCACCTTGACGAGTTCCCCTACACACATCCCTCGTCACGACGTCTAGTCCTTATTGCGGTTGGATCTTCCTGCAGCTGTTTTTTTTTTATTCGCTGAATTATGTCAATGTGGCCGCATATCTCATACAGGTCATCATTCCATCGGCTAAGGTATTCGCCGTTACCAACTCGTAGATGACCGTAAATCTTACGCAAAACTTTTCTCTCGAAAACTCCTAACGATGTTGTCATCGTTCATGCTTCCGCACCATATAGCAGGATGGGAGCGATGAGTTACTTATAGAGTTTGGGTTTCGTTCGTCGGGAGAGGATTTTACTTTTCAATTACCTACTCAGTCCAAAGTAGCACCTGTTGGCAATAGTGATTCTGCGTTGAATTTCCAGACTGACATTGTTGTGTAACGTAGTTTTCCACTTGGCTGGGGTTACCTCAGCCTTGACAAGGATATCCTAAAATAACAACACGCTATTTTATGCTACAACAAGCTAATTATTATTATTAAATAGTTATGTAAATATATATACAATCTCAAAATTTCTACTACAACAATTAATACTTCTCGTATGGGCTGTGGAGGTACAAACCGTCTACTAGCCCCCTTTCCCGTGCGGTGAAAACCTTCGGGGACACTACGTTTGCCGGTGGTGTTGATCCCACGGGCAAACATTCCTAAAACGGCACATGGGCTACTTAATTTCCTTCAAACTTTCCTCGCCTTTTATACCATTCTGCACGCAGGCAGAATGTTATTTTATAATAACAATTCATCGCTACGAACAGTTTTCCATAAAGCTATGTGTGTGTATGTATATATGGTACATGTTCACATAAATTCAAGTTTGAACATGTTTCTTTTTGTGAAAGCAAAGCGAATATGCATAAAATGGAATTCATAAAATTCGTACGTATATATAATATGTATATATATATGTATGTATGTATGTACACATGTGTTATCGAACTCATATTAGGTTTAAGTGTACACGTACATACATATATTTTATTGTGTTGTTGTGAGGGCTCCAACATCTAAAATTTTGGGGTTCTTACACCCTTCCCTCATTTGCGCAATTAGACTCACCGTCGCCAGACCCTTTCAGCAGCTACCGCGACCGTCAATGTGGCGCATAAACGACCGACCCATTCGGCGTTGTTGTGGTTGTTGTACGTGTGCCTCGATATCTCTTATTAAAATTTCGGGTAGATATTCAGCTCGTGGTCTTGCTTGTCTTCTTTGACTTCGTTTCTCATCTAACCGGGTGCTTCTTTCGTTTTCGCCGTATTCTTTTTGGAACATCTGAGGTTCCCCTTCTCTTTATGCTGCCGTGTAATGTCTGACTTGATTTGCGACTGTCGTAAGAACACTTCCGTTACGTTGTTCCGATTCTTCTCCTTGTATGCCTGTTTGGTCGCTCTGTCGTTTCGGCTAACTTCCTTGTGGGTGACGATGTTGGATGCCCTTGGCATCTTCTTGAATCTCCTTAGGTTGCCTACTGTCGGCTTCGTTGTATAGTTTGATGGTGGGATGGCTGGACTTTGACTTACAGTGGTCGTGCGATGCTCCATTACTTCTGCTGGCATGGTTGTGCATAAAATAGTCTCCTCTTTTCCTCTCTCGACTCATAGATTCTCTTCCGGATCTGATTTCTGCTCTTGTCTTCGCTGAGTAATCCATCCCATTATTCACCAGACTCCTTGTTGCTCCTGTGTCGATCGCTGCTATCACGGCATCCCCATTCACGGTTACTCTGGCCAGAATCCTGCATTTGCCTAAGTGCTTTTGATGGTTTCGAGGTATTCTGAACTCCACCTCTTGGGGCTGATGAAAGTCTCTGGTCGCAGCTCTGCGGCTTCTGGCAGCAATCAATCGTGTGTATGCCGCAACGTCCGCATCTCCAACAAAGCTTTTTGCTCGCGCTGCGACCCCCGTGCGCGAAATGCTCGTATTTTCAACACCGTTTGCATGCTGTTCGATTGTTTACGTATTTGTCCTGCAACCTCGGTGGATGGTCGGTCATTTGCTGCTCTGACCGGCGTTCTGCCCTCATCACCACGCCTGGGTTCTGGACCAAGTGTAAGAGGGGTCCTACTATTGTTTTTGACCTCCTCGCCTCTTCGCCATTCGGTACTATGAGAGCACATGTAGCCTCCTGCCCTCCACTCATCTGCGCTTATGAACTGGTAACGTTCTTCTTCTCGTCTGGGAACATGCGGCCTCGATTCGTCTCTCTTCCAAATGTAGGTCTTCATTATGGTCTTCTCGTTGTCGTGGTGCAAACGACCTTGTTGTTGGCCTTAACGGCTCTCTCTCGGGGGGATGTCCTCGAAATCTTCAACGAGATCTAGCAACTCCTTGAAACTGCTGAACTCACTTCCCTTTACGTACAGCTGATATTCTCGGCGAGAATTGCGATAAATATGGCTCAGTTTTTCTTCGGCCGTGTAGTTCGCGTGCTGTGTAAGTCCTTGTAGTACCAATACGTAGTCCCTAAAATGCTCCCTCGGACGTTGGACACGTCGTCGTATCTCGTCGTTCAGTTGCTCAAAGTGCCGCGAGCCCAAGAGCATCCCATTATGGTTAATGTCGTAGCCGTCCGCTAACTCTTCCACTCGCTCGTTGAATCCTAGGAAATTTATAAACGTGTATATAATTACATGTTAAAATATTATTTATATATATATATATGTACCTATGTACACATGTGTTATCGAATTCATATTCGGTTCATATGTAAACACATATATTTTCCTTTGTTGCTGTAAAGTCTCCAACATCTAAGATTTTGGGGTCCTTACAGTTGTTAGTGTTAATACTGGTTCCAAGATAGATGAAGTTATCTACGACTTCAAAGTTATGACTGTCAACGCGTTGCGAATGCCATGACGGTTTGTGTGATGACAGGACCCATCGTTCACTACCAGACCCATATCCTTCGCTTCCTTCAAGTCTGGTGAAAGTAGAACTCACAACAAGGCCAATATTGTCAATATCATCGGCGCACACCAGCACCAGTACACTCTTATAGAAGATTGTACCCTCCCTATTCAGCTCTGCAGCTCGTATTATTTTCTCCAGCAATATATTAAAGAAGTCACACAATAAGGAATCCCCCTGCCTGAAACCTTGTTTGGTGTCGAACGGGTCGGAGAGGTCCTTCGCGATGCTGACGGAGCTTTTAGTGTTGATTAACATCAGTTTACGTTGCCGTATAAGTTTCGCGAGGATACCAAATTCAGACATGGCGGCGTAAAGGCAGCTCCTTGGGTGTGGGTGTGGATCCTGTTTTCACGGGTCTTTTCAAGGATTTGGCGCATGGTGAATATCTGGTCAATGGTTGACTTACCAGGTCTAAAGCCACACTGATAAGGTCCAATCAGTTTGTTGACGGTGGGCTTTAGTCTTTCATACAATACGCTCGACAGGACCTTATATGCGATATTAAGGAGGCTTATCCTACGATAATTGGCGTAGAATGTGGGGTCCCATTTTTCATAAATTGGGCGGAGCACACTTAAATTCCGATCGCTGGGATGCTTTCGTCCAACGATTTTCTGCAAAGTAGCTGAAGCAAGCACCTTGTCAGCTTCTTCACCTCTTTGAATAGTTCTGGTGGTAAACCGTCAGCTCCAGTCGCTGTGTTGTTTTTTAAGCGGGCGATTGCTATTCGAACTTCTTCATTGTCAGGTAATGGAAAGTCTCTTCCATCGTTATCGATTGGGGTTTCAGGTTCCCCATCTCCGGATACTCCATTTTCAGTCCTATTCAGCAGACTGGAGAAGGGTTCCGTCCATAAATTCAATATGCTCTAAGCATCGGTTGCTAGATCACCTCTTTGTGTCCTGCAGGAGTCTGCTCCGGTCTTGTAAATCGTCGTATCTTCTCATAGAATTTTTGAGCATTACCCTTGTCGGCCAGCTTCTCAAGCTCTTCATACTCACGCATCTCGGACTCTTTCTTTTTTTGTCTGCACATGCGTCTTGCTTCCCTTTTCAGCTCTCGATATCTATCCCATCCCGCACGTGTTGTGGTCGATCGCAAGGTTGCGAAGTAGGCAGTCTGTTTTCTCTCCACTTCGACACGGCAGTCCTCATCGTACCAACTGTTTTTGCGACCTTTTCGAAAGAAATTAGTTTCGATTGCACCTGTACGTAGGGAGCTTGAAATGCCGTCTTGTGTTTTTCTATCAGGGGACAGCCAAGTAGCTTGATGTATTTTTTGTGCTGGAATCTAGTACTACAGAAAATCATATTTCGGGCCCCGGTGAAGTCGATCAGCCTCAACCCATTAGAGGATAGTTCGTTGTGAAGGCTGAATTAAAATTTTGCTTTAATGCGGATGCGGATGGACTGAAGCTTCCTCTCTCATTAGCCATGACCCAAGGCTTCATACGGGTTGGTTACCACTTCTTACACAAGGGTTGCACACTACAGTTTACAGTTTACTTGATGTGAACATTTATCAAACGTTACAATGTCTTTGAAAGAAAAGAAGTTAAGCTGATTGGGTGGTAGTCCTTAGGGTACAGGTGCTTTAGTGGTTTCCGACAACACTGCACCTAGCATTGACGTATCCTTTGGAAAGTGGGCGTCAGGTAGCATTTCCAGTGATTGCTTACTATTATTGGCACATTGACTGTTATCCGATTTTAAAAGTCCTTGAAGCGTGGTTCCCTTGGACAACACTTTACTTAGTCTTGCGTTCTTAGTGTGCTTTCTATGCCTCTGCAAAAATTTTGCCAAAAGCTTTTTTTGACTTGCCGTATAGCTTTTTTATGAAGCCTTAATAGGTCCTTGTATTCATCCCAGCACGGAGTATATTCGTCTCTCCGCGCTAGCTTGAAGCTCTCTTACCTTCTTTCTGGATTCCAACCACTCTTGATCTTACGTAACAGGCAAGAGGTTTTAAAGGCATTAACTAATGTGGTGGTGTGGCGCGTGTTAGCTTTCTAAAGGTCTTAACAATTTGTCAACCCGTTTGGTATTATGATGATCCTTTCGCAGATTTGCTCGAATTTGCACCAATCAATCTGCCTGCCTTGGGTTTATAATATTAGCATAATTTGCAATTTTGTTTGTTCTGGTAGAAAACCCTATATACCTATGGTCGAAAACGGATGGTCTATCAAGTACCTTTCAGTGCTCAACTAGAATTCTTTTGCCGTTTGTAAGCGTTATATCTAGCATACGTAGATATACGTAGGTACAATATGATGAAGATCCATGCAGATAAGTTTGGTATCATTCGCTTTAGAAAAGATCAAAGCATGTAGATCTGAAGTATTTGTTTGTTCTGCGTAGTAATGGTTCCAAAAGCTGAATATCGAGCGTGCTGTTCTGTGATACCTACGTCCTGAGAACGGTTAAGGCCTCATGGAAAGCGAATTCAATAAAGCGCAAGTTTTGAGTGCTTTTATTTAATTTTTTTCTGAGTCAAAAATTTTTTTTTATAATATTAAGTACAAAATTATATTACGTCTCTGGAGCACACTTTGGCTGTTAATTAGCAATAGTTCTCCTTTTAATGAAATCATATAAAATTAATTATAAAATAGTTCCTAATACTGATTTAACTATCCTTAAATAACCAAATAACAGCTCATTACAGAAGAGCGGAATGTAAAATTATTTTTAAGCAAACGCAAAACTAAATTGTGTAAAAGGATGATGTAAATACTCTTTAGAAATAAGTTTCATTACAACTCTATTGCCATTCGGTTAGTTAACGTTTGCACACGCTTTGCGTTGCAGCTCTTGCAAAGAACGTGCCCATCTAGGGGGTAACAGCCTCGTCCTTCTGCTTCAGATGAAAGTAACAAGCCGCAATCCTAAATTAATTATACAATGAATGTTTTGAAATGGTCTTTTTGTTAAGATATATCTTACTTCACATTTATAGCATTCGAAATGGAAACTACGATCCAATGCCACAACTCGTACGGTTTCCTCTTCACCAGGTTTCGGCATTATAGGTTCCATACAAACGCAACAACGCGGAGCAAATATTCTGAAAATCGCAAGATTTAATTCGATTTTTTTAGAAATTTTGTAATATTATAGTAAGTAAGCCAAGTACAAACATTTTCTAGTAAAAGAAGATTAAGAGCTTGTGTGATTTACTCAGTAGCTGCCGCAGTAATCCAACTCTATGATTCTATGATACTGTTGTTGTAGCGGTTCACTAGCCCTGCTTAGGGACAGGTTTATTTAATCTGCTGTTTCGTCGGCATTGGACTATTGGGAGAGGGGGGTTAGATGTGTCGGCTTAAGGGGGCATACGTAGAGGTGGTTAGTGTCGTGGTGTTTTAGCTTCAGCATACTTATTCCGTCGGGCCGATGGATTTGGAGGCTTTCGCTTTCCCGATGACCCCCTAAAGTTCTTCCCTGGAAAAATCAAGCGCTGCGCTGGTGTTTGGCAGTTTGTGCTTATGGCGTTTGTCTACCGAAGGATGTAGTGTAAAGAGTCGGCTAAAGTAGCTCCCACATCTCTTCGGGTTCAATGAGGCGAGGTCACCGAATGAAATTTCCATTCGGTCATCGCGTCTCGTCGGGTTAGACAACGACTTTACTGTACTGGATTGGACTTACGAAGGGTGTCGCCCCTTGTTGGTAAATCTCCGTTTCCGTCCGGAAATTAGGGCGGATTTTCACAATTCTGCCTGCCGGGATGAAACAGGCGGCAGCGGTCACGCCGGTCTTGGGGATGGAACTTTCACCAGACGTAACGTCTGATGGAGTGGGGAGAGCACAGAAGGCGTTCTCGGTGAATTCCGTGAAGCCGGACCAGTTAGCTTTTTTAAAGTTAACAAATGTCCGGTGATCCGCAGAAACAATGTCAGGTCAGTAAAGGTCGCCAGGGTATACTGTTTATCAGACCAGCACTCGCAATTGTTATGTCAGACGAGCTTTGGCAATTACCCACAACTCTGGTGGGGGTGCTATCGTTCATTGTGCAAAATGTCGAATCGTCTATCTGTTCCGCCAGCTCTATGATCATTTGACAGGCTAGAATGCCAAAGATCGTGATGCGCGTTAAAGTCGCCTAAAACCAAACGGGTTTCACCTCTGAGTAGCGCACCTATATCACGGCTATATTCAACTGGGCAACTTGAAACGGGAGGAATGTATATATTAAATATTTCGAGCTCGGCATCGCCTGACCGGATAGCTATGCCCTGACATTCTAGGGTAGTATTCCTACGGTCGATGTCGCCGTCGATAAGGCGGTGCTGCACGGTGTTGTGTAGGATGAACGCTAAGCCCCCACCATGGTCTCGCACGCTTGCGGATTATGTTGTATCCGGCCCGACTCATTGGTGGGAGTCATGCTGCGGGGAGCTTCGTGAGACCGTAGAGGTCTGTTGGATACCCAAAGTGGGTAGGGGTGCTGAAGGCACTGCCATGGAGGCTGGGGCCCATTTGGGCGCTGGCAGCATGGGGCCACATAACTTGTGGTCTACTCCCTATGCGTCTTAAGGCCTGAGCAGACCTTAAGATGACTCCAACCATTGCACTGGTTGCACACAACCGAGGTGGAGGAGGGGTTGAGTGATGGAGTCTTATATGGCACACGCAGCAGAAATAATCCGTCGGACCTGGGTTGGTTGCGACGCTAGCCCTGATGAGAAGGATTTGGAGCAGCCCAGCTGCGAGGTGTTGCTCCGTTGGCGCACTTAAATTAATGTTGCCTGTTGACCTAAACGGGGTTAGATCGCCGAAAGGGTGACAGCTCTTGGCCGGATAAAATCTGGGTCAACTCCGGTACGTAGAACCGGCGGTCTTGAGAGTTGCAAAACTGTTGCTAGTTCTATTGCCATTAAGAAGGCCCTTGTTCGAGGCCTGGTCTGACCCAACATCCGAAATAATAGAAAATTTATTTTGCGATCACCCTCGGCAAGGAATGTGAAGCCCGGCGACTGTGTTTCTGACAGACATGAAGTAAAAGCTTCTCATAAAAAATATTTTACATATACATATATATAAATGAATTTAGTAAAATCTAATCTATTATTTTTACAATAGGTGACTTCAGTGATCTGTATATCGCGTTATACAATATAAGTGCGATTGGATTACTCTATAAGGCGATAGAAAGCTGCGTTTGTAATAAAAAAAAGATAACTTGAGAAGTATTGATCACTTACCTCAGTAGTGTTTGAGCGCACCAGCAAAGAGAAAATATATTTGTATAATAGTTCAACACTGTTGAATATTATTTTCTTAATATATATATACATAAGTATATATATATTTATTTATTTATTTTTTATTTACAAGAGAAACGCACTTTTTCTATTTGTTAGCCACAATGTGCAAAAAATATTTTTATTTAATTAGTTAGAATTCACAAATTTGATTTTAATTAGAATTAAATAATATTATTTTTGAGGACACAGCCGTCGAATTTTAGCGAGCGAAAATTATTTGACTATTACTTAAAATTACCAATGCATACATATTTATATACATTTCTGTTTTGGTTTCCCCTTTAGAGTAATAACGGAAGTAGGGTTGCTGGTGAGTACACGTATTTTTGGAATGGGAGTAAATTCAGTGTGGAGAGTATTTGGGTATGTATTGGAAAGTAATAGGGTAAGTACAATTCAATCTTTCATTATTAGGTTAAGCAATTCAGGATGAGTATAAATTTCTCATATATATATCTTAAGTTTAAAATTCAACATGCCGGGGGGCCTGCGGGCTCGTAACATGCACCAAGTCCTCGAGTTTTTGTAGTGCCTTCTTGGCCTCGCTGACCAGGCCAGTGAGTCGACGTTGGAGGGCCTAGGTAGAATGCCTTCGGGATTTTGGGGCGTCAACTTTTCGATGTCTTACTCCTTTTGGGACTTCCTGCTTTCCCACGATTCCTTTTGCCCTTTTGACTCGTCCATTAGCGACAGGTTTACCGCGTGGTGGTTTGAGGGCTCTCTTCGAACTGCTGGGCGTGGTTCGTGTTGATGGCGTGCGTGTGGAACTGTGCAGCAGAGTATGGTGTGCGAGTCCACAGCAGTGGAAGCTGTCTGGAGAGTTACAGCTTCCCGTCGCGTGCGATGTCGCCAAACATTTTTTTTTTTTTTGTACAATGTTTTATTGAATCTTTCCTGTTTGGAAACTAACAATAATTTCGAAAATCTTAAAGCAAAGTACAATAAATTACGAATAAAACTTAGATTTATCAAAGAATGTGTTTACATAGATATCATTAGGTATACGCAACACTCATAAAAAAAGATATATCATAAAGGATAATATAAAGTAAATTATAATATCATGAAGGATATATGCGGAGCGCAACTCCGATGTAGAATAATTGGATGCGGCAGAGCCCTTAGTCACAGTTCAAACGTAAATCCTTTCTCTTTAATCGCTTAGGGTAGTTCTGCTGTAGTAATTTTTTAGCTAGAAAGTTTGGGTGGTTAGATAACCTTAATGAGTAATTTTTAAGCAGTTTCTCTATTTCCTCGGTGACGGTTTTAATCCCGAGATCTTTGTGAATTGCGGAGTTTTTTACATACCAAGGGGCTTTGCATATTGATCTTAAGGTTTTAGACTGCAGTCTTTGAATTCTATCCAGGCTAGATTTAGATGCTGAGCCCCAAATTTTGATCCCGTACGTCCAAGATGGCTTTATTAGAATATTAAAAAGTAAAACTTTGTTTTCTAGACTTAGTTTGGACTTGGAGCTTACAATCCAATGCAGGTTTACAATTTTCAATTTGGGTTGAGTAAACTTTTTGTCTATGTGGTTTTTCCAGGTGAGTCTTTTATCCAATGCAACTCCCAGGTAGGTAACGAATTCTTTCTGAGGTATTGTATTGTATTCCCATTTATAGAGATTGAAGGACATGTGTCTTTTTTTAGGGTAAATGTTACTTTTACTATATACTTAGACTCATTGACTTTAATTCTTCCTTTAAAACTTCCTTGTGGAACACCGGCAAATATTTCATAGGATTCGGTGGTGTAACTTTTTTGCCTAACACGAAATTTTCTGCCAGTAAGAAAGCTTTCTAAGACATCATAAATTTTTACGGGAAGCGTAACTTTCAGATTGTATAATAGACCATCTAACCAAACTTTATCAAATGCCTGAGCAACATCCAGGAACACTGCAGTACAATATTGCTTGTTTTCAAACGCTGATCTTATGTGTGCTACGATTGTATGCACCTGCTCTATTGTGCTGTGTTTTTCTCTAAACCCGAATTGGTGGCATGGTATGGTCTGTTTCGATTCCAAAATCGGTAATATTTTTTTAATGAAAGTTTTTTCGAAGATTTTTGAGAATACCGTAATTAAGCTAACAGGCCTATAGGAGCCCACCAAAGATGGATCTTTACCTGGTTTAGGGATCATAATAATCTCCGAGAGCTTCCAGGATTTAGGAAAATAGTGTAGTCTCAATATACTATTAAATATACAAAGCATGTGTTTAATTGCCACATTTGGAAGCTCTTTTATCATATCACCCGTTATCCTGTCGTATCCAGGAGCCTTCTTCTTCTTTATGTCGTTAGTAATAACATCTTTAAGTGATTTAAAATTAAATTGAATAAAATTTTTATCTGGATCTGCACGAAATTCTGGAAGAGATTTGGTGTAAATATAGTGGAAAGATGCATGGCAAATGAGATACCCTTTTCCTGGTCGCTTCGAGCCCACTCACCATTGTGAGTTCTCAATGGAGGGTCGCAAGTGACGGGACTTTTGAAACTCTTAACTTTTCGCCACAAAGAGTAGTTGGTATCAGATGTAGCTGACAGAGATTGTACGGACTTTTGAAATTCGTTTTCCTTTTTTGTTTCAGGACATCCCGAAGCATTTTTATGCATATATTGAGCTCATTTTTTAAGGCCGGGGAACGAAACCTCAGCCAATCTCTCCTTAGTTGTCTTTTTTTGGTTACCAGACTTGTAATGTCTTTACCCTTAAGACCATTGAGAATTTGTCTTCTATGAGTGTTAGATGGGCTGTGCGTTGAAATTTTCGCCGCCAAATGAAGTAATGTAGTAAAGCCATCAACTGCATTGTCGACATCTGCTATTGATTTTAGTGGAATGAGCGATTTTAAATGCGCGCTAATGAATTTTCTGTATTTAAGCCAATTTGTAATTTTATTGGTTAAGCCTAGCTGTAAGTCATTGAAAACTGGAATTGTGTTAATGGAACATAGACAAGGCGAGTGATCAGATGATAAGTCGAAAAGGGGTTTTACGTTTACTTGTGCTCTACTGATACCACAAGTTACTCCAAAGTCAATCAAATCTGGGGTTTTGCTGAGATCAGTTGGCCAGTATGTTGGCTGACCGGTAGATATAACGTCGAAACCGTTATTTTGAATGGATTTATATAAATTTCTACCCTTTGGAGATATTAACCTAGATCCCCAGAAGGAATGTTTTGCGTTGTAATCACCTGCTACTAGAAACCGTTTACCTAGTTTAGAAAAGAAATCAGTAAATTGAGTTTCTGATATGTTGTATCGGGGTGGACAATATATGGCGGAAATGTTTATTCCACCAGAATTTTCATATATATAAACTGAGGTAGCGTGAAGGTAGTCTTTACAGTACTCTTCCATTATATAATGTTTAATTTTTTGCCTGATAAGTATTCCAGTTCCACCGCGCGCTTTCCCTTCAGGGTGTTTGGTGTCATAAAACAGAAATGTATCAATATTGAAGTTGTTAAATTTGGTCAAATGAGTTGCGGAGATTAGCATAATATCTATTGCTTGATTTTCTAAGAAGAGTTGAAGTTCATTTTTGTGTTGGACCCAGCCGTTGGCGTTCCAATAACATATCTTAAGGTCGTTCATGGCTTAGACAAAATCGCTTGAAGGAGGAGATTTTGATTTCGAATTAAATCTTGCATCATACTTTGCATTGATGTCATATGTTCTTGCATCATGCGTATAAAGTTGTTTAGCGTATTTTCAAGTGAGTTAACAGACGGAACGGACGGGATGGACGTTTCTTGCGTTGTGAGCTGAGGTACGCCTTTTAAAGCTTGGGCGTAGGGTATAAAGTTGGTATTAGTAGGCTTTGATTCGGCAGCTTTTAATTGAGGCTGAGGGTGAGGCTGAGAGGCAGGAAAGTTTCTACAAGCCTTTTTATTGCCCTTGCCTTTTAGGGAAATATATATTGAACAACCCCTGTAATTGGCGGTGTGATTTTCACCGCAATTGCTACATTTTTTAGACTCAGGGGTTGTTTTAGATTTCATACAGTCTTTTGAACTGTGTAAATCTCCACAAATGACACATATACTTTGTAAAGCGCAATATCGCTCCGTATGGCCAAATTCTTCTAGCGTTTCGACTCTAGAAGGAGCTGGAGGAGTTGCGGTAATCGGCGATTGAGCCCATGAAGGGGCTGGTAAAGTAGTCCTAGAAGGGACTACAAAAGCTGAGGGCTCATTTACCAATCGTTGTGTTCGCTGTTGGTGCTGTTGATGTGGCGTTTGTTTTTGCTGTTGTCTTTGGTTAACGTTTCCACGTTGTGGCGACCGATTTAGTCCCATTTTTGCAAAATGGCCAATTTAGTCCCAAAAAAAACCAGTGGATTTTGCAACACAGTTTTTTGGCAACTCTAATTTGGAAACGGCGCGAGCAACTGCAAATTTTCCTGCATACTTTTAGACGCCTTTCTTTAATCCTAGAGCTCTTTATATTTGTTTTATTATTATAATTAATATATTTGTCTCTGTTCAACTAGTGTGAACTATTTGGTTTAAAGTTTTTTTTTTTTTTTTTTTTTTTTTTTTTTATTATTATTTAGTTTTGATGGAGCGCCAATCCATTCAAATAACACAATTTGTTATTTACAAGGTTTAACTTTTACTTCACTTTGTTCAGTTTCAGAGGAGCCACTTGCCTGAATTAGTTTATGTAGTTTGCACAATATATTTTATTTAAAAATTAAAAAAAAATATAGAGCACAGTCACTATCACTTTGCACTCGCAAGAGTTACCAGCATTCGCCAAACAATTAATGCACTATTTGTGCACCTTCGCAGACTCGTATCGCTCGCTTGGAGTCATTGCTAGGAACGCACGACAGTGGCGCAACGAGTGGGTGCGGCAGCACAGCCGACACTTGCCGAAGTTCTGTGATCTGAAAAGACATGGTTCGAAAAGCAATTTTAGTATGAGATGATGGAGAGTGGAGGTGTGCAGAGTTTAGCTTTTCGAGAGAGAGGGATAGAGGGATGTATAAGTTAAGCGGGTGGCAGAAGGCAGAGTATGGTTATGTTGCGTGTGACCGTTCCGCCTTGAATGCGGATGTCTACCACGAGAACGTTTTGGTCGGGACCGGGATGAAGTTTCGTTATGGCACCTAGTCGTCATTCGTTTGGAGATAGGAGGTCGTCTTTGATGACGACGAGATCACCTTCCTTCATATTTCGCTGGGATCCTTTCCATTTATAGCGCTTTTGAAGATGATGGAGATATTCAGTTTTCCAGGGCTTGCTGAACTGATGATGGAGTACTCTTAATTTTTGCCAGTTATTAATGAGTGAGAGGTTTTCTGAGTTTGGCTCAGGGATCGAGAGTAAAGGTGCACCTCGTAAGAACTGGCCTGGGGTTAGTACCTTCAAGTCTTCGGGATCTTGAGACATAGGAGAGAGTGGTCTGGAGTTGAGTACCGCTTCGATGCGTGTTAGGAGAGTGGTAAACTCCTCGAAGGCGAACCTTTGATTTCCAGCGACTTAAGCGAAGTGAGTTTTGAAACTCTTCACTGCCGCTTCCCAAAGTTCTCACATATGTGGAGCGTAAGGCGGTATAAATTCCCATGTAAGTCCGTGAATGGCATATTCCGTTGTGGTTTTGTCCGAAACTTCCTCAAGGAAGGAGGATAGTTCGCTTTGTAGGCTTCGCTGTGCTCCTACGAAGGTTTTGCCGTTGTCGGACATTATCTTGTGGGGAATGCCTCTTCGTCCTACAAATCGTGCGAATGCTGCCTTAAACGCTTCTGTTGTTACGTCGGAGCATACTTCCAGATGAATGGCCTTTGTCGAGAAACATACGAATACACACACGTATGCTTTGGAATGGGATGCTCGGCGGAGAGTCGAGGTTTTGACGAGGAATGGGCGGGCAAAATCTACACCGGTAGTATGGAATGGGAGTGTATATGTGGACCGTTCAGGGGGTAACGCTGCCATCAGTTGCGTGCTCATCTTCTGCTTGTATATCGTGCATGTTTTGCACCGAAAAATTCAAGACTTTACCTTTTGGCGGATTCGGGGAATATGGTATTCCTGTTGGACCACGCGAATCATCAGGGGCTTTTCCGCGTGCAATAGAGTTGAGTGGAGGAATTCGAGGAGGAGGGAGCAATATCGGGAATTATTGGGGATGATAATTGGATGACGCTCATCGTAGCTGAGGGCGGCATGAGTGAGACGTCCATTTGCACGCAGCAGTCCTGATTTATCCATGAAGGGGTTGAGAGTACGGAGGGGATCTTTTTTTCTATCGGACATTTCGACTCCAGTGCTGTGATGGTTTTTCCGAAGTATTTTCGCTGGGTGACAGCTATGAGACGAGTTTTTGCGAACTTTATGTCGCTTTGAGTGAGAGTGGTAGAGGGCGGATTTGGCAGTTTCCTAGCCTTTTGTGCGAAACGAAATATGTACGCTGTTACTCTGAGAGCGGTGGAAAAGGAGGAGAAACGGTCTAGAAAATCAGGAGATTCTAAAGCGTGGAATGCTTCAATTTGTCGTTGTTCGGGAGGGGACGAATGAGTTGGTGAACTTTTCGGCCAAAGAGGGGATGGCCTAGTTAAACACTAGGAGCCTTTCTACCAGAGTGAACAGTTGACGAGCTCTTGGGGTTTAGCTCCACGCGTACCTAGATCAGCTGGGTTGTCAGCGCTGGAGATATGTCGCCATGTAGCTTTGTTCATGAGTTCGAGGATCTGAGATGTCCTGATCGCTACGTATGTTTTCCACGTCCATGGGGAGTTTTCCAGCCATGCTAATACGATTAAGGAGTCTGTCCACAAAATTAGTTCATGAGATGGCAGATTTAGGGAGGATCGGATCTGCTTTACTAATTTTGCTAGTAAAACTGCGCCGCAAAGTTCCAGCCTTGGGAGAGAGACGGTTTGTAAGGGGGCTACTTTACTCTTGGCTGCGAGTAAGTGGGATGTAGCAGCTTCACCTTGCTGGACTCGTAAATATACGCAAGCGCAGAATGCCTTCTCGGAAGCATCTGAGAATCCGTGTAGCTGAATGGAACTGTTTGGGCTGAATTGCACCCATCGAGGTATCCTTATCTCTTCGATTGCGGCGATATTTTTCCTGTATGTGTTTTATTTGTGGAGTGAGATCGGCTTCACGGTTTCGTCCCAGTCTGTTGCTTCCATCCATAGTTGTTGAAGAAGAGTTTTCGCTGCTATCATTATGGGCGATAGCCATCCTGCCGGGTCGAAAAGTTTCGCGACAGATGAGAGGATCTGTCGTTTCGTGGCAGTGTCTGAGGTTAACGGGGGATCAACTGAGTACGAGAATGTATTAGTGAGAGCATTCCATTTTATTCCGAGGGTTTTTGTAGAACTTGCCTCTTGGAATTGGAGAAATTCTTCATCTAAAAGATCAGACGGGGGGATGTCTTTCAGCAGTGACTTGTGGTTTGCTGTGATCTTTTTTAACGGGAATCCGGCTGACTTGAGTACTTCGATAACTTGATGTATCGATTCGCCGGCTGAGTCTAGATTGTGTCCGCCTGAGAGGATGTCATCTACGTATGTCTCTCCTCTTAATATTTTTGAGAAGGGGTATGTCTCCTTAGAGTCCTCGGCTAATTGGTGGAGTGTCTTTATTGCCAAGTATGGAGCGCAGTTGATACCGAATGGGGGTTCTACGGAATAGAATGCATTGGAAGTCTTGGTCTTCCTTATGGACGTATATTTGGCGGTACATTTTATCAATGTCGCCGTTAAATACATACTTATATAATCTTCATTTTAGAATAATGAGCATTAAGTCATTTTGGAGAACGGGGCCCGTATGTAATACGTCGTTGAGTGAGAGACCGGAATGAGAGGTTTTTGAGGCACTGAAAACTACACGGACTTTAGTAGTTTTGCTTCCAGGTTTAATCACCGCGTGATGAGGTAGGTAAAAGGAGAAATATTTACCGTCGCGTATGGTTTCTCGTGAATGGGTTGGTTCCATGTGATCTAACGTTAGGTATTCCTTCAGGACTTCTGACTAGGTGTTCCGAAGTTCATCTTTTTTTTCGTTAGTTCGTTCAACGCTGAGGTATTGCTGCTGTGCTGCAGGTCTGGAGTGCCCGAGTGCAATGGAGTCCGGAAATGCTGATTTGAATGGCAGCTTTACTACATACCGACCGTCTTCTCGTCGATGAGTGGTTTTTTTGTAGAGAGCTTCACAATATCTCTTTTTGTTCCCAAAATTTCCTGAGTAATTCTCCTAGTGGTTCTGAAGGGGTTTCAATCGCCTGAGTAGAGAATGATGAGATTTCTTCCACAACTGGTCCACTTAATATCCACCCAAATATTGTGTTTTGGGCTATTACGCTGCTGCCTACATTAATTTTGAGGCCTGGGGTGAGGAATTTTGGGATTATATCGCTACCAATGACCATGTCTATTCTAGCTGGTGTAAAACAGTTGGGGTCTACTAAGGGTAGTGAGAGAAATTCTGTTAGATCTAATTCTTTTATTTTGAAGGATGGGAGAGTGTGCGTCAATTGAGGCAGTATTATCGCTTGAGCCGCGATTTTTACTGTTTGATTAGCTGAGCATATCGTAATAGAGCATATTCTATTCGAGTTTTGGACTGTGTTACCGCCCATGCCAAGAATTTGGTAGTTGGATTTTGTGGTGGGGAGACCAAGTAACTTTTGTATACGGGATGTTACAAAAGTTTTTTGGGAGCCTTGGTCAGTGAGAGCTCTGATGTGAGTTACTTCTCCTTTGTGGAGAATGGGAATATTTGCTGTGGGAAGCAATGTCCTTTTTTTGTTACTCGAATAGTTGGATAGAGTTTTTGTTGTACCGCTTTCATTTGCCTTTGAGTTTTTTGATGCCTGCTTAGAGGTGCAGGGCTGTTCTTCCTCGACTGTCACTTGATAAGTAGTGAAGTTTCTTTGAGGTTTTGAGGGGTAAGGCGTGTGGTTGCTCGCAGTGTAATGGAGGAGGGAGTGGTGACGTCTTTGACAATAAACGCACGTAAAGTTGCTTTTGCAATCTTTTTCCAAATGCGAGTACGCCAGGCAATTTTTGCAGTAGTTGTTGTCTTTAATGTACTTGTTCCGGTCTGAGACGGATAGTTCTCGAAGTTTGACGCACGTTGTCATCGAGTGGTTTGATTGGCATAGTTTACATGAAACTTGCCCTTTGTTTTGAGTATGGAACGATTGGGTTTTGTTCCGATAATTGAGTGTTGGGAGAGGGACCGCTGGTGTCTGTTGGGAGTAGCTGGGCTGACTGATCTTCGGCTTTGAGCGAGTTCGGGGTCCTGTAAGGGGGTGGAGGGATTGGGGTTTCTCCATTTTGTCCTCCATTGTGCGATATTGATTTTATAAAATTTTATTATAAAATATTTATTTATCTATACTAATATTATAAATGCGAAAGTCGTTTCGTTTGCTGCGCTTTCACGCAAAAACTACTTAACCGATCATCATGAAACTTTGTACACATACTCTTGGAGGTATCAGAATGAACATAGGCTACTTTTTATTTAATAAAAAGAATTATTTTTTAAATAAAATAAAGAAACTTTTTTGTCCAATAGCCACAATAGAGCATATACATACGCATGCATAAAGTTGGGGCGTTACTTATGCACAGTTATGCACAGAGAGAGAGAGAGAGTGGGACTATACATAGGTATAAGCACATATGTAGCTGCATTGAGAGTAGTGTTGTATGTTTGTATGGGAGTATACAGTATACAGCATACATATCTACATGTATGGTGGCCATAAAATGTAAGCATACAAGAGAGAGAGTGGGAATATACATAGGTATAGGCACATATATAGCTGCATTGAGAGTAGTGTTGTATGTGTGTATGGGAGTATACAGTATACAGCATATATATCTACATGTATGGTGGCCATAAAATGTAAGCATACAAGAGAGAGAGTGGGACTATACATAGGTATAGGCACATATGTAGCTGCATTGAGAGTAGTGTGGTATGTGTGTATGGGAGTATACAGTATACAGCATACATATCTACATGTATGGTGGCCATAAAATGTGAGCATACATACGTACATGTATGGTGGTGGCCTGGTCATCTATCGCTACGTTAACGCCATCTAGCGGGTAAAAGCTAAAGATATTTTACTTTGACTTCAGCAAGTACATACAGATATGACTTTCAATGAACATATTTACAACCAAACGCTAATTCTAATTGAAAACAAGGTTTTCACAATGGTTGGAAAAAAATTAGATGATTTTGGGATGAAAAGCCCTCAAAGAGATAATGAGGATGATTTCAACAATGAAATTACTCGAGAGTTAGATTATGATTTCATAGCACTGCAGCGACAAGTAGAAGAATTAATCCCTTTGTTACTTCCAGAGCAGGCTCATGTTCTCCATCAAGTTTTACGTAGAATAGAATACGGTAAAGGTGGACTCTTCTTTCTCGATACACCAGGTGGAACCGGAAAGACGTTTTTGCTCAACTTATTATTAATGTACATCAGAAAAAACAGAAAAATAGCAGTTGCAGTAGCTTCGTCGGGTATTGCCGCCACGCTTTTAAACGGCGGCCGTACGGCACATTCCGTTTTGAAATTACCATTGAACCTTGCACATGAAGATTCGCCCATCTGTAATTTCAGTAAAAATAGTTCTCGAGGTAGGATGCTGCGAGAATGTAAGCTTTTAGTGTGGGATGAATGTACAATGTCTCACAAAAAGGCTATAGAAGCTTTAAACCGGACTCTTCAGGACCTGCGGGATAGTACAGATATAATGGGAGGAATGGTAGTTTTACTGGCTGGTGATTTTCGTCAAACCCTTCCAGTTATTCAGAGGGGAACACTAGCAGATGAAATTCAAGCATGCTTAAAATCATCGAGCTTATGGTCGAGAGTTGAAAAGCTGAGCCTAAAAACAAATATGAGAGTGCATCTTCAT
This sequence comes from Ceratitis rosa, assembly GCA_037013455.1. Lineage (NCBI taxonomy): Eukaryota > Metazoa > Arthropoda > Insecta > Diptera > Tephritidae > Ceratitis > Ceratitis rosa. Next base: position 955,561 of record JAWMAG010000132.1, read on the forward strand.
AATGACGTGGATTCAGGACTTTATGCTGAAATGTTATTGAAAATTGGTGATGGTCGTTTAGATGTTGATGCTGAAGGTTGCGTATCACTTTCAAGAGAATTTTGTAATTTAGTAGAAAATGATGTGGATCTCATTGCTCATGTTTTTCCCGAATTGCAACAGAATTTGGGTTGTGATCAGTGGCTGTGCGCAAGAGCAATATTAGCACCAAAAAATGAAGTAGGTAATAGAATCAACAATGACATTTTAAAAGAGGTGGAAGGGGAAATGGTGGAATATTTATCAATGGATACAATTATGGATACAGAATTAAGTACCTCATATCCTGTAGAGTTTTTAAATTCACTTGAATTGTCGGGTGTACCATCAGATAAGCTTCAGTTGAAACTAAATGTACCAGTAATGCTTATGCGAAACTTAAATGCTCCTCTGTTATGTAATGGAACACGACTTCGGATAACGAAATTGGAACAGAATATACTTGGTGCTACTATTTTAACAGGTGTCGGTAAAGGAAAAAGTGTAATCATACCTCGGATTCCAATTGTTCCCACTGACCTTCTATTCCAATTTAAAAGAGTTCAGTTTCCCGTCAAACTTAGCTTTGCCGTAACTATAAACAAAGCACAAGGACAGACATTACAGGTAGCACGAGTGCATTAAGAAAAGTCATGCTTTTCTTATGGTCAACTATATGTAGCCTGTTCGCGTGTGTCTAATGCCCGGAATTTACAAATATTTACACCCAACGGAAAAACGTACAATATAGTTTATAGAAATATCCTTGACTAATAATCTGCATTTTCTATTTTCAATTGTTACCATTCCGAATTATTTATTTTTTTTATAGTGACATATATATTTTAATATTTGTTGTATTGATTCAATAAAGTATACTTTGAAATTTGAAACTTCATTGCATGTAGTAAGTTTTTCAAATAGATAATCTCAGACAAGCAATAAAATACATTCTTTATATTGATCCGTTTGTACTATAATGATCTCTTATTGGATGGATTTAATGCGAGCGAGGCCGCGGGTAAAAGCTAGTATTTATATATATGTAAGTATATATATTATTATTAATTTATTTATTTAGTGGGTAGCTTTTATGTTGTGTACTGTACTGTCTCAGCGCGTCTGAGCACAGCAATGTATAAATGTATACTGCGTTTTATTATACCTTGTTTATATGCTGGGTGTTTTGCTTAGCTTATACGAGTATGTACGTATATAAACTTATGTACATACGTGTCTTTGACCGCTTGCTATTGTAAATAGCGAAGAAGTGGAAATTGCCGGAATATGAAAAAACCACTTTATGTATATATGTGTATGTATATACATGTACCACGGTTGGGTAGCGGTGACTTGCTATGCGGTGGTGACTTTGGGCAGTGTAATGGGTTTACACTGATCCGGTTCTGATCCCGTTGGCTTGAGTTACGGTCCAGTTGGATTGTATATATCGAGAGTATATATAGACTTGGGAGGATGTATGAGAGGGGCAACTGGTCCGATTCTGGTCCTTTTCGAAGGAGTTTATATACATGAGGGGATATATAATAAGCGGTTTTTTGTATTAAATATATACTTGTGATGGGGTAAGTGCACGTTTTTCAAATATACGTTTTAATATATTATATATGAGCGCTGTTATATTCGAATTATTAGAGGATTTTCATTTACCGACTTTTGGGATCCGCTATGTATTATTTTATATTCTGAGTTATATTTTATTGTTTAGCGGATTTTGAGATTTTGCGCAAACTAATTAAACATTTTATTTTATTATTATTATTTTTTTTGAGATCTGGTGTATATGTATGATGAGGAGGTATCATACACCGTTTGGCAAAATCCGCTAAACTTAATGCAATATTTAATCGAGTGGGACTTACTTAGACATCCGGACTAGTACAAACCAAAATTTTGTTGTCTTCTGTGTGTTGTTGAGGTTTTGATTGTCCACCTTGGTCTGCTTATTAACGTGTGTATTTGTTTCGTATTTGATTATATAAATTTTGTAAATATTTATATTTTTTTTTTCAAATTTTATTTAATTCTTTTTTCCTTTTCTTTTTTTTATGTATGTATGTATATGTGTATTTTATTTTCCACTACCCTTTTATTGGAATTTTTTATTTTTCGTGTCACCGGTATGCAGTTGTATAAGCATGCATGTACATACCTATATTTATATCTTCCGCGCTTATATTTTCACCGCTTTTTTCAATTATTTTTATTTTGTGAACACACTATGTATTTTTTTTATATATATATTTTTTTATGTTTATATATCTTTGTGTTTTATATGTACATATATATAAAATTTTTATTTTGTGTTTTTTTTTTTTGTTTTAATTTTCTTTTCAATTTTGTTTGGTATGTATTTTGTAGCACAGCACTTGCACTATATGTATGTATTTTTGTTTGGTTCTACTTATGTAAGTATGTCGAACACTGTTTTGTTTTATATGTATATATATATATTTTTTTTTCTCTCTCACTGTTTTAAGCTTTTACCATATATGTTTTTAACTTTATGTATCTTTACACTGCACGCACTTTCAATATGTTTTTTTTTTTTTTTTTTTTTTTTTTTTTGTTTGCAGCACTCACAAACTTGTTTTTTCCAACGCCCGTGTTCTGACAACCCGACTTTTCGCTCGCTTTACGCTCGCAGTTCGATAAGTGGGTTTCGGCACCATGTATAATAGTTCAACACTGTTGAATATTATTTTCTTAATATATATATACTTATGTATGTATGTATGTATATATATATTTATTTATTTTTTATTTACAAGAGAAACGCACTTTTTCTATTTGTTAGCCACAATGTGCAAAAAATATTTTTATTTAATTAGTTAGAATTCACAAATTTGATTTTATTTAGAATTTATTAATATTATTTTTGAGGACACAGCCGTCGAAATTTAACGAGCGAAAATTATTTGACTATTACTTAAAACTACCAATACATACATATTTATATACATTTTTTGTTTTGGTTTCTCCTTTAGAGTAGTAACGAAAGTAGGGTTGCTGGTGAGTATTTTTGGAATGGGAGTAAATTCAGTATGGTGAGTATTTGGGTATGTATTGGAAAGTAATAGGGTATATATATGGTATATCTTAAGTTTAAAATTCGATGAGGTGTTCGCTCATGTCTTCAACAATATTACATTCTACAATTTTTCTTCGATACAGATAAAAACGTAAGACTGGGAGCTGAAAATGTGAATAGTGTTTATGGTCATGATAGTGTAACAGCCAATCATGCAAAATTGTGGTTTCGTCGATTCCGTTCCAGGAATTCTAATGTAAAAGTTATTCCACGGGGTGGAAGGTTATGTGTCACCGCTTCGATTACCCAGGAGCTGAACATTGCACAAAAAATAGTTCAGAACCACTTGGTAAAAGAACAGATACACAAAAGCTCGATATACGGGTGCTAAATAAGTTAGCGAGAAAAAACTTCATGGACCAAATTTCCATCTGTGAATCTCTGCAGAATCGTAACAACCTATTTCTAATGGTGACTGGGGATGAAAAGTGGATCACTTACAGCAACGGCAAATGAAAATAATCGTGTTTCATCAGAACAACGCTAGATCACACATCGATAGTGATAGGAGATACTCTGCGGGGATTAAAGAATTTTTTCGCGGTGAGGCATGTCTGTCGTAAGAGGCGACTAAAATTCAAAACTTAGCGCGACAGTCGGTCTTTATACCAGAACGACCTGATCTGTCACTCCTGAATCTGTCGAAAGCTTTCCACATTGTCAACCACGCAGTGTCCGTATCGGGCATTGAGGAATCCTGATTACCACCGGGGTCGAAGAAATGAACTATGAACTACTTGAGTGGTACAGTTTCGAGGTCAAACTTCTAAACTACGTAGCATGAAACAAAGGGGGCGCTTTTGTTTAAATGCTACATATCGAAAGTCCCTCCTTCACCAGAGTGTTTTCCATTGACCTCATATTCTATATATACGTATATATATGCTGGACAAGGGAGTACCGCCTGGAACTCGATGTGAAAATCCATGGCGCAAAAATTTCGACAACTAACAACTCAAAGTTAGTGGGAGTCACAATCAACAGGTTGCACTCTTTCACTCTGCAAACGACTGCAATTGGCACAAGAGTACAGAGCCACAACAAAGCAATCAATCAATCCTCAAATCGTTAGCCAGCAAGACGAAGGTAAAAAAGTTACAAGAATTTCGGAACATCACCCTTAGATTAGTGAAAGGAAATGCAGGCAGGCAATAAAGTAAGAAGTTAAATAAGATCCTCCAAATCCAGTATTTGTTTGCATCAAAACCAATAAATGACATTAATTTTTATTATTTTATTATACTCAAACTGCGTTTATCTCGCTAAAGTTCTCCTACCCTCATCACCTGTTTGAAATTATATTTCGAAAAAAAAAGAAATAGTGTGCTCGGCGACCAATTCCCAATTTTTATTGAACAGCGTTCGGTGAGAAAAAATTAGACATAAAAAATTACAATTTTGACATTTAGCTAGAGGGGAAGTTGTAAATTCTCTCTGGGAAATTTCATCCTTAAAACATTAGCAAACTTTGTGATCAAATGATTACATTTTTGCTACAAATAAAAAGTATTTAAAATATATGATATTAATATTTTAATAAGAATGCTGTAAGATGTAGGCAAATAAAGATGTCACTTGAACCATTTACTATTTTTCTTTGTTGTATAACAAAAAAACTAAATTCATATAAACAAATAAGCCTTTCGCTTCCTAATTTTTAACAATTTTATTAAGTTTAATTGAATGATATCAACGATTCAATTTAACTGCAAAGGTACCCGTAAAATGAAAATATGGTGGCAGCGGAGTGTAATCATCGTCTGAATTTACACAGTCGGCATTTGAAGTTAAGAAGACATATATATATAATATTATATATTATTGTTTTTACATAATGAAAGCCGATTTTAGAATTTCTTTTTTTATAGTAAGCAGTGTTGTTCAATTGACATGCAAAACATTGCGAAGCAGGGTTGTTGCTACGCTCACAATGAAGGTAGTACATATTTAAGCTTCGGAAAGGGGCGATCTTCACAAATTAAAATTAATTTCGTATTTAGAAAGAAACAAAACTGATCAACAAGAGCAAGATGTTTTGATTCTATTCAGTAAGAGTCCAATAAATTGTAGAATTTTCAGTTAACTTTTAAATTCATTTTCGATTTGCAATCACCATCCCTGAAAATCTAATCCAATCTTTGTCTCCTCAGAGGGCTATCAGAAAAAATTATATTAGCTTCTTTATGGTTGATGGCTTTAAAGCATGTAGAATTACATCATTGTTGCATTACAATATTTTTCAAAAATAAATGAAAAATATCTTTTTTTTTAAATTTTTATGAAAATACTCAAAAGCAGAAAACAGAAAGCTGTAAAATGATTTCATACGTAACTGCCAAAATTAAAAGCAGTTAAACAACTTGCTGGGCAAATTTTACTGAACCCTGTGATTACTTACTTGTGAAAATCTGCAATACAATAATTTTGATTCGTTGCATCTACTGTAAATGGAATACCATCAAGACTTTTTCCACAAATTATACAAGTGAAACATTGCGGATGATAAGGTTTACCGGTTGCCCTAAGAATTCGTTCCAAAATCGGCTTCATACAAACAGAGCATTTTTCCAAAGTTTGCAAGTAATCATGCTCGCAAAAAGGTTTTCCATCAAAAGCGTAAAATGGTTTACCCTGCAGATTTACTTGACATTGTGAACAGGTGAAACACGAGATGTGATAGATTTGTTCCATTGCTGTGCAACCGGAATTTTCTCCTAATACACGTGCATTACATTTAAAACAAGTTCCTGTAATTAAGAAAATTATTAGCCATATCTATTCGTTTGTTGGTGAAGTTTATACAGAATATGAAAGGAACCGAATACATTTTGAAGAATGTGTACTGAAGGTCTCTTTCAAAGAATTAATTTGAGATTTAATGCATGATACTAACCATAATTTTCCATACCATTTTCAGAATCAAGCGACTGTACCAAAAAGTCAGTCAATGCATTAACCACTACTTCTTTTTGTTGAGTAGGACTTTTCGAATTCAAATTAGAAATATTATCATCTATGCTTGGATATGATGGCGTGTTGCATCCGCTGGTATTCGATCCGATAGTTGACAAGTTGCCTCCACTTTCACTTTTGTTCAGTTGTGGCTGGTTGACATATGGAACGTAATTTAAGTAGTTAGCCTGCGATGAAAGTTCGCTGGCCGGTCGAGGAATTATTGGCTCATATATAGCCTCATAGGTCGACGAACCCTACAAAATTATTCAATTATATAACTATTAAAAAAAAGCATATATTGAAAAAAAAAATATTTTTTAATAGTATTCACGATCGGTCGCAAATTTTAAAGAACGTATTTTAAAAAATACTAGGCTAGTTAAATTGTAGAAAAACAAAAAGCAATAGGTAGATAGTTTGTAATTAAATTCCAATAAAGAGTATGGAATTATTGTATGTTAAAGGCGACTTGCCTGCAATGTTGGACAGTAACTGCTAAATTCATTTCTATATATCAAATTTAAATAAGGTTGTCCTCCCGCGTATCCATTGCTGTTTAAACCACCATCAATATAATTAATGTTTGTCTCATTAGTTTTGGTGTAAGGTTTTTTGAAAACATTTGTGGCTCTCCTTAACTCACTGTACGATGAGCTGACAGGACTAGGAGGTGGTAAAGTTTCTTGATCCTGGTGATTGGAATATTCTGAAGTGGCTTCGATTGTGTCTATGCAGAATCCGGATGATAATAACGATGGCGAATTTTCTTAATTAAGTAAAGAAATAATATATATTTTATGCGAACATGTTACAATTATTTTCGTCCAAGGCGAACTCATAAAAGGTAAGTTGCACCTTCATATGATTACTTGTTCTTTCCTAAATTTCGATAAATTACACAAAGAAAATTCATAAGCAATATTGCTACAACAGTTGCTGTTGTTGTTGTAGCGGCTACGTTAACTCCGCTTAAGTACAGGTTAATCAATCTAAGTCACTGAAGTCATCTAACAATGGGTCCAGGAAACGTGTTGTTTCGACGGGATCGGATAAGAGAGAGAGGAGGGTTAGATGTGTCGGTTCAAGGGGGGCATGTGAAGAGGTGGTTAGTGTCGTGCGCAGATTCTCCACATGCAGGGCATACGTTGGGTTTGTTGGGGTCGAGTCTGGATAGGTAAGAATTTAACCTGCTACAATATCCAGACCTAAGTTGTGTCAGAGTCACGCGGGTCTCTCGAGGCAGCTCGAGCTCGTTGTCTGCAATAGGTGGTGGTTTTGCTCCGAGGTGTTGACTGACTCCCTACGGTAGCATCCCAATAGGATCTGCTTGCACAACAAAGCAAAGTCGGTTGTATTTTTAACGGTCGGCAGTAAGGAAGTGAGAAAGGTCGGCAAGATAGCAGTTCACTTTTGTACAAAGGTCATCAATACCCCCGCCAGACGCCAATATCGTGCAATCATCGGCATACGAGGTTAAGGAACTCCTTCGATTTGTAAAAATTTAACAGTAGTCGGGAGAGGACACCACCCTGCAGAACTCCCCTTTTAATTTTCCTTAATCTCCATGTTTCGCCTCGGAAAACTACCGATGATTGTCGACCACTCAGGTAGCCCATGACACATGGTTTTCATTCAAACAGAATCGAATAAGCTCTATAATAAGCTCTATAAGCGAGCCTGCACGGGAAAGAAATTTGGCAAAGTAAGTTTTACATATATCTTTGACCTTTTGGAGGACTATTTGGAAAAGCATATTGGTATCTTTATCGTTGGACGGTTATAAAGCATGAAGAATTTCATAATTGTTGAAATACAAGAAACTCTGAATATGAAGGATTAACGAAATTGGAGGATGACCGCAGGTGATAGTTCATTTAGGTATACCCCTGGCCAAAGAAATATTGTGCGAGCAGTCAACCAACATAACGAACTTCTCTTAATTTCAATCAAACTCCAATCCCGGTCGTCTCTTTAAAAATGAATAGTTTTAAGGAAAAAATTTCTTATTAAATGTATTTTGATAATTTAGTAAAGACTAGGTAGTATGCTGCCCTATGTAGCAATATTGTGCGCACACGGTTAGGTTGTTAATGATAAACCTATTACAAATATTATTGTTCAATTACATTTCAAGTTATTTATATGCATGTTAATCATTTTAAGAAATATAGGTATCACTATTCTACTATTTGTTCTTCCGTTGATATCCTCGACAGCGTGTAACGTTAACTGCAGTATCTCGTACATCACTAGCGCTTACATAAGAAGTGAGTGCTGATGCGTGGTATGTACCTAATGGTTTTTGTAAGTCATCTTCATGTGCAATAACATACGTTGTAGAGCCTTTCGTTCGACGATGATGTATGACGCATCGAGCTTTGGAGCAAACTTCTTGCGTTGCTCAAGACATGGGTTGTCACCAAGACTTTTGTTCCAATCTCGAAAGATCGAGGTTTCGTCGTTGTGATTTAGTCGCAGTGATGGTCGTGGTCTTTTGCGTCTTTGAATGCATCAACGATCGTAGCCAGATAGGATGTGATCTCGTGTAAAAAATTTTCAGTGTGGATAACTGCTCTGAGATCGTGCTGGACATCATCAATTGTTCGAAGCTCTAGCTGAAAAGTACATATCCAGTATTCTGGCATGGGGTAAGGCTCACGGCGAATAGCTGGTAACTTTTCTGCTTTTGTAAATAATCTGCTGGCATATCCTATTTGGTGCTCGCTAGTAACCTCACTTAGAGGAAAACTGCCCCAAGTTCATAGCTACTAGCATCAGATTTTAAATATAATGGTAAGGAGTCATCTACTTGCTCTATCTTCTGATTAGCTGACAAGTCTACGGCATCAGTTTTCTGCAGCATTCTCAAATCGATTGATTAAATATATAAACATTGATCGTTGTTAACGCTTACGGTTTGAACTTTAAATTATTTTCAAGTGCACCTTCACCCATAGTAATTGAATCTCACTTCTTTTACCCGCCCAACCTATTTCTGGCACACGATCGGTAACCATTTTCCACCAAATCTACAAACTTTTTTTTTGTTCATGTCTTCAGAACTCAATTGGAAAATTTTGCAGGCGTTTATGTATTCGCCAGCAATATCCATTGCGAAGATCTGGTTGAAAACGTTGGTTTTACCAAAATCGTTTTTTACCTTTGGTTCATTTTCAAAGTACAAAATCTTTGTGTCATGTTTAGAACAATACCTGCTTGTTTTAAAAAGTCAGCGCCAATGAAAGTACGGTTTCTTGTGGCATTCGGTAAATCTTAAATCTTCCTCTGACGCTTACCGATCGCAACATCGCAAACCGTTGATAATACTTTTTACGTGGTGGTGTTGCCATCTGCTAAAATAACATAGTCTTTGGCATCTTGAAACATGCAGCCATTTTGCGTGTCCAAAAGAACTTCTCCTTTGAGACCAAATGTATCATTGTGCACGGATGGTATTGACCAGCCAAAGATGGTGGTGTCAATTGAATTGAAAGCAATATACTGTGGAATCTTTTTACTTCGCCCACTACAGTTAATGCAGTTAGAACGGTATACCCTTGGAGCACCACAACATGCAAATGGGGCTTTACGCCTCGGATCGAAATTTTGTAATCCAGACTCAACTTAAATTCTCTTTGAGTTGTGAAAATAATAACCGTTTTTTTATAAATACCTAAAACTGTGCTGGCTCTCTTAATTATGGCTTTTGCTCCGAGATTTGCAAAAATAAATATAGTTATAAAAACTAAAAAAATACGCTTTTAAAAATTACTTGTATAATTGAGAGAAAAGCGTGGGGCGCTTGTGAGCGCGAACCTAATTTACAACAAATACAAAAAAAATTGAATTCGGGTTTTGTTTGCGTTCAAACAAATATTAGAAGTTTAACCCTCATAAATCAAATAAGTTTTTTTTCATCAGATCTATTACTTGCAGGCCTCCTCAGCCGCAAACCATATTGGAACCGCAAGTAGTACTTACCACTTCCGCAAGATTTTAATGTTCTTTTCTTCTGAACATCTCAAAGAGATAAGACGTATATCAGAGTCTCTTAAAGTGTATAATAAGGTACAGTGAAAGTGTTAAGCATCAACCCCCGTGGATCAAAGTCCTTTCGTTTTGAGTAAATTGTTATTGATTCGGAGTGGAAAGTTAAATGGATTTACATCCACAGCAATATAAGTAAGTCGAGTTCTTGGAGTCATTTACACATACAGTGACAGCATATTTACATAAAGGTAAGATTCTTTAAGCCAAATGAGTGTAAAACTTGAAACGAATATTTGGAAATGTCTAGGATTATTTGCATTTTCTAAACCATATCGGATTTCCGAAGAAAAGGTTAAGCAAAAGCTGTTAAAATTCGTGTACCAGTGTCGGACACGAAGGTCCTCCACCACATGGCGGCTTCATTGAAATTCTGACTTACAATAACTCAAATATACAAACTATTATCCATACCATTTATAACATAATTAAAATGTTAATTACTCAGTCTTAAATTAATCAGAAAATATCTAATGTCTTTATAGATATAATGGGGAAAAAATTAAATTTAAAAATTACTTTTAATAACTTTACCTAAATTCCTCTAAGTTTAAAACTTTGCAGAAATAAAAAGTAAAACTGTAAGATAACTTAACCTATACTTAGTATTAATATTTAATTTTAATTTTTATTTGATTATTTTTCAAAATATTGCCTAAATTTGAAATGTTCATAAATTAACTAAATTTTAAATTTCATACATTCTAAATTAACTTAAATACGGACTAAAATGACATTAAAGCATTAATATTTTACGTCATTTATTTCGTTCAACCCCTTTGTCAACACAAAAAAATTTTCTGACGCCGCCTCTGGCGATTGTAAATTCATAGCTGTAAAATGAGTAACAAAAATACTACAAGATACTATAAGTACGACTAGTGAGTAAAGTTATCATACATCACACATATGAATTAACGTACATACGCATGTTCATATAAATTATTTGCGAGAGCCCAAAAATTTTCAGCACACCGACCATCTCATCAGGCGCCTGCTGACATCGATCGGGACATCATGTAAGTGCTCGTACTTTTCTCTTATTTTCATATTGTTTTTGTGCTAGTTTATATTTAAAATAAGTAAAGTAGAAGAGTAGCATAATGCGGAAATAATGAAAGCCTGAGCTAGGTTTTGCTCTCAATTTGTATTTTTTTTTGTTTTCCTTTAGACATAGTTTTAGATAAGCATATATATGTATATAAGTATATATGTATATATAAATATGCATATATTTATATTTTTTTGTTGGAAAATTTATGAATTAAGAATAATCGCAAGGTCGTTTGCTTTAGTATATAAGTACAATAGGTCAACTTAAATTAGATGACCAACATACGAGTTAGTTATGAATTAGAAATGCTTGTATATTAAGTAATTTAACGACTGCGAAAAATGTTGAATTTTCAGTTGTTAATTTTAAGCAAAGAAGATAATGTTATGAATAAATGAATTTGTATTTTTTGAAATTAAAATGAGTAGTTAAATATTTTAAAGCAATGAGATGGGTCCATCCTTAGGTTTGTCGTATGGTTGGGTTGGTGATACAAAATGTATCTCACTATGGTTGGGAAGGGGTGAGAAAAGGAAGCGGATATATATGGCTTCCTGGCTTTTGGTCAATGCATAGTTTATAGGTTTCGTCTGTTGTCCGCTAGATTTGTTTGGGTTTTTTGGGGAATTTAAGTTTTTGTTGTTGTCTGAGTATAAAAATGTACATGAATTTCTTTTGTGTATAGTCAAGGTGCTGGAATTTAAGTGGTGAGCAAGAACTACCCCAATCGGAAGAGCTTAGTATCAGGGTAACGCTAGCATGCACAGCCCAGCCACATCAAAGCACCACAGAATGACTTCATTACACGCTTTGTGCCATAATTTTCATATATCGAGCGCCCCACATTTTTTCTCAATTATAAAAGTATTTTTTATATACTATTGTCTTAATATACTTTAAAAGCATATTTTTTTAAATTTTTTTTCGAACTATATTTTTTTTGTTCTATTTCTTCCAGATGTTACAATAACAGTTTTCGGAAAAATAAGCATTTAGCTGTGATGCGATCCCAATATGAAATATTTAAAATGCGAATCGTTGCGTACGTCGTGGCGTTGCAATGAACAAAATACTCCAAGAAACAGGGTGATATGTTGAGTGCATTCAGTATTTCAAAGAAACTGCGTGTAGATGTCGCCAAGTTCAAATGAATTAGTCCAAAGGTGAGTTTCAAACTGACAGACAGACAGATATACAAGTGAAGCTAATAAAACCGTGTTAAAAAAAATATCTTCCAATCGAGCATTAGAGGTGAGAACGCACTGCAAATTAAATCAATTGCGTCAGAAAATTATGACACATTCTCATTCACTCCTATCCACCACGCTGCTACATATTCCTCTTATAAAAGTGGCCACGCAATGCGTTTTCTTCGGAAACTTCTTCGATGCTAGTAGACTGTGATAGCTGAAATAACCTCTTCGAAAGCTTTAGGACATCTTAGTCTCTCAATTTCTTTGCTGGCTAATATTTACTCATATTTCTCAAAGATACCCATCCCAACCCATTTTGAGAGCACAAACATTCTCACAAATTTGGTTTCTCACTTTTCGAGCATAATAGCCGTGCTCGTGAAGAAATGTCAGTGAAAATTAGCCAGTAATGAAATTGAGAGAGTAAGTTTTTTTACTCTTCCAAAGAAAGAAATTTACAGATAATTCACCGAACAGGATTCAGTAAAAATTAGAAAGTAAATTGTATAACAGCTGTTTATTTTGGCGATTAAATTTGAATCCTCTCAATTATACAGTTTAATTTTTCTTCTTTAAAGTATTTTCCTAAGCGTTTTAATAAAATTGGCAAATATATGGAATTTTTAATTTATTAATTGTATATTAATGGTTTTAGCGACCTTTCTTTTATTTTAAATTGAAAAAGTTTGCTGGCTTGAGGCCAAAATAAATAAAAACAATTTAAGTGTTATTTTCTCCCGATATATTTCGATTACACACCGGTAACCAGCTTCATGGGGCCCTTATCAACAATATAAACAAAGTTAAAAAATTATATTATTTAATAAATTGTACATAGGCATACACGTACAGGCATTTATTACTATACGTCCTAACCGTGTGACGTATTAGCAAAAGTCTGTACAAATGTGCGCAATTATCAGTGTCCGTTTCGAAGTTTAGTCTTATGTTTGTTGGTGTGTTTATAATATGAAGCATTTCTAATGTGTACCGCTTGCTGCAGTGTCGTTCTTGTTGAAGAATTTTTACATCGTTGAAATTGGGAGAGTGGCCGCTGACTGCACAGTGGGATAAAAGTGCTGTTTTTTGTGTATTCGTTTGATGTCGTAGTTTGTAGTCGGATGCTACTATGGTTTTTAGTTTTGATTTGGTTGTTCCTACCTATATATTTCCACATTTTTTGTTTTAATCTCCATTGCATGTGATTTCATAGATTACATTGCTTTTGTCAAAATTTGGTATTTTTGACTTCGTTCTATTGAAGATGTTTTTTAAGGTATAAGTGGGTCTGTGTGAAATTTTTATATTGGTTTTATTGTAGCAATCTGTTTTTACTAGTCGTTCAGATATTTGAGGTACATAGGTTACTGACTTAAATATTATAGGGCCCTTTGTTGGCTTCGTATTTGAGATTTCTTTAATAATACATTGATAACATGTTCCGGAAAGTCTGTGGTAAGCGTCATCTGATATGTATGTGAAAGGGTGGCAGCACCCTCTACACGACTATAAAGCAGCGTAAAGAATTGTCAAGATAAAAACGAGAGAGTCGAAGTTGAACAACAGTAGGGAACAGACGAAGGAAGCGCGTGAATAAATCGGAAGTTGAACGGAGCTTATTCATACATTCAGTACATTCATCATTTTTATTTTAATAATACATAATTCAAATTACATACAACTAATTTCATTTCTATTGTAAACATTACTTGGAATAAACTTATCTTTCTACATTTGGGGGCTCAACCTCAAGAGTCATTATAAGAAGTAGCAGCAGACAGCAGAAAAATCTAGAAAAAGAGGCGAAAAGTACAAAAGTTGCGTAAGTGTGAAGGAAAAAGAAGTATGCTCGGAGTACCTATGAAAACTAGAGCGAAAAAAACACAGGAAAGCGAAAGCAGCGAAGACGTGGTAAAAAACGGAAAAAATACAGCAGAAGCTGGCGCAGATGAAAAAACAAGATCAGAGAGCGAAAGCAGAGAAGAAGAGTTGATAGAAGGTAGCACGAAATTGCACGAAGCAGACATGAATAATTTAAGCGAGCTCATAAAACTTTTTGCGGCGAAATTAGATAAAGATGAAGTGAATAGAAATTACATTACAGTTGAAAGCTTCGGAAAAATAATTCCAGATTACGATGGTTCTACGATGTCAGTACGTCAGTGGTTCGACAACTTTGAACAAAATGCAGCAGCGTACGAACTAAACGAAAAGCAGATGTATGTTAACGCTCGAAATAAAGTGACAGGAATAGCGAAATTGTTTTTGGACTCCGTTACTGTTTCTACATACGAAGAGTTGCGAAATGCTCTGCTAGAAGAATTCCATAAAAAAATGAGTAGTGCAGATGTTCATAAGCTGCTGATGGAGCGGAAAAAACGAGACAATGAGAGCTTTCATGAATATGTGTTGCATATGCGAAAACTTGCGAATATGGGTAATGTTGAAGAGCAGTCCACAATAAGATATATTGTAGATGGGCTAAAATGGAAACCAGAGTTGACATTTCCTTTGTATAGTGCAACCACTTTTAACGAATTACGACAGAGGCATGAGATTATAGATATGGCAAAATACAAAAAATACAACATTTCGGCGGACAAAGAAACAATGTTAAAGGAGACAGGGAAAAATATTATAAAACACGATGAGAGAACAAGTGCACATAAACAACACTGTTTCAATTGCGGATCAACTGAGCATAAAAGAGCCGAATGCAAAGCAGAGGTGAAATGCTTTAAATGTAATGAAAGTGGGCACATAGCAAAACATTGCGATAGAAGAGTACAAAAAGCAGAGGTAAATTCTATTTCCAATAAAACACGGGTAAAACTGATGAAAATAAACAATGAAGAGTTAAGTTGCCTTATCGATACAGGTTCTGATGTTTCTCTTATTAAAGAAAGTCTGTATAAAAATAAATTTTCAAATACTTTGATGCAGAAAAGTACTGCAGTCTTGTACGGCTTAGGAAATATCCCAATTAAAGCGATTGGAACTTTCACAGAAGATATTAACGTCGATGGGCTGAAAAGCACACACAAATTTCTTATAGTACCAGATAGCAAAACCAACTATGGTGTAATAATGGGCTATGATTTTGTTGAAAAGTTCACTGTTGTGCTTAAGGGTAGTAAATATATGTTTCTGGGCTACGAAGCAGACGAAGTTGAAATTGAAAAGATAGGAAGCAATGTATATAATATAATTAAGAACGAAGATAAAGGTAAAAAATCGCTGAAGGATGAAAACATAGTAAAAGTGGACTTTAAACAAGAAATCGAAACCAACATCGGAACAAGAGGGAAAATAACGAGGAATCACGTAAAAATAAATATGAAAGCTATAGACAGCGCTCTGATTATCAAAGTAGTTCTCGTAAGCACGATGATCGTGTTAATTACTCCAATAATGATGATCGAGTGGAAGATGACAGACGTAACCGGCGTAGAAGTAGCAGCCCTCGACATTATGAAGAAGATAAACAACGTAGTAGCGGTAGTCGACGCGAGTGTTACGATGAGCGACGAAATTTACGCGATCAAATCAAACGCAGATCAAGAGATCGCATCAGTCGCATTGGTCAACAAGAGCGTTTACCATCAGCAAGTAGTAGTAGTAGACGCCAACAGTGCACTGACGATACTAGTGCTTCCTCTGGTACAGATAGTGATTCAGACTCTGCATATGAACGTAAAATGAAAAAGAAGTCTAGTCATAAATCGAAAGGTAAAAAAAGTAGTAAAAAATCCAAGCATAAGCATTACAGAACGACTGATACAGAGTCTTCATCCGATAGCGACGGCGACAAAGAATCCATTCGGTGGCAAAAGAAGCAACATATCGAAATTACTACAGGAGTTGCAAGAGGTAATGGTCAAATCGAGCGTGTTAACAAGGTGATCCTGTCGGTTTTGGCGAAGCTGTCTGCGTCGGAGCCATCGAAGTGGTACAAATATACAGGTCCGGTTCAAAAGGCAATTAACGGACACGTTCATTCAGTAACAAAATATACACCGTTCGAAGTTCTTTTCGGAGTTAAAATGAGACATGAGTTTAACGCTCACCTGGTAAAAATTCTCGAAGACGAATTTATTGAATCATTTAATGCAGATCGCAGTACATTAAGACAGTCAGCTAAAGAGCAAATTGCGAAAGCGCAAGCAATCTACAAAAAACAATTTGACAAGAAACGAAAGAGCAGCAATGAGTACCAAACATCAGATCTTGTAGCAATAAAGTATACACAGTTCGTTGCAGGAAGAAAGCTGTCAAGTAAATATATAGGACCGTATAAAATCGTTAAAGTTAAGCGCAACTGCCGATACGACGTTGAAAAAGCAGCCGAATTTCTGGGTCCAAATCAAGGAGCGCCGATAATATGAAGTTATGGAGATATGTTGAAAGCCATGAAGATGACGTATCATCGGAGTCCGATGAAGATCAGGATGACCGAGTGTGAATGGGTGGCAGCACCCTCTACACGACTATAAAGCAGCGTAAAGAATTGTCAAGATAAAAACGAGAGAGTCGAAGTTGAACAACAGTAGGGAACAGACGAAGGAAGCGCGTGAATAAATCAGAAGTTGAACGGAGCTTATTCATACATTCAGTACATTCATCATTTTTATTTTAATAATACATAATTCAAATTACATACAACTAATTTCATTTCTATTGTAAACATTACTTGGAATAAACTTATCTTTCTACATGTATAGCATTCTCCTTATGCAGCCCTACCATCGTTTTTTACAGAATCCAAGTATGGTAGCTTCCAATCCTCTTCCATTTCAAAAGTGAACTTTATATTTTTGTCAAAAGAGTTTACCGCCTCAAATGTTGTTTGTACCTCGTTTTCGTTGACTATTGCAAATATATATTTTGTCAATAGTCAATAGTCTCGGAGGTCATCTTAATTTATTAACTGTGTCATTTAACAGTTCCTCCATTATAATATCCGCAATGATCGGTGGTGCAGGAGATCCCATTGGCATACCTTCTAATTGTGTGTATATTTTATCCTTAAATTAGAAATATCTATTTTCTTCAATGCAGAACTTTATAATGTCTATAAAAAATCTTTAGGTATCCTAGTATATTCCTTTTTAATTCCAATTTTATTTCTTATTGCATTGAAGACAAAATGCTCAGTAGAAAAAATTTTCGATTACCCAATAGGAAAAATTTCTGAAAACACAGTAAGCAATTTTTTCGTGACCCAATTTGGAATTTCATTCATTAATTTAACACTAAAAGTTAAGTAAAATTATTATTTAAAAAATTGAAAACTTATACCCAAGATACCAAATTTATCCATAATCAAAAAGTCGAATTTTTGCGTAATTCATCTACCATTTTGATATTTTTCACAAAGAACCCTACCCAATCTTGTCGTTTGAAGCTAATTTTTAATTAAATTGAACACAACAAATATAATGGAAGATTTTAAGTTCTGTATTCTCGATTTATTCGAATACATAGACGAACAGCACTCAACGCCAGCGGAAGATGGATCAGCTTATACTCTGGAAATCAAAAGAGTTGAACTCAATGCGATTTACGATAGGACAAGCAAATCGTACGATGCCGTGCGCAGAACTCCGCAAAACCCTGCTGTTCCCATTGACTTAACGGAAGTCAAAGAAAGTTTTAGAAAAGGATATCAGTTATGTTTGGGATGTTTAAGATCCATCAATTAATGCATTGTTTACCTCAAGACCCCATCAACCACAATAAAGGAGCAAACTTAAGAGACATACTTATGATGAACGTAGGATCATTTGTTCATCTGCCTCCTTATTACAAGGATATATTTTATGGAGTATTTGCAACATGACCCTCTTCCACCTAATACAAAAAAAAAAAAGAGGAGCAGCGCGGTCGATCGTAGAAAATGCCCCAGAGGACGGTTAACAATTGTCTAACAAGTCTGAATAATCTTGGCTTGGACACAAATAGTTGGGACCCTATATTAATATTCTAATGCGGAACTAAGTTACCTAAACGCCTTCTCCATCAAATCGAAGACACGTTAGAAGACAACTCAGAAATAGCCTCTTGGAAAACCTTTGATGATTTTCTCACCCATAATTATAAATCATTGGAATCAGTGGGAGATCTGGCTGATCCTAGTCCCACTATCCACTACGACAGCAGACCCCCAGCTCATTAAGCTCTAATAAACAATCCACACCAAGACTCACTACGTCCTTAAAAACACAAGCATTGGAAAGTTGCAAATTATGTTAAACCCAACACTCAATTCGAGTATGCCCCAAATTCTTAGGCATGAATGTGGAAACCCGTATTTCTACAGTAAAAAATAATGGTTACTGTTTCAGAGACTTCAAAAGCAAATACTCTTGCAGAATATGCAGACAGAAGCACAATACACTTCTGCATAAGGACAGCATCCCTCATCCACAATCCTCCCGCAAGGATCAAGAGCCTCAAACCCGACTCTTGATTCAAACCAAGGTAGTTCCTCCCAACCCTCTTCATGTCTTGTAAGAAACAGATTTTGTTAGGTACTGTCATAGTCCATATAAACCATAGAGGGCAATTATGTTTAGCAAGGGCACTCATAAACTCCGGGTCACAAGCCACATTTATTTCGGATACACTCCAAAGAAAACTTGGTATGCCTACGAAACATGCAGTTGCAGAAGTAACAGAGCTGAACAACTCAGTTTCAGCAACAACCACAAAAACTTGTGAATTAACCCTATTCTCACCTACGAGGAAAGTATTCAAGATAACGATTAACGATATTGGATACCAATTTGCTCGGACAACGGATGTAAGTTTGTTGGAACTTCCCAAGCAACTATTACTCAAAGATCGACGATACTTTATGAATACCTTGAGAACCCAAATATTAACGTATCGAAAGATGTTTGAATTCTCGTCCGCAAAGCCCTATCAGCAATGACGCTACAAGTTTAGAATCTTTAACCCTAGGCCATTTCCTAATCGGTACCCCGTTATTCACCCCAGCTGAACCCAATCTAGAAGACGCAAAGCTCAGTACAGTGAATAGATGGCATAAACTAAGGATACTCCATCAACACTTCTATACTCTATGGAAAGAATAGTACCTAAAAGAACTCCACAAGCGTTATAAGTGGAAATACCCTCAACACAATTCAGAAGTTGGAGTTGGTAGTTATTCGGCAAGAAACCCTACCCACAAATCAATGGAAATCAGATCCTATCGAAAAGACTTACCTCGGGTCAGACACCAGAACTAGAGTAGTCGATATATGAACCTCACAAGGCATTATGATCCGTCAAATTACAAAAGGCCTGACTCTACCGCATAACTAATATTGTATTTTATTCCCATTTATAGTATCATGGTACCCACTAAGACAACAAACCCTCGAGGACTCAGTCCAGCAATCACCGTGCGCTCACGAAGCAGCAGTCGAAGCGTCAGCCCGATATCAGAAGCAGGAACCCTAGCCAGTCGGCTACATTGATTCAGAGCGACCCTTTCCCCTATTCGTGACGAACACGACTCCATTCATCGCACAGCACAACGTACTACAACCCACTTAAAGCGGAACTGGAAACCCACTTATAAGCACGTTGCATGCGGAATTTGCAAAAAGGGCCATTGCTTGGTGACATGCTCCAAGTATATTTTAAAGAATGTCAGAGAAACGTATGACACAGTGACACGACACAAGCACTGCGTCAACTATTTGGCCCGTTCACACAAAACCCGTGATTGTACAAGTAAGACTAAGGCCCGTTTTCACAATGTCCGGTTAAACACTTGATCAGAACTTAATCGGAAGGTAGCAAAAAATTCGTTTTCACAATGTCCGGTTAAGGCGCATCTGTCAATTAAGTTGCGGTTAACTTAACGCCAACATCGAGTGGCGATTAGCTTTTAACCAGAAGATAATTTGACAGCTGCAAATTGTAAAATAATAAAGGAAATAGTATTCCGACAGTGGTTTTAAAATACATTTTATTATGGAAAATTTGGAACGCACTGCCTATCTGGCTGCGTTGATGCAGAAGCGTATTTATAGGGAAAGAACGTGCCGTACACAAATAAATTTTTGAGAATATGATGAAGAAGTTTTTATTCGTAGATTTCGTCTTTCCAAAAATAGTGCAAAATACGTTTTGGAAAAAATAGAAAATAAAATTAGAAGCCGCACTGAAAGGTTTGTGAATATAGTAAGCTTGGAGTAAATAAATATTGTTGATAATTTATTTGATTTTGCAGGTATCAAGCACTTAGGCCAGCGGAAATGTTGCTTTTGACATTGCGCTTCTATGCATCAGGAAGTTTTTTGATTTGTGTTGCTGATTTCTGCGAAGTAAGCGTGGCGACTGCAAGTGAATAAAGTTTCTATTGCTATAGCGGCAATTTCACAATCATTCATCAGAATGCCACAAACAAGCAGAGAAATTGAGAACGCAATGCGCACATTTCACCGAATAGCGAAATTTCCAAAGGTGGTGGGGTGTATAGATTGCACTCATGTCAGAATCCAATCACCTGGAGGAGAAAATGCCGAAATTTTTCGAAACAGAAAAGGGTACTTTTCCTTCAACGTACAAGCTGTCTGTAATGCAAAATTGGAAATAGTAGACCTTGTATGCAGTATTTTTAATAATAGTCGTCTGAAGCACCTGTTTGAACAAAACGAATTTAGGGACTGTTTTTTACTGGGTGACAGTGGTTATGGAGTCAGTAGCTATATGATGACTCCACTTTTACATCCCAATCTTCGCGCTGAACGGCTTTACAATGAATCTCAAATACGTACTCGAAATTTCGTAGAGAGGTGCTTTGGAGTATGGAAACGTCGTTTTCCAGTACTATCCCTTGGATTGAGAGTTTCACTCAGCACAGCTATGAACATCATTGTTGCCTGTGGAGTGTGGCACAATATTGCCATCCAGAACAACGACTCTAATTTGGATGAAGTAGAATTTCAAGTGCATGAACCAGCAGAAACATCCTTTGATGCCGACGAAAGCATACACATAGCTGAGGTGCACAGAAACGCTATTGTAAGGTCTAGTCTAATTAGAGATTATTTTGCAAGGTTGGTTTTTTATAATAATTTATAAGATCATTTATAATTATTGTTTTCTTTCAGGTTATAACCATAGATATATATTACATATGCATATTCTATACCTGTACGTCTTTTTTCCAAATAAAAATATATTTAACGAATTTCATTTAACAAAAATTTTATTGTTTCATTTGTTTCACTCGGCAAAGAAACACCCAAACACTGGTACGCTGGTTGCGCTGACTTTTCATATGTGGGGGAGAGTACGCTGATGGCTGAAATAATATATGTATTGCTAAAAATCCCACTGCATAGAATTTCATGCGAAATATCTTACCATCGCTGTCAAAACCAGTTTCCAACCCGGTTGCAGATTGTCCCATTAAAGTAGCAAGCCTTTCAGTATTGGCATCTTGCCGCTGCTTAAAGAGTCCGCCACCTGTTTTATACAATTCCATTTTTTCTTTCGCCAAAGATTTCCTAGCCTTTCTCTTCAAATTTTCATACTTTTCTCTTAAGTTTTTGGGCCCTCTCCGAATTCCCACTTGAACCTCAAATTCAACATCAATGTTTTCCCAGGCTTTTCGTTTTTCCTCCCAGGCCACGGCGTCAGTCTTTTTATTTTCAATTACATTGGAGTAGCGCTCCGCCAATGTTATTAAAACACTTTCTTCAGTGCTTGAAAAATGTGGAAGACGATTTCTGTTTTTATTTTCCATTTTATTAGAATAATTTAAAAAATACAACGGATAAATTTAAAAATTGCACGCAAAAATGTAAAAATATATGAGCTGTCACGCAGTTTTTGTCTATTCACAAGAAATATTTTTGTGAATTCACCTTAAAATATTCACAATGATCAAACTAACCGACCACCTAGTCCTCGCTGACACCAAATTCATAACGACAGACCAAGTAATGCTCAAACTGGGAGCAGATATCTACCCGCAAAACATCTGACTCGGCTTGTCCAACCCCGATAATGGAAATGTAGCCGTCCTCGGTTGAACCCTAACCGGCACAACTTGAAACAGACCTTAAGTATTCAAAGAGCCTATTTGAATTCACCCCTTATTCCTTTTCTTTGAATTGTATATATAATCAAAATTTTTATTCGCAGATCCTGCAAGGCGGCCGGGATGTTTATGCCAAATAAACACATCCCTGCATTGTCCTTAAAGCGAATAAGAGGACAGTGCAAAAATACAAAACAGCGCCAACATAAGTATGTCTTCAGTTTTTTTAAAAAACAAAGCAGTGAAAACAGTAAAGTTCAGCGAACCCCCCACAACAACAACAACCACATCGTTGGAAAAACTTAAACCCACAGGTCACATGTAAATAAAAAACACATTAACCCTACCCACTAACTACAATATTGTACAAAACAACTAAATTGAATTGTTCATACACACATTCACACCCACATACACATATACACATACATATTTATAAATAAAAATCTAATTTATAACGTGTAAATTGAAAAATTTTTTTTCTTTTTATTCGTCACGCAGGCGATACTTTTGTCTATCAAACTCGACATTTTGGCCCCTCGAGCCGGATACTCAAGTGTCCTTTAAAGAGAGTTAAAGACTCACCCACCCAACCAACTCAATAAAAATAATTTTATCCACCCAAGGACAAAAATTGTATATGCGTTAGACTTATTTGCAGCCGTTCTTCGTGCACCAACAAATACCCTACTAAAAACACTTACTTGAGACTCTGCATATGTCATAATCTACTTTGCAATATTTGCCGGGAGCCAAAATACTTCAACTTTTCTCTCGGCAAATATACAAACGTACGCTTATATACATATCAATACATTCCTATATCCAAAGTATATCTTGTTAGTGCACAGTCAGTTAGGTGCATTGAAGACAAAATGCTCAGTGGGAAAAATTTTCGAATACCTAATAGGAAAAAGTTCTGAAAACACAGTAAGCAATTTTTTCCTGACCCAACTTGGAATTTCGTTCATTAATTTAACACTAAAAGTTAAGTAAAATTATTATTTAAAAAATTGAAAACTTATACCCAAGATACCAAATTTATCCATAATCAAAAAGTCGAATTTTTGCGTAATTCATCTACCATTTTGATATTTTTCACAAAGAACCCTACCCAATCTTGTCGTTTGAAGCTAATTTTTAATTAAATTGAACACAACAAATATAATGGAAGATTTTCAGTTCTGTATTCTCGATTTATTTGAATACATAGACGAATATAATTCAACGCCAGCGGAAGATGAATCAGCTTATACTCTGGAAATCAAAAGAGTTGAACTCAATGCGATTTACGATAGGACAAGCAAATCGTACGATGCCGTGCGCAGAACTCCGCAAAACCCTGCTGTTCCCATTGACTTAACGGAAGTCAAAGAAAGTTTTAGAAAAGGCCATCAGTTATATTTGGGATGTTTAAGATCCATCAATTAATGCATTGTTTACCTCAAGACCCCATCAACCACAATAAAGGAGCAAGCTTAAGAGACATACTTATGATGAACGTAGGATCATTTGTTCATCTGCCCCCTTATTACAAGGATATATTTTATGGAGTATTTGCAACATGACCCTCTTCCACCTAATACAAAAAAAAACCGAGGAGCAGCGCGGTCGATCGTAGAAAATGCCCCCTTAACAAATGACCGATTTCTAACGGCATGGAAGGATCTCGTTTCGCAATACGAGAACAAAAGAGTTCAAACAAATGCCCAAATGAAGATTTTATTCAATTTATCCCAAACCACTGAAGAATGCGGAAGTGCTATCAAAAATCTCCAGAGGACGGTTAACAATTGTCTAACAAGTCTGAATAATCTTGGCTTGGACACAAATAGTTGGGACCCTATATTAATATTCTTATGCGGAACTAAGTTACCTAAACGCCTTCTCCATCAAATCGAAGACACGTTAGAAGACAACTGAAATAGCTTCTTGGAAAACCTTTGATGATTTTCTCACCCATAAATATAAATCATTGGAATCAGTGGGAGCAGACCCCCAGCTCATTAAGCTCTAATAAACCATCCACACCAAGACTCACTACGTCCTTAAAAACACAAGCATTGGAAAGTTGCAAATTATGTTAAACCCAACACTCAATTCGAGTATGCCCCAAATTCTTAGGCATGAATGTGGAAACCCGTATTTCTACAGTAAAAAATAATGGTTACTGTTTCAGAGACTGCAAAAGCAAATACTCTTGCAGAATATGCAGACAGAAGCACAATACACTTCTGCATAAGGACAGCATCCCTCATCCACAATCCTCCCGCAAGGATCAAGAGCCTCAAACCCGACTCTTGATTCAAACCAAGGTAGTTCCTCCCAACCCTCTTCATGTCTTGTAAGAAACAGATTTTGTTAGGTACTGTCATAGTCCATATAAACCATAGAGGGAAATTATGTTTAGCAAGGGCACTCATAGACTCCGGGTCAGAAGCCACATTTATTTCGGGGAAACTCCAAAGAAAACTTGGTATGCCTACGAAACATTCAGTTACAGAAGTAACAGGGCTGAACAACTCAGTTTCAGCAACAATCACAAAAACTTGTGAATTAACCCTATTCTCACCTACGAGGAAAGTATTCAAGATAACGATTAACGATATTGGATACCAATTTACTCAATTTACCAGAGTCCAATAGCACAAAGACCCTAGGAATTAGATGGGATTCTAAGAAAGATGTATTCTTTTTCCTTATCAATTCCATTCCAGACAAGGAATCTTTCACTAAACGAGAAGTACTATCAATAATTGCTAGACTGTTTGATCCAGCAGGCTGGCTCAGTCCAGTAATCATCACAGCAAATATTATCACGCAGCAAATATGGCTTGACAAATCAGACTGGGATGAAAGTCTAAAACCCCTAAACCTACCAAGAAATACAATATGAGGTGATTTTGCCGGACCTTACGATATAAAAAACTATACCGGAAGAGGTTGCTTAATTACTAAGGAATAAATATGCAAAGCACTACACTTAGAACCCGTAAGTGATCTTCCTACAGAAACGTTTATGGCCGCATTTGCACGATTTTTGTCTAGAAGCGGATGCCCCGCCGATCTTTATTCGGACAACGGAAGTAAGTTTATTGGAGCTTCCCAAGCAACTATTACTCAAAGATCGACGAAAGTTTATGAAAACCTTGAGAACCCAAATATTAACGAATCGAAAGTTGTTTGAATTCTCATCCCCTTAACCCTGTCAGCGATGACGCTACAAGTTTAGAATCTTTAACCCTAGGCCATTTCCTAATCGGTACCCCGTTATTCACCCCAGCTGAACCCAATCTAGAATACGCAAAGCTCAGTACAGTGAATAGATGGCATAAACTAAGGATATTCCATCAACACTTCTATACTCTGTGGAAAGAATAGTGGAGTTGGTAGTTATTCGGCAAGAAACCCTACCCACAAATCAATGGAAATCAGATCCTATCGAAAAGACTTACCTCGGATCAGACACCAGAACTAGAGTAGTCGACATATGAACCTCACAAGGCATTATGATCCGTCAAATTACAAAAGGCCTCTACCGCATAACTAATATTGTATTTTATTCCCATTTATAGTATCATGGTACCCACTAAGACAAAAAACCCTCGAGGACTCAGTCCAGCAATCACCGTGCGCTCACGAAGCAGCAGTCGAGGCGTCAGCCCGATATCAGAAGCAGGAACCCTAGCCAGTCGGCTACATTGATTCAGAGCGACCCTTTTCCCTATTCGTGACGAAAACGACTCCATTCATCGCACAGCACAACTTACTACAACCCACTTAAAGCGGAACTAGCGTGTGCTTAACCATTAGCACATCCATACTTTTTGTGCGCACCCTAATGCGCTTTTGGCCTATATAAGCAGTGCTTGTCAAAGAAACAAGCGAGATTTTCTTAACAACTATCGGCAAGCGCGCACGGGGCGATAATATTTCAGTTCAAATTAAAAATTAAATTATGTACATATATACATAGAAACATTTATATAAAAATAACTTTGTTATACACAAACAAAAGTGACTTTTATAAATATAGTAAAATATCTAAATAGAACTATTTTGTACACGTTTGTATTATTATAACTAAAACAAACATTTAGCAAATTAAAATAAATATTGTAAAAAATAAAACGAAACGCGAGTGGTTTTATTTCGAAGAAGGTACCTCGCGTGAACATGGTCCTTCGAGGCTAAAATTGAGCCTACCTATGGTGTACACACACTACCAAAAAATAAAAAATTGACATTTGAACACAAAAAAATAAACAAAGTGCAAATAACAACTTAACTCGAAAGAAACTATTGTTGAAACTTTAAAAATAACAAAACCTGCATTCAAAAGCAGCACTTAAGAGCCAGTGAAACCAAGTGATGTGCAATCAATATATATACAAAGATAAACATATTTGGATGTGAAAAAAGTTCAAACTCTAAATTCAGAAAGAAAACAAATAATCCAAAGTGAAAATAAATTCACAAATATAAAAAATCAAACAAAAAAACTCTCCTAATTGAATCAGCAACCGTTCGTCAACATCAGCCAATTCTACCACCACGAAAACAGGAGCAACGTTCCTATTTCTTCAAGTACTTCAGCATAATCAGTGCCATCCATGCATACAAATATGTGCAGCACGTTGACAGAAAAGTGACCAACCATAAACAAAAGGATACTAGTGGCTGATATCTACTGAGATTCCAACTGAATATCACTAATGCAAGTAGAAAGGAACGTAACATTACTTTTCTAAATAAAACTAAATCCAAAAAAAAAAAAAAAAAAAAAAAAAAATTATTCGCATGCAAAAAACAAAAAAAACAGATACAATGCTAGTACTAATCTTGTATTGCAGGCAAGTTACTTTTGTACAATAAACAAAAGTTAAAATCCAAAAAGCGTAAATATCCATGCTATGTTCAATTTTTAAATTTGGCTTAAAACTATATTGTAGGTCGTTGAACCCAAGAAACAAAAAATATACAGCCCAAATATACATATGTATGCAAATAACTTTTGTTTTCTCAACAAAAGTAAAATCTGCAAATTTACAAAATATACTTGTTTTTTCCAATAACAAGAATTTCAGTACCGCGATCTTGAAGGTTGTTGACCTCAATTTCGAATTAAAGTATTTGCAAATTAAACATATGTACATACAAACATACATATCCAAGAGAATTTATTATAACAATAGTGTTCCCAAGTTCACAGATTTCAAAATAGACACTCTCCTGTGTCATTTCTCAACAAAAACAATTGTTCAAAAAAATAGTGCATCCATTCCCGTGATCACTTCATTAAAATACGCATATACTCACAAATACCAAATAATCTTTCTCTTCTGGTATTTAAAGAGTAGCGTAAACGCACAAATTTCCTCTTGTGCTCTGCTTTTCTATTTTTCTTTGTGCTTTCTCAAGCACAGCTTCAGCGTAACAGCGAACACACAAGCGCACATACATATACTGCAGCCGCTCAGTGCATTGAAAGATATTGATCTAACTTGCTCTCATTTCAACTGAAGCATAACATTGCATGTATACTTACAAACATACATACATACGTACAAACTGCATTCCAACCCAGCAGTAAACACTTCTGGGACTCTTTTTATACAAGTAGTTCTCGACTACACCCAATTTCACTAGTTCCCCGAGGCTAAGTGCTAACTTGTTTAAAAACAAGAAATTTTAAATAAAAGTATTCAAATAAATTTCAAAATGCCGAGAGATCAAAGTCCACGGCTAAGTATCTCATCCAAGGTACCCACAAAGAAATCTCCAATGCAACTTAAGGCACACCCCGCCACTAATGCTGCTTCTCCTCATGTAGCAGCTAAAAGCAAACCACACTACCCGTGTGCGCAAATATTTGACGCAACAAATGATGGCTTAATAAGATATTGTGCCAGATTCACCTCTTCCCCCATAGAGGAATTTTCAGAACATACCCTGAAAATTAAAAGTAATTCTCTTGACGATTGGTATAAACAAGTTCAAGACGCATACGATGTCTTATTCCAAAAAGACAAAGAAGACCTCCCCGCGAATTTTCTTGCGCTGGCGGAAGGAAAGTATCAATTTAGCATTGATACTTATGAAATAACAAAAGCAAAAATTGCTGAACAACTAAAATTAATTAGTGCAGTGAATCAACCAATGTCTAGTTCTCACATAGAACCCAGACCCAAAATAGTTGAACAACCGGAAGTATATCTCCAACTTCCGCCCTGTGACACTGAAACATTTTATGGTGGATACGATGAGTGGCCGTCTTTCCGAGACATGTTCACTGCCGTATATATAAACCACCCCCTGCTATCTCCAGCTCAAAAGTTATACCATCTCCGGTATAAAACAAGAGGCCAAGCAGGAGATATAGTTAAACGATTCGCTTTAACTAACGACAATTTCCAATTGGCTTGGGACGCTCTCCACTCCCGATATGAAAACAAGCGCCAATTAGTCGACAATCAGGTCACAAAATTATTGAACTTACCCAAAGTTCGAAAAGAAACCAGTGAAGAGTTAATTGATTTGTATTCCACAATCACAAATTCTTTATCAGTGCTCGAAACTCTCGGCACACCAACTGATAGCTGGGACCCAATTCTGGTGAATATATGCTCATCCGCATTACCAGAAAATTCTCTAATGCTATGGGAGCAATCTCTCGCATCCCGAAAGCAATGCCCAACATGGCAACAAATGAAAGAATTCCTATACAGGCAATTCGAAATTAAAGAATGCGTTGAACACAAGCTCGCGAAATGCCCTACTTCGCATAACATAGCTAAGCCTATTCTTTCTCCACAGAATAGCCACCAATCGTGCAAATTGTGCAAAAAGAATCATACGTTAAAGCATTGCAAGCAATTTAAGAAATTGCCGATACCCCAACGGTATAAATTTATAAAAATTAACAACATATGTACAAATTGTCTTGCGTTGCACCATACCCTTAAACGGTGTACATCGCAACACACATGCTTGACTTGCCAAAAAAGGCATAATACTCTTTTGCACTTAAGCCCAACTCATGGGTTTGACCGAATAAATAAAAGAAATGTGCCCTTGACCTTCCCGCGTCAAAATAAACACAAACAGGCACTCTTGACCACCCCGAGTCAAGACACACAGAGAAATGCGATTTTGACCTCTCCGAGTCGAAATACACAGACAACTGTGATGATCACTCCAGATCATAACTCAAAATCGGTCAAAAGAAAAAATATGCAATCGTGCTGCTCTACTCAAGAGCAGATATACTCATTGCACACCCTGATTTCTCCAAAATCAGGCTTTGGCCAAAGACGCCAAACAAATATGTTCCACAATCCCCGTAGAACAGTCTCAAGGCGACAGCATGACACTCAGTCATGTCTGAATCATAAGAATAATTACCATTCTAAAATTAAAAGAAGACACTTTCGACTGCAGAAAACTTCCAATTTTATCTTTGCAGGAAAAGGACAGCCCTCCAATGGATGCCATATACGGAAAACCCAACTCCTTAGTGGAAAATACCACAGTGGCATCGACTATTTACGATATAAGTACAGCGTGAGCACTTCAAAGCATCCACGAGCCGTGTCAACGCTTCAACCGGATCCCGGAAAAGGACATCAACATAATTGCACACATATTCGTGCATCGCAATCTCGGGAAACCGCCTGTCAAGAAACGTGCCAAAATCACCGATTAAATCGAATATCCCTACCGGCTGATACTCAATGCTGCACATTCGTGCAGGGGCCCCAGGATGTTTAAGCGTGTGCTTAACCATTAGCACATCCATACTTTTTGTGCGCACCCTAATGCGCTTTTGGCCTATATAAGCAGTGCTTGTCAAAGAAACAAGCGAGATTTTCTTAACAACTATCGGCAAGCGCGCACGGGGCGATAATATTTCAGTTCAAATTAAAAATTAAATTATGTACATATATACATAGAAACATTTATATAAAAATAACTTTGTTATACACAAACAAAAGTGACTTTTATAAATATAGTAAAATATCTAAATAGAACTATTTTGTACACGTTTGTATTATTATAACTAAATCAAACATTTAGCAAATTAAAATAAATATTGTAAAAAATAAAACGAAACGCGAGTGGTTTTATTTCGAAGAAGGTACCTCGCGTGAACACCACTTATAAGCACGTTGCATGCGGAATTCGCAAAAAGGGCCAATGCTTGGTGACATGCTCCAAGTATATTTTAAAGAATGTCAGAGAAACGTTTGACACAGTGACACGACACAAGCACTGTGTCAACTATTTGGCCCGTTCACACAAAACCCGTGATTGCACAAGTAAGACTAAGTGTTCAACTTGTAATGGAGAACACCATTCTACGCAACACGGTCACTCAAAAAGTTGCCGAAGAAGGGCAGCAAGACCAACGCAAACTTACCACCTCGATCCATGCTCAAGCAACAGGCGTTGTTGGTTTATTGACTAAACAGACCATTATACCTCGCAGTGGGGAACAAAACAAGATGGTATATGGTACAAGGTCAGGTTGCAAACGAGGTACCGACCCGACCCTATGATTGTGACTTATGTGGTTAAATTATGAAAAGATTCGACCACCTAGTCCTCGCTGACCCCAAAATTCATAACGACAGACCAAGTAATGCTCGAACTGGGAGCAGATATCTACCCGCAAAACATCTGACTTGGCTTGTTCAACCCCGATAATGGGAACGTAGCCGTCCTCGGTTGGACCCTAACCGGCACAACTTGAAACAGACCTTAAGTATTCAAAGAGCCTATTTGAATTCAGCCCTTATTCCTTTTCTTTGAATTGTCCAATAAACAGATCCCTGCAATGTCCTCAAAGCGAAGAAGAGGACAGTGCAAAAATACAAAACAGCGCCAACATAAGTATGTTTTCAGTTTTTTTTTAAAACAAAGCAGTGATAGGAGTGAAGTTCAGCGAACCCCCCACAACAACAACAACCACATCGTTGGAAAAACTTAAACCCACAGGTCACATATAAATAAAAAAAACACATTAACCCTTCCAAATATCTACAATATTGTACAAAACACCTAAATTGAATTGTTCATACACACATTCACACCCACATACACATATACACATACATATTTATAAATAAAAATCTAATTTATAACGTGTAAATTGAAACCTTTTTTTTGCTTTTTATTCGTCACGCCGGCGATACTTTTGTCTATCCAACTCGACAGTAATCATATATGACGTCTTGGACTGGTGAAAAAACTTGATATTCGGAATGAATATAATCCGCTTTTGAAGAAAATCATAACTGGAGATGAAATAGGTTATTTATGATAACGTCAATCAAAAACGATCTTGGTCCAAGCATGATTAAGCACCACAAACCACTTCAGAGGTTGATATTCACCAAAAGAAGATTATGCTGTCAATTTGGTGGGACTGGAAGGGTGTGACATATATTGAGCTGTTTCCAAGGAACCAAACTATTCGGATGTCTAGTGTGATCAACTAGATAAATTGAATACATCCATTAACGAGACTACCATTTGTTTCGATCTTTGCAGAACTCATTAAATGATAAAACTTTCGAAAATAACGAGCCTATAAAATCGCACTTGGTTCAGTTTTTTGTAGATAAAGGCCAGAAGTTTTATGAGCGTGTAATAATGATGCCGCCGGAAAGATGGCGAAAGGTCGTCCAACAAAATGGAAATTATATAATCGATTAAAGTTCATTATAAAATTAAAAAAAAAAGCATTAACTTTCTTTTAAAAAATCGCCGGCTTCTTTTGGGGCAATCCAATACATTATTACAGAGTTTATTCGATTCTGTTTAAATAAAATCCAAGCAACGACTTCATTTTCCCCGGCCCCTTTGTTTTGAGGCTGCTTTGCTCGTCACTGTTTTCCAGTAAATTTAAGGAATCCAAAAAAAAGCTTGCGTTGTACAAAAAATAATAATATATTCTTCTTATCCTATCCTTAACGTAACCACACCACATTCTCATTTTACGAGTACCTTAACTATTTAACTGAATCGTTCACATTCTCATTTTACGAGTACCTTAACTATTTAACTGAATCGTTCACATCATCAAATTTATTTTATCAAAATTACATTTGGGCACTTGTTGTGTTAGTGTATCATTCATAAAAAAAAATTAATATTATTTTCAGTTTAAATAAAATTTGGTTTTCAATCAAAATTCAATCATTTCTTCACAAATGAGCTGTTTTTTACACTTGCTAGTTTTTACCGGCTGAAAACTTCCCAGCACGAATTTGCATCTTTCTCTCTTAACTAAACGATTCAGTAAAAATTGTCACTGCCCATCTGGTGCCCGAACAGAACTAAAGTTGCACAAAGAAAATACATAGTTTTTTTTTTTGTGTTCTTCAAATCAAATTTACACATAGCAAGAATACAAAAACAAAAGGCCTATGTATTGGTTTGTGTAATCACAGATTCGAAATTTTTTAAAAAACAAAATTCGTTCCTGCTATTCTACTGGAAAATGGTCAGACAGTAACTGCAAAATGGTACACCGAAGAGTGCTTACAAGAAAACAAGAAGAAAGAGAATTAGCGGCGCTACTTTTTACATCATGACAACGCCCCATCCTTCACTGCTGAAATAACGAGCAATAAAATTGCATTATCTGGGATCGAAGAAATACGTCCAGCTCCATATTCTCCGTATATAGCACCTTGTGATTACTGAGTATTTCCAAAAATTTAAAAGGAAAGGTCTTGAATGGCAACTAGGAGATAATTAATGCGATTAATGCTGAATTTGATAAGCTTACGTAGGCTGCTATATATAGGTCTGGCCTAGGCAACACTAAGTGTTGCCAGGTGCAATCTGACATTTCCATTGGAAAGTTTGACATTTTTTAGCATAACATCACTCAGAACGTTTTGTCATTTAATCGTGAATCGTGAATTATTTTATTAACAGGGAATACAGGGAATGGAATTAGCTCGTGAACATTTTCGTGCGATCATTTTTCACAACTTTCGACATGGATTATCACGACAAGAGTGCATCGATGAACTTAAATCTTTGTATGGCTATGAAGCTGTAGGATCACTGTGAAAAACTGATACAACGAATTCAATCGTGGCCGACGCTCGCTCAAAGACGAATTCCGGGAAGGTCGTCCAAAAACAGTCGTTGTGCCAGAAAACATCGATGCCGTACGTGAACTGATAATGCAAGACCGTCACGTAACATACCTTCAGATAGAGGCATACCTATGCATTTTTCCCACCAGCATACATTCGATATTGCATGAACACTTGGCCGTAAAAAAGGTTTGTTCTCGTCGGATCCCGCACAATTTGACAATCGCTCAAAAAAATGCTCGTGTGGATTGGTGTAAAGAAATGCTGAAAAAATACGTTCGCGGTGCTTCAAAAGACGTTTATAAGATCGTCACAGGTGACGAATCATGGATCTATACGTATGAGCCCGAAACAAAACAGCAATCGACCGTGTGAGTCTTCCAAGACGAACCAAATCCAACGAAAGTTGTTCGTGGAAGAAGCACTTCGAAGCAAATGGTCGCCTTTTTTTTCGGCAAAACTGGTCATGTGGCTTCTGTTCCGCTTGAGCAACGTAGGCCGGTCAATTCTGAGTGGTACACCACCATTTGTTTGCCTGAAGTCTTCGGAGAAATTCGAAAAACGAACAAGACAAGACGAATCATTGTGCACCATGACAATGCGAGCTCTCACACATCGGCTCAAACCAGCGCCTTTTTGACCGGCCAAAACGTCGAATTGATGGGTCATCCGCCGTACAGCCCTGACTTGGCACCCAATGACTTTTTTTTATTCCCACACATCAAGAAAATAATGCGTGGTCAACGATTTTCGTCGCCAGAAGATGCTGTTGAAGCATTTAAAAACCATGTTTTGGAGGTGTCTCAATCGGAGTGGAAAAAGTGCTTCGAAAATTGGTTTGAGCGCATGCAAAAGTGTATAAATCTTGATGGAGAATATTTTGAGAAACAATAAAACCATTTTCGTTGATAAATATTCGTGTTTTCATTATTTGGCCAGACATATATATAGCAGCCTACGTAAAACGCAAGAGTTTGAAGATTGCTTTCAGAAGTGAATCGTTAAGCTTAAGGAATGCATACAAATCATGGCGATTATGTAGAGTAGAGAAAAAAGGAGAAAGGTTACGAATAAATACAAAAAAAGTTTATTTTTCTGGTTTTTCTAGTCAACTTACCGAAATTTTGCTAATTCCCTCGTATTAATAATCTCAGCTTTGTATATTAAGATTCCACGATAAATAAAGATGTCCAAAGTGGACATATGCAAGACTCAAAACTTGTATTCTCGCCTTGATAGACAACAATCGTACGAATCTTCTTTAATTTGCACATATGTAAGTACATACCATACATATTTATGTATAATAATTTAAATGATTTATCATTAATATTCCAGCCTGATGTAGTCAAGTAAATTTACCAAGGCGAAGCAAAAGTTTGGAATGCCTACTAGGAATTGTATTTTTAGAACATGGTGTTGATATTGATGGTGCAATGAACAATATATTGAATTGGGGACAAATATTATACTAAGTGTGAAATGACGAATGATCAAATACTGTTTCTTATCGAAGCTTCATCCAACAAATATGTACATAAATATGTGACATGTTACATGTTTTACCAAGGTCATGTACCAAAGAATGTGATTGCAGAAGTGTAGGCTATAAAATCTAAATCACATATTCAATTGGTGTCCTAATGGAATTAAAATATAATATTATCAAAGACATTGAATACAGGAAAGGTACATTTGAGATAAGCGGAAAAATAGATCAAGCGGATAGTGGTATGCAACAACTGCTATTGCTCGTTCATTCAGTAACTTGGATTACATGTTTTATATGCCTTTGATCATTGGTATGTAGGAGATGAAATATTTTTTGTTCCTTATTTTAATAACAAATAAATACTCGTACTTTTGCGTAGGTATTCTCATATAACTCTTCAATAAAGGATTAAAAATGGTTGCACTCTTTTTCTTATACATGTGGGATTCGGTAAACCAGAAGTATAGTTGGAAACCCTTACCATACTACAAAACTACGTCTGCAAAGTCCAACTGTTGAATAAGTAGCCATAGAGATGAACAGAAGTTAGTTCATTTGTAGCCGCGAACCATATTAGACAAAAAAGCCTGTTAATTTTAATTACTCAACTATTTAATCAATAAACTCTATATTTACAATTAAAACATTCTTTTATTCATAACTCACATAATCGTGAATAAAAGGTCCCACATATTTTGGGGGCTCGCCAGGAATAATTTTTTTTACTATTGAAGAAAAGACAGTGAAAAAGTGTTAAATTCGAACATTCGCAATGGCGTGTTTGCAGAAATTTGAATTTGTTCGCAACAAGTTACGTATAAGCCAGAAGGAGAATATAGCTGCTCTTCACAAATTCGTATTCGAATCAGATGGCGACAGATCAAATAGGCAACGATTGCGTGAATTCTCGGGATTTGCATTTGACGAGCATGATGAACGTTTTAAAGAGAATCTTGCGTATATCGAAAACAGTTTGACGACCAATGATTTGATTTCCATCTGTAGCATATTAGGTTTAAGTAGCAAGGTAGCTGATGTGAGGCTACATAATTTTCGAAATTTGCAGACTGCAACATTCTTATGCGCTGCGGCAGAGAGCGATGAGAACAACGACGACGACGACGAAAACGAAGGTGATGTTGACGATAATGATGATGAAGAAGTTATGTGTAGCTTTGACGAAACTGCTGCAAGTAACTTAAATTTTGAGTATCCACAACAAACGAATGCACGAAACAGCGAGAATGATCGAATGAGAAGGAAGCATACAAGTACAGCAAATTTAAAAGAGAACGTTGTGTCAACTGCAAGAGGAGCTGCAAAACCAACATCGTTTGCAGAACCGACACAAATGTCGCGCTTTTCAATCAACTTTAGAGACATTGAAGATTCTGTTCGACATTTTGATGGAAGTGAAAATATGTCAGTCGAAGTATGGTTGAATGAATTCGAAGAAAAAGCAATTTTGATGGGTTGGGACGAACTGCAGAAGTTCATATTTGCTAAGAAATCTTTAAAAGGATTGGCTAAACTATTTATCCAAAGTGAACGTGGTATAACGTCATGGCATAAACTTAAATTGGCGTTAGCTGATGAATTTAAAACAATTGTAAACAGTGCAAAGATACACAAAGAGCTGAGCGCGAGAAATATGAGGTCAGAAGAGAGCGTTCGAGAATATTTTTTGTGTATGAAAGAGCTTGCTCTACGTGGCAATATTGAAGACAATGCTTTAATGCAATATGTTACTGAGGGTATTTGCGACATAAATATAAACAAAACTGTTCTATACGGTGCAAACAATTTGAAAGAGTTTAAAGAAAAGATTAAAATATATGAATCAATGCGAAAGAGTTTTAAGAAAAGTAATGAGAAAAGAGCAGATGTAAAGAGTGTAGTTAAAAACGGAAAATACAATTTGAGTTACTATAATTGTGGTATGGAAGGTCACAAAAGTATTGACTGTAAAGACAAAGACAAAGGCACGAAATGTTTTCAGTGTAAACAATTTGGACACATTTCAAAAAATTGTCCAAAATCTCTTGTAAGTGATAAAAGTAATGCTCGATATCTGCGTACAGAAAATAATATTATGAACAAGTTCGTGTTTATTGAGAATAAGAAATACCTAGCTCTTTTTGACACTGGCAGTAAATTTAATATAATGACTGATAATGTTTACAATTCCTTGAAAAAACCAGTATTGGAACAAACAAATATTTATTTAATGGATTTTGGTGAACGAAAATTGGAAAATAATATAAAACCAATAGGAAAATTGAACATTGAAATTAAAATTGATAATGAAATGTTTCACGTAAACTTTTTGGTGGTGTCTGCCAAGTGCATGGACATTGACGTAGTAATTGGGGAAGAGTTTTGTTCTCAAGCAGAAATCAATATCAATTCCGACGGACTGTTTATAAAGAAAATGAATACTAAAAATGAAGTAACTTTTCCAATGATGAACATTGAGCTGACAGCAGACGAGATCGATATTGAAGAGAGTGCTAGTGCGGTAGCAAAACAAGAAGTGCGTGATTTGGTAAATAATTATAATCCAGAAAAATGTAAATCAACAAACATTGAAATGAATATTGTGTTGCGAGATGAAACACCTATATCGTTTAGACCGCGTCGACTCCCATTAACACAAAGGTGTATTGTTGATGATCAAATTGAACAATGGTTACGCGATGGGGTAATTGAAAATTCGGAATCTGAGTTCAGCAGTCCGATAGTGTTAGTAAAAAAACGAGATGGTTCTCATCGATTGTGCATTGACTATAGACAGATAAATAAAGTAATAATTAAAGATCGATTTCCATTACCGTTAATCGAGGACCAATTAGATCGTTTACAAAAGGCAAAAATATTTAGTACTATAGACTTAAAAAATGGTTTTTTTCATGTGCCTGTATCTAAACAAAGCCGCAAATACACATCTTTCGTTACGCATAGCGGCCAATATCAGTTTTGCAAAGTGCCATTTGGTTTGTCGAACTCACCGGGTGTTTTCCAAAGGCATGTTAATGCAGCTTTTCGTGAACTAACTCGGCGTGGAATTGCATTGCCATATATAGACGATATAATCATACCTGCCGAAAATGAGAGTGATGCCTTGTGTAATTTAAAAACAGTTTTGAATCAATGTAAAGACTATGGACTTATGTTAAATTTGAAGAAATGCCATTTTTTGAAAGAGCGTGTAGAGTTTCTGGGTCATGTTATTGAAAGTCAAAAAATTTCGCCGTCCCCAGTTAAAATCGATGCTTTGGTAAAGTTTCCATTGCCGAAAAACATTAAGCAATTGCAAAGTTTCTTAGGTCTCGCAGGGTATTTTAGAAAATTTTTACCTTCATTTTCCATGATTGCGAAACCATTGACTGACTTGACTAAACATGGTAAAATATTCGAAATGGGCGATGAACAAATTTCAGCCGTAGATACACTGAAGAAGATGTTGAGCAAAAAACCAGTGCTAGGCATATTTAATCAGCGATACGAAACCGAAGTTCATACTGACGCCTCTATCGATGGTTATGGTGCTGTTCTTTTTCAAAAGTTCCCCGATGATAACGAATTACATCCTATATACTATATGAGTAAGAAGACTTCCGACGCAGAACGAATGTACTCAAGTTACGAATTAGAAATCTTAGCCGTTATAGCAGCATTATAAAAGTTTCGAGT
The DNA here is from genome assembly GCA_037013455.1 of Ceratitis rosa. Taxonomy (NCBI): domain Eukaryota; kingdom Metazoa; phylum Arthropoda; class Insecta; order Diptera; family Tephritidae; genus Ceratitis; species Ceratitis rosa. The sequence continues at coordinate 994,302 of JAWMAG010000132.1, forward strand.
GTACTTGCTAGGTTTGCACTTCAAACTAGTTACTGATTGCAACGCGTTCACGAAGACATTGGAGAAAAAATAATTGAGTACTAGGGTAGCTCGTTGGGTATTACGCCTTCAAGAATATGATTATCAAGTAGAACATCGAAGTGGTCTCCGAATGAGGCATGTAGACGCCTTCAGTCGTTACCCAGTCATGGTAGTAACAAACGTAGATGTCCTTACTTCCATTCGTCGTGCACAACAGCAAGATGAAGATCTCAGAGCTATATCCGATATTATTAAAGAAAAGCAAACATACAACGATTATTTTGAGAAAAGTGGTATTCTTCACAAGCTAGTTGACGATAACGAGTTGGTGGTGGTACCGAAAACTATGCAGCGAGATGTGATCAGACGAGCACATGGGAAAGGTCATTTTGCTATGACGAAAGAATTAATTTGCCGAGAATTTTTCATTCCAAAGCTTGAAGAAAAGATAAGGTCACACATTAACAATTGCGTTTCATGTATTGTTGCAAATCGGAAGACAGGTAAACAAGAAGGCAAATTGCCCCCCCCTACATAAAGAAGCAACGCCGCTGCACACGTATCACATTGACATTCTTGGCCCTTTAGAGTCAACAAATAAATCGTATAAGCACATATTCGCCGTAGTCGACTCTTTTACAAAATTTGCATGGCTATATCCAACCAAGTCCACCTCAGCACAAGAAACAATCAGCCGTTTGAAGTTACAGAGTACAACATTTGGGTGTCCTGTTCATATTATTTCTGACCGTGGTTCCGCATTTACATCTGATGATTTTCGACGCTACTGCAATGAAGAAAATATTCAACATTCGACAATAACCACCGGCCTTCCACGTGTAAACGGCCAAGTGGAGCGTTTAATGGGTATTATTACTAACGTTCTAACGAAGCTAAGCAAAGACGATCCAACGAAATGGTATAAATTTGTAGATAGAGTACAGCAAGTTATTAACTCTACCTTTAATCGAAGTATCAATATGGCACCGTTTGAACTACTTATTGGAGTAAAAATGAGAACAGCCGACGAATTTAATATTAAAAAACTTATAGAAGAAGAAATTATACAACAACACCAAGAACAGAGAGATGACTTGAGGCAGCAAGCAAAGAATCAAATTTTGAAAATACAAGACGAAAACAGAAAGACTTACAACCTTCGACGCAAAGAAGCTAACAAATACGCGCTGGACGAATTAGTTGCTGTAAAACGCACTCAGTTTGGTGGAAGGCTCAAATTAAGACCAAAATATTTGGGTCCTTACCGTATAGTAAAGATTAAGCCAAACAATTCTTATGACGTTGTTAAAGCTGGAGAGTGCGAAGGTCCAAACCGAACTTCAACTTGTGCCGAATATATAAAACCATGGGTAAACTATTCCGAAGATGACATTGATCCATTCGAGGGCGAATGCGAAGCAGGATGGCCGATTGTGGGATTCGGTAAACCAGAAGTATAGTTGGAAACCCTTACCATACTACAAAACTACGTCTGCAAAGTCCAACTGTTGAATAAGTAGCCATAGAGATGAACAGAAGTTAGTTCATTTGTAGCCGCGAACCATATTAGACGAAAAAGCCTGTTAATTTTAATTACTCAACTATTTAATCAATAAACTCTATATTTACAATTAAAACATTCTTTTATTCATAACTCACATAATCGTGAATAAAAGGTCCCACATACATTACTACTCCATTGTCCATGATACCACTAGAGGACTTTTTATCCAAATGACTTAATTATGTGTTTATTTATAAAAGCAATCCTGAAAAGCAAACATCAAAATAAATAACACAAACAAAAAACAAAATTTGTAACACGTATTAAATATGTTAGTATATTAATATTTCGACTAATTATAAAATCCAGTCTCCCTTCAATTCTGCCCACAGATTTTGAAAATAAAAAGCTCCAAACAACAAACCCCTCTGTTGTAAAATAATAGCATGAAGGAAAAGCTAAAATTGCTTAAAGAATATTTTAATTAAAAATTGAAATTATTTTAGAATATTATTCTTATTATAGTGTTTATTTGTTCTTTAACAATTTTCTTTGTTAAAATTTATAAAATAGCTAACTATAAACCTCTTTTTATTAGGACTAAAAATAAAAGGTATAAATAGGAATTTTCAATTTAAGCGGAATAGAATCAGGAAACCGCATACAGTCTTCTTAATGGAGAAAGTAGGGTTCTTATTATAATTTTGTAAATTAATTCAATGAGAGAAAGCTTAAAAAAGGATTACGTGACAATACAATTTTGTTTCACCCTTGGTTCAACGACGAATTTATGTACCATTTTTTGATAATCCTTTTTGTACGTTTAAAATACTTTTAATATAGCTGAAATTGTATTTAATAATCACAATACACATACCTTGCTTAGTATTTCGGAATATGAAATTAGAGTAGATTTCATTCTCTGCTGGAAATATTTTAGTATCTAATTGGTATGTCAAACATCTGTCACTTTCATTCTCAGTACAAGAAGTTGGTTTTGTAGGCGGTCTTAAAACTTTCTCCATATAAAGTTCAGCAGTATTATTCTTAATGGGGGTTGTGGCACTATCCCCTGATGACGGTACGAGTGTATTTGAGTAAATCACGTTGGAACTGCTCTCTACTTCTTTTGGCGAATCGGACGATAAATTCGAAAAAACTTTTGTGTCCTCACTACTTATTTGTGATTGCAAATAAGCACCTTTCTTTTCTAATTGCAGCTTATGGTGAGACAAAGCTTTAAGTTGCTGCTCCAACACAGCAGGGTTGTCTAATGTTACATTGCTATAAGAAGATTTGTGTAAAGCATATGTCGAGTGTTTTCGTGGCAATTCTGGGATCTTATTCTTTGAGTCCGAACTTATAGAACCAGTAGTCGTACTCAAAAACTGCAAACGTTTGGAAAAGTGTGGCTCACAAATCGATTCAACGATACAACTTTTTGGCACCTATCCAAAAAAGAATAAGAAAAACGAATTGAGTAATGAATAAGTGAGTCCACGCACACGCTAATGTATAAACAATTTCATAGTTTCTTTTCTTCCAGTTTTATTTCCCTTATTACTGATAAAGTTATTAATATATGTTCTCTAAGTGAATAAATTTACAAGACAAATTAAGCTCTATGCAATTCATTAAACCAGATGTAATACGCAAAAACTACAAAGCTATAAC
>JAWMAG010000133.1:0-28766 GCA_037013455.1 Ceratitis rosa
GTGCATTGCTTATGGATAGTTTTATTAAACCTGATATAACTCAGTGGCATTGCATTATGGACAGTTTTATTAAAAACTGATATAACTCAGTGCATTGCATTTGGTTAGTTTTATTAAAACTGATATAACTCAGTGCATTGCATATGGATAGTTTTATTAAAAACTGATATAACTCAGTGCATTGCATATGGATAGTTTTATTAAAAACTGATATAACTCAGTGCATTGCATATGGGATAGTTTTATAAAAACTGATATAACTCAGTGCATTGCATATGGATAGTTTTATTAAAACTGATATAACTCAGTGCATTGCATATGGATAGTTTTATTAAAAACTGATATAACTCAGTGCATTGCATATGGATAGTTTTATTAAAACCTGATATAACTCAGTGCATTGCATATGGATAGTTTTATTAAAAACTGATATAACTCAGTGCATTGCATATGGATAGTTTATTAAAAACTGATATAACTCAGTGCATTGCATTGGATAGTTTATTAAAACCTGATATAACTCAGTGCATTGCATATGGATAGTTTTATTAAAACTGATATAACTCAGTGCATTGCATATGGATAGTTTTATTAAAACCTGATATAACTCAGTGCATTGCATATGGATAGTTTTATTAAAAACTGATAAAACTCAGTGCATTGCATATGGATAGTTTTATTAAAAACTGATATAACTCAGTGCATTGCATATGGATAGTTTATTAAAACCTGATATAACTCAGTGCATTGCATATGGATAGTTTTATTAAAAACTGATATAACTCAGTGCATTGCATATGGATAGTTTTATTAAAAACTGATATAACTCAGTGCATTGCATATGGATAGTTTTATTAAAACCTGATATAACTCAGTGCATTGCATATGGATAGTTTTATTAAAACCTGATATAACTCAGTGCATTGCATATGATAGTTTTATTAAAACTGATATAACTCAGTGCATTGCTTATGGATAGTTTTATTAAAAACTGATATAACTCAGTGCATTGCATATGGATAGTTTTATTAAAAACTGATATAACTCAGTGCATTGCATATGGATAGTTTTATTAAAAACTGATATAACTCAGTGCATTGCATATGGATAGTTTTATTAAAACTGATATAACTCACTGCATTGCATATGGATAGTTTTATCAAAGATTGATATAACTCAGTGCATTGCATATGGATAGTTTTATTAAAAACTGATATAACTCAGTGTATTGCATATGGATAGTTTTATTAAAAACTGATATAACTCAGTGTATTGCATATGGATAGGTTATTTAAAACCTGATATAACTCAGTGCATTGCATATGGATAGTTTATTAAAACCTGATATAACTCAGTGCATTGCATATGGACAGTTTTATTAAAAACTGATATAACTCAGTGCATTGCATTTGGTTAGTTTTATTAAAAACTGATATAACTCAGTGCATTCCATATGGATAGTTTTATTAAAAACTGATATAACTCAGTGCATTGCATATGGATAGTTTTATTAAAAACTGATATAACTCAATGCATTGCATATGGATAGTTTTATTAAAAACTGATATAACTCAGTGCATTGCATATGGATAGTTTTATTAAAAACTGATAAAACTCAGTGCATTGCATATGGATAGTTTTATTAAAAACTGATATAACTCAGTGCATTGCATATGGATAGTTTTATTAAAACCTGATATAACTCAGTGCATTGCATATGGATAGTTTTATTAAAAACTGATAAAACTCAGTGCATTGCATATGGATAGTTTTATTAAAAACTGATATAACTCAGTGCATTGCATATGGATAGTTTTATTAAAACCTGATATAACTCAGTGCATTGCATATGGATAGTTTTATTTAAAACTGATATAGCTCAGTGCATTGCATATGGATAGTTTTATTAAAAACTGATATAACTCAGTGCATTGCATATGGATAGTTTTATTAAAAACTGATAAAACTCAGTGCATTGCATATGGATAGTTTTATTAAAAACTGATATAACTCAGTGCATTGCATATGGATAGTTTCATTAAAACCTGATATAACTCAGTGCATTGCATATGGATAGTTTTATTAAAAACTGATATAACTCACTGCATTGCATATGAATAGTTTTATTAAAACCTGATATAACTCAGTGCATTGCATATGGTTAGTTTTATTAAAAAGTGATATAACTCAGTGCATTCCATATGGATAGTTTTATTAAAAACTGATATAACTCAGTGCATTGCATATGGATAGTTTTATTAAAAACTGATATAACTCAGTGCAATAGTTTTATTAAAAACTGATAAAACTCAGTGCATTGCATATGGATAGTTTTATTAAAACCTGATATAACTCAGTGCATTGCATATGGATAGTTTTATTAAAAACTGATATAACTCAGTGCATTGCATATGGATAGTTTTATTAAAAACTGATAAAACTCAGTGCATTGCATATGGATAGTTTTATTAAAAACTGATATAACTCAGTGCATTGCATATGGATAGTTTTATTAAAAACTGATATAACTCAGTGCATTGCATATGGATAGTTTTATTAAAACCTGATATAACTCAGTGCATTGCATATGGATAGTTTTATTAAAAACTGATAAAACTCAGTGCATTGCATATGGATAGTTTTATTAAAAACTGATATAACTCAGTGCATTGCATATGGATAGTTTTATTAAAAACTGATATAACTCAGTGCATTGCATATGGATAGTTTTATTAAAACCTGATATAACTCAGTGCATTGCATATGGATAGTTTTATTAAAACCTGATATAACTCAGTGCATTGCATATGGATAGTTTTATTAAAAACTGATATAACTCAGTGCATTGCATATGGATAGTTTTATTAAAAACTGATAAAACTCAGTGCATTGCATATGGATAGTTTTATTAAAAACTGATATAACTCAGTGCATTGCATATGGATAGTTTTATTAAAACCTGATATAACTCAGTGCATTGCATATGGATAGTTTTATTAAAAACTGATATAACTCAGTGCATTGCATATGGATAGTTTTATTAAAAACTGATATAACTCAGTGCATTGCATATGGATAGTTTTATTAAAACCTGATATAACTCAGTGCATTGCATATGGATAGTTTTATTAAAACCTGATATAACTCAGTGCATTGCATATGGATAGTTTTATTAAAAACTGATATAACTCAGTGCATTGCTTATGGATAGTTTTATTAAAAACTGATATAACTCAGTGCATTGCATATGGATAGTTTTATTAAAAACTGATATAACTCAGTGCATTGCATATGGATAGTTTTATTAAAAACTGATATAACTCAGTGCATTGCATATGGATAGTTTTATTAAAAACTGATATAACTCACTGCATTGCATATGGATAGTTTTATCAAAGATTGATATAACTCAGTGCATTGCATATGGATAGTTTTATTAAAAACTGATATAACTCAGTGTATTGCATATGGATAGTTTTATTAAAAACTGATATAACTCAGTGTATTGCATATGGATAGGTTATTTAAAACCTGATATAACTCAGTGCATTGCATATGGATAGTTTTATTAAAACCTGATATAACTCAGTGCATTGCATATGTATAGTTTTATTAAAAACTGATATAACTCAGTGCATTGCATTTGGTTAGTTTTATTAAAAACTGATATAACTCAGTGCATTCCATATGGATAGTTTTATTAAAAACTGATATAACTCAGTGCATTGCATATGGATAGTTTTATTAAAAACTGATATAACTCAATGCATTGCATATGGATAGTTTTATTAAAAACTGATATAACTCAGTGCATTGCATATGGATAGTTTTATTAAAAACTGATAAAACTCAGTGCATTGCATATGGATAGTTTTATTAAAAACTGATATAACTCAGTGCATTGCATATGGATAGTTTTATTAAAACCTGATATAACTCAGTGCATTGCATATGGATAGTTTTATTAAAAACTGATAAAACTCAGTGCATTGCATATGGATAGTTTTATTAAAAACTGATATAACTCAGTGCATTGCATATGGATAGTTTTATTAAAACCTGATATAACTCAGTGCATTGCATATGGATAGTTTTATTTAAAACTGATATAGCTCAGTGCATTGCATATGGATAGTTTTATTAAAAACTGATATAACTCAGTGCATTGCATATGGATAGTTTTATTAAAAACTGATAAAACTCAGTGCATTGCATATGGATAGTTTTATTAAAAACTGATATAACTCAGTGCATTGCATATGGATAGTTTCATTAAAACCTGATATAACTCAGTGCATTGCATATGGATAGTTTTATTAAAAAGTGATATAACTCACTGCATTGCATATGAATAGTTTTATTAAAACCTGATATAACTCAGTGCATTGCATATGGATAGTTTTATTAAAAACTGATATAACTCAGTGCATTGCATATGGATAGTTTTATTAAAACCTGATATAACTCAGTGCATTGCATATGGATAGTTTTATTAAAAACTGATATAACTCACTGCATTGCATATGAATAGTTTTATTAAAACCTGATATAACTCAGTGCATTGCATATGGATAGTTTTATTTAAAACTGATATAGCTCAGTGCATTGCATATGGATAGTTTTATTAAAAACTGATATAACTCAGTGCATTGCATATGGATAGTTTTATTAAAACCTGATATAACTCAGTGCATTTCATATGGATAGTTTTATTAAAAACTGATATAACTCAGTGCATTGCATATGGATAGTTTTATTAAAAACTGATATAACTCAGTGCATTCCATATGGATAGTTTTATTAAAAACTGATATAACTCAGTGCATTGCATATGGATAGTTTTATTAAAAACTGATATAACTCAGTGCATTCCATATGGATAGTTTTATTAAAAACTGATATAACTCAGTGCATTGCATATGGATAGTTTTATTAAAAACTGATATAACTCAGTGCATTCCATATGGATAGTTTTATTAAAAACTGATATAACTCAGTGCATTGCATATGGATAGTTTTATTAAAAACTGATATAACTCAATGCATTGCATATGGATAGTTTTATTAAAAACTGATATAACTCAGTGCATTGCATATGGATAGTTTTATTAAAAACTGATATAACTCAGCGCATTGCATATGGATAGTTTTATTAAAAACTGATAAAACTCAGTGCATTGCATATGGATAGTTTTATTAAAAACTGATATAACTCAGTGCATTGCATATGGATAGTTTTATTAAAACCTGATATAACTCAGTGCATTGCATATGGATAGTTTTATTAAAAACTGATATAACTCAGTGCATTGCATATGGATAGTTTTATTAAAACCTGATATAACACTGCATTGAATTTTGTTAGGTTTATTAAAAACAGATATAACTCACTGCATTGCATATGGATAGTTTTATTAAAAACTGATATAACTCAGTGCATTGCATATGGATAGTTTTATTAAAACCTGATATAACTCAGTGCATTGCATATGGATAGTTTTATTTAAAACTGATATAACTCAGTGCATTGCATATGGATAGTTTTATTAAAAACTGATATAACTCAGTGCATTGCATATGGATAGTTTTATTAAAAACTGATATAACTCAGTGCATTGCATATGGATAGTTTTATTAAAACCTGATATAACTCAGTGCATTGCATATGGATAGTTTTATTAAAACCTGATATAACTCAGTGCATTGCATATGGATAGTTTTATTAAAACCTGATATAACTCAGTGCATTGCATATGGATAGTTTTATTAAAAACTGATATAACTCAGTGCATTGCATATGGATAGTTTTATTAAAAACTAATATAACTCAGTGCATTGCATATGGATAGTTTTATTAAAAACTGATAAAACTCAGTGCATTGCATATGGATAGTTTTATTAAAAACTGATATAACTCAGTGCATTGCATATGGATAGTTTTATTAAAACCTGATATAACTCAGTGCATTGCATATGGATAGTTTTATTAAAAACTGATATAACTCAGTGCATTGCATATGGATAGTTTTATTAAAAACTGATATAACTCAGTGCATTGCATATGGATAGTTTTATTAAAACCTGATATAACTCAGTGCATTGCATATGGATAGTTTTATTAAAACCTGATATAACTCAGTGCATTGCATATGGATAGTTTTATTAAAACCTGATATAACTCAGTGCATTGCATATGGATAGTTTTATTAAAAACTGATATAACTCAGTGCATTGCATATGGATAGTTTTATTAAAAACTAATATAACTCAGTGCATTGCATATGGATAGTTTTATTAAAAACTGATATAACTCAGTGCATTGCATATGGATAGTTTTATTAAAAACTGATATAACTCAGTGCATTGCATATGGATAGTTTTATTAAAACCTGATATAACTCAGTGCATTGCATATGGATAGTTTTATTAAAACCTGATATAACTCAGTGCATTGCATATGGATAGTTTTATTAAAACCTGATATAACTCAGTGCATTGCATATGGATAGTTTTATTAAAAACTGATATAACTCAGTGCATTGCATATGGATAGTTTTATTAAAAACTAATATAACTCAGTGCATTGCATATGGATAGTTTTATTAAAAACTGATAAAACTCAGTGCATTGCATATGGATAGTTTTATTAAAAACTGATATAACTCAGTGCATTGCATATGGATAGTTTTATTAAAACCTGATATAACTCACTGCATTGCATATGGATAGTTTTATTAAAAACTGATAAAACTCAGTGCATTGCATATGGATAGTTTTATTAAAAACTGATATAACTCAGTGCATTGCATATGGATAGTTTTATTAAAACCTGATATAACTCAGTGCATTGCATATGGATAGTTTTATTAAAAACTGATATAACTCAGTGCATTGCATATGGATAGTTTTATTAAAAACTGATAAAACTCAGTGCATTGCATATGGATAGTTTTATTAAAAACTGATATAACTCAGTGCATTGCATATGGATAGTTTTATTAAAACCTGATATAACTCAGTGCATTGCATATGGATAGTTTTATTAAAAACTGATATAACTCAGTGCATTGCATATGGATAGTTTTATTAAAAACTGATATAACTCAGTGCATTGCATATGGATAGTTTTATTAAAACCTGATATAACTCAGTGCATTGCATATGGATAGTTTTATTAAAACCTGATATAACTCAATGCATTGCATATGGATAGTTTTATTAAAAACTGATATAACTCAGTGCATTGCATATGGATAGTTTTATTAAAAACTGATATAACTCAGCGCATTGCATATGGATAGTTTTATTAAAAACTGATAAAACTCAGTGCATTGCATATGGATAGTTTTATTAAAAACTGATATAACTCAGTGCATTGCATATGGATAGTTTTATTAAAACCTGATATAACTCAGTGCATTGCATATGGATAGTTTTATTAAAAACTGATATAACTCAGTGCATTGCATATGGATAGTTTTATTAAAACCTGATATAACACTGCATTGAATTTTGTTAGGTTTATTAAAAACAGATATAACTCACTGCATTGCATATGGATAGTTTTATTAAAAACTGATATAACTCAGTGCATTGCATATGGATAGTTTTATTAAAACCTGATATAACTCAGTGCATTGCATATGGATAGTTTTATTTAAAACTGATATAACTCAGTGCATTGCATATGGATAGTTTTATTAAAAACTGATATAACTCAGTGCATTGCATATGGATAGTTTTATTAAAAACTGATATAACTCACTGCATTGCATATGGATAGTTTTATTAAAACCTGATATAACTCAGTGCATTGCATATGGATAGTTTTATTAAAACCTGATATAACTCAGTGCATTGCATATGGATAGTTTTATTAAAACCTGATATAACTCAGTGCATTGCATATGGATAGTTTTATTAAAAACTGATATAACTCAGTGCATTGCATATGGATAGTTTTATTAAAAACTGATATAACTCAGTGCATTGCATATGGATAGTTTTATTAAAAACTGATATAACACTGCATTGAATTTTGTTAGGTTTATTAAAAACAGATATAACTCACTGCATTGCATATGGATAGTTTTATTAAAAACTGATATAACTCAGTGCATTGCATATGGATAGTTTTATTAAAACCTGATATAACTCAGTGCATTGCATATGGATAGTTTTATTTAAAACTGATATAACTCAGTGCATTGCATATGGATAGTTTTATTAAAAACTGATATAACTCAGTGCATTGCATATGGATAGTTTTATTAAAACCTGATATAACTCAGTGCATTGCATATGGATAGTTTTATTAAAAACTGATATAACTCAGTGCATTGCATATGGATAGTTTTATTAAAAACTGATATAACTCAGTGCATTGCATATGGATAGTTTTATTAAAACCTGATATAACTCAGTGCATTGCATATGGATAGTTTTATTAAAAACTGATATAACTCAGTGCATTGCATATGGATAGTTTTATTAAAAACTGATATAACTCAGTGCATTGCATATGGATAGTTTTATTAAAAACTGATAAAACTCAGTGCATTGCATATGGATAGTTTTATTAAAAACTGATATAACTCAGTGCATTGCATATGGATAGTTTTATTAAAAACTGATATAACTCAGTGCATTGCATATGGATAGTTTTATTAAAAACTAATATAACTCAGTGCATTGCATATGGATAGTTTTATTAAAAACTGATATAACTCAGTGCATTGCATATGGATAGTTTTATTAAAACCTGATATAACTCAGTGCATTGCATATGGATAGTTTTATTAAAACCTGATATAACTCAGTGCATTGCATATGGATAGTTTTATTAAAAACTGATATAACTCAGTGCATTGCATGTGGATAGTTTTATTAAAAACTGATATAACTCAGTGCATTGCATATGGATAGTTTTATTAAAACCTGATATAACTCAGTGCATTTCATATGGATAGTTTTATTAAAAACTGATATAACTCAGTGCATTGCATATGGATAGTTTTATTAAAAACTGATATAACTCAGTGCATTGCATATGGATAGTTTTATTAAAAACTGATAAAACTCAGTGCATTGCATATGGATAGTTTTATTAAAAACTGATATAACTCAGTGCATTGCATATGGATAGTTTTATTAAAAACTGATATAACTCAGTGCATTGCATATGGATAGTTTTATTAAAACCTGATATAACTCAGTGCATTGCATATGGATAGTTTTATTAAAACCTGATATAACTCAGTGCATTGCATATGGATAGTTTTATTAAAAACTGATATAACTCAGTGCATTGCATATGGATAGTTTTATTAAAAACTGATAAAACTCAGTGCATTGCATATGGATAGTTTTATTAAAAACTGATATAACTCAGTGCATTGCATATGGATAGTTTTATTAAAACCTGATATAACTCAGTGCATTGCATATGGATAGTTTTATTAAAAACTGATATAACTCAGTGCATTGCATATGGATAGTTTTATTAAAAACTGATATAACTCAGTGCATTGCATATGGATAGTTTTATTAAAACCTGATATAACTCAGTGCATTGCATATGGATAGTTTTATTAAAACCTGATATAACTCAGTGCATTGCATATGGATAGTTTTATTAAAAACTGATATAACTCAGTGCATTGCTTATGGATAGTTTTATTAAAAACTGATATAACTCAGTGCATTGCATATGGATAGTTTTATTAAAAACTGATATAACTCAGTGCATTGCATATGGATAGTTTTATTAAAAACTGATATAACTCAGTGCATTGCATATGGATAGTTTTATTAAAAACTGATATAACTCACTGCATTGCATATGGATAGTTTTATCAAAGATTGATATAACTCAGTGCATTGCATATGGATAGTTTTATTAAAAACTGATATAACTCAGTGTATTGCATATGGATAGTTTTATTAAAAACTGATATAACTCAGTGTATTGCATATGGATAGGTTATTTAAAACCTGATATAACTCAGTGCATTGCATATGGATAGTTTTATTAAAACCTGATATAACTCAGTGCATTGCATATGGACAGTTTTATTAAAAACTGATATAACTCAGTGCATTGCATTTGGTTAGTTTTATTAAAAACTGATATAACTCAGTGCATTCCATATGGATAGTTTTATTAAAAACTGATATAACTCAGTGCATTGCATATGGATAGTTTTATTAAAAACTGATATAACTCAATGCATTGCATATGGATAGTTTTATTAAAAACTGATATAACTCAGTGCATTGCATATGGATAGTTTTATTAAAAACTGATAAAACTCAGTGCATTGCATATGGATAGTTTTATTAAAAACTGATATAACTCAGTGCATTGCATATGGATAGTTTTATTAAAACCTGATATAACTCAGTGCATTGCATATGGATAGTTTTATTAAAAACTGATAAAACTCAGTGCATTGCATATGGATAGTTTTATTAAAAACTGATATAACTCAGTGCATTGCATATGGATAGTTTTATTAAAACCTGATATAACTCAGTGCATTGCATATGGATAGTTTTATTTAAAACTGATATAGCTCAGTGCATTGCATATGGATAGTTTTATTAAAAACTGATATAACTCAGTGCATTGCATATGGATAGTTTTATTAAAAACTGATAAAACTCAGTGCATTGCATATGGATAGTTTTATTAAAAACTGATATAACTCAGTGCATTGCATATGGATAGTTTCATTAAAACCTGATATAACTCAGTGCATTGCATATGGATAGTTTTATTAAAAACTGATATAACTCACTGCATTGCATATGAATAGTTTTATTAAAACCTGATATAACTCAGTGCATTGCATATGGATAGTTTTATTAAAAACTGATATAACTCAGTGCATTGCATATGGATAGTTTTATTAAAACCTGATATAACTCAGTGCATTGCATATGGATAGTTTTATTAAAAACTGATATAACTCACTGCATTGCATATGAATAGTTTTATTAAAACCTGATATAACTCAGTGCATTGCATATGGATAGTTTTATTTAAAACTGATATAGCTCAGTGCATTGCATATGGATAGTTTTATTAAAAACTGATATAACTCAGTGCATTGCATATGGATAGTTTTATTAAAACCTGATATAACTCAGTGCATTTCATATGGATAGTTTTATTAAAAACTGATATAACTCAGTGCATTGCATATGGATAGTTTTATTAAAAACTGATATAACTCAGTGCATTCCATATGGATAGTTTTATTAAAAACTGATATAACTCAGTGCATTGCATATGGATAGTTTTATTAAAAACTGATATAACTCAGTGCATTCCATATGGATAGTTTTATTAAAAACTGATATAACTCAGTGCATTGCATATGGATAGTTTTATTAAAAACTGATATAACTCAGTGCATTCCATATGGATAGTTTTATTAAAAACTGATATAACTCAGTGCATTGCATATGGATAGTTTTATTAAAAACTGATATAACTCAATGCATTGCATATGGATAGTTTTATTAAAAACTGATATAACTCAGTGCATTGCATATGGATAGTTTTATTAAAAACTGATATAACTCAGCGCATTGCATATGGATAGTTTTATTAAAAACTGATAAAACTCAGTGCATTGCATATGGATAGTTTTATTAAAAACTGATATAACTCAGTGCATTGCATATGGATAGTTTTATTAAAACCTGATATAACTCAGTGCATTGCATATGGATAGTTTTATTAAAAACTGATATAACTCACTGCATTGCATATGAATAGTTTTATTAAAACCTGATATAACTCAGTGCATTGCATATGGATAGTTTTATTAAAACCTGATATAACTCAGTGCATTGCATATGGATAGTTTTATTAAAAACTGATATAACTCAGTGCATTGCATATGGATAGTTTTATTAAAAACTGATATAACTCAGTGCATTGCATATGGATAGTTTTATTAAAAACTGATATAACACTGCATTGAATTTTGTTAGGTTTATTAAAAACAGATATAACTCACTGCATTGCATATGGATAGTTTTATTAAAAACTGATATAACTCAGTGCATTGCATATGGATAGTTTTATTAAAACCTGATATAACTCAGTGCATTGCATATGGATAGTTTTATTTAAAACTGATATAACTCAGTGCATTGCATATGGATAGTTTTATTAAAACCTGATATAACTCAGTGCATTGCATATGGATAGTTTTATTAAAAACTGATATAACTCAGTGCATTGCATATGGATAGTTTTATTAAAAACTGATATAACTCAGTGCATTGCATATGGATAGTTTTATTAAAAACTGATATAACTCAGTGCATTGCATTTGGTTAGTTTTATTAAAAACTGATATAACTCAGTGCCTTGTATATGGATAGTTTTATTTAAAACTGATAAAACTCAGTGCATTGCATATGGATAGTTTTATTAAAAGCTGATATAACTCACTGCATTGCATATGGATAGTTTTATTAAAACTTGATATAACTCAGTGCATTGCATATGGATAGTTTTATTAAAAACTGATATAACTCAGTGCATTGCATATGGATAGTTTTATTAAAAACTGATATAACTCAGTGCATTGCATATGGATAGTTTTATTAAAAACTGATATAACTCAGTGCATTGCATATGGATAGTTTTATTAAAACCTGATATAACTCAGTGCATTGCATATGGATAGTTTTATTAAAAACTGATATAACTCAGTGCATTGCATATGGATAGTTTTATTAAAAACTGATATAACTCAGTGCATTGCATATGGATAGTTTTATTAAAACCTGATATAACTCAGTGCATTGCATATGGATAGTTTTATTAAAAACTGATATAACTCAGTGCATTGCATATGGATAGTTTTATTAAAAACTGATATAACTCAGTGCATTGCATATGGATAGTTTTATTAAAAACTGATAAAACTCAGTGCATTGCATATGGATAGTTTTATTAAAAACTGATATAACTCAGTGCATTGCATATGGATAGTTTTATTAAAAACTGATATAACTCAGTGCATTGCATATGGATAGTTTTATTAAAAACTAATATAACTCAGTGCATTGCATATGGATAGTTTTATTAAAAACTGATATAACTCAGTGCATTGCATATGGATAGTTTTATTAAAACCTGATATAACTCAGTGCATTGCATATGGATAGTTTTATTAAAACCTGATATAACTCAGTGCATTGCATATGGATAGTTTTATTAAAAACTGATATAACTCAGTGCATTGCATGTGGATAGTTTTATTAAAAACTGATATAACTCAGTGCATTGCATATGGATAGTTTTATTAAAACCTGATATAACTCAGTGCATTTCATATGGATAGTTTTATTAAAAACTGATATAACTCAGTGCATTGCATATGGATAGTTTTATTAAAAACTGATATAACTCAGTGCATTCCATATGGATAGTTTTATTAAAAACTGATATAACTCAGTGCATTGCATATGGATAGTTTTATTAAAAACTGATATAACTCAGTGCATTCCATATGGATAGTTTTATTAAAAACTGATATAACTCAGTGCATTGCATATGGATAGTTTTATTAAAAACTGATATAACTCAGTGCATTCCATATGGATAGTTTTATTAAAAACTGATATAACTCAGTGCATTGCATATGGATAGTTTTATTAAAAACTGATATAACTCAATGCATTGCATATGGATAGTTTTATTAAAAACTGATATAACTCAGTGCATTGCATATGGATAGTTTTATTAAAAACTGATATAACTCAGCGCATTGCATATGGATAGTTTTATTAAAAACTGATAAAACTCAGTGCATTGCATATGGATAGTTTTATTAAAAACTGATATAACTCAGTGCATTGCATATGGATAGTTTTATTAAAACCTGATATAACTCAGTGCATTGCATATGGATAGTTTTATTAAAAACTGATATAACTCACTGCATTGCATATGAATAGTTTTATTAAAACCTGATATAACTCAGTGCATTGCATATGGATAGTTTTATTAAAAACTGATATAACTCAGTGCATTGCATATGGATAGTTTTATTAAAAACTGATATAACTCAGTGCATTGCATATGGATAGTTTTATTAAAAACTGATATAACACTGCATTGAATTTTGTTAGGTTTATTAAAAACAGATATAACTCACTGCATTGCATATGGATAGTTTTATTAAAAACTGATATAACTCAGTGCATTGCATATGGATAGTTTTATTAAAACCTGATATAACTCAGTGCATTGCATATGGATAGTTTTATTTAAAACTGATATAACTCAGTGCATTGCATATGGATAGTTTTATTAAAACCTGATATAACTCAGTGCATTGCATATGGATAGTTTTATTAAAAACTGATATAACTCAGTGCATTGCATATGGATAGTTTTATTAAAAACTGATATAACTCAGTGCATTGCATATGGATAGTTTTATTAAAAACTGATATAACTCAGTGCATTGCATTTGGTTAGTTTTATTAAAAACTGATATAACTCAGTGCCTTGTATATGGATAGTTTTATTTAAAACTGATAAAACTCAGTGCATTGCATATGGATAGTTTTATTAAAAACTGATATAACTCACTGCATTGCATATGGATAGTTTTATTAAAACTTGATATAACTCAGTGCATTGCATATGGATAGTTTTATTAAAAACTGATATAACTCAGTGCATTGCATATGGATAGTTTTATTAAAAACTGATATAACTCAGTGCATTGCATATGGATAGTTTTATTAAAAACTGATATAACTCAGTGCATTGCATATGGATAGTTTTATTAAAACCTGATATAACTCAGTGCATTGCATATGGATAGTTTTATTAAAAACTGATATAACTCAGTGCATTGCATATGGATAGTTTTATTAAAAACTGATATAACTCAGTGCATTGCATATGGATAGTTTTATTTAAAACTGATAAAACTCAGTGCATTGCATATGGATAGTTTTATTAAAAACTGATATAACTCACTGCATTGCATATGGATAGTTTTATTAAAAACTGATATAACTCAGTGCATTGCATATGGATAGTTTTATTAAAAACTGATAAAACTCAGTGCATTGCATATGGATAGTTTTATTAAAAACTGATATAACTCAGTGCATTGCATATGGATAGTTTTATTAAAACCTGATATAACTCAGTGCATTGCATATGAATAGTTTTATTAAAACCTGATATAACTCAGTGCATTGCATATGGATAGTTTTATTTAAAACTGATATAGCTCAGTGCATTGCATATGGATAGTTTTATTAAAAACTGATATAACTCAGTGCATTGCATATGGATAGTTTTATTAAAAACTGATATAACTCAGTGCATTGCATATGGATAGTTTTATTAAAAACTGATATAACTCAGTGCATTGCATATGTATAGTTTTATTAAAAACTGATATAACTCAGTGCATTCCATATGGATAGTTTTATTAAAAACTGATATAACTCAGTGCATTGCATATGGATAGTTTTATTAAAAACTGATATAACTCAATGCATTGCATATGGATAGTTTTATTAAAAACTGATATAACTCAGTGCATTGCATATGGATAGTTTTATTAAAAACTGATATAACTCAGCGCATTGCATATGGATAGTTTTATTAAAAACTGATATAACTCAGTGCATTGCATATGGATAGTTTTATTAAAAACTGATATAACTCAGTGCATTGCATATGGATAGTTTTATTAAAAACTGATACAACTCAGTGCATTCCATATGGATAGTTTTATTAAAAACTGATATAACTCAGTGCATTGCATATGGATAGTTTTATTAAAAACTGATATAACTCAGTGCATTGCATATGGATAGTTTTATTAAAAACTGATATAACTCAGTGCATTGCATATGGATAGTTTTATTTAAAACTGATAAAACTCAGTGCATTGCATATGGATAGTTTTATTAAAAACTGATATAACTCACTGCATTGCATATGGATAGTTTTATTAAAAACTGATATAACTCAGTGCATTGCATATGGATAGTTTTATTAAAAACTGATAAAACTCAGTGCATTGCATATGGATAGTTTTATTAAAAACTGATATAACTCAGTGCATTGCATATGGATAGTTTTATTAAAAACTGATATAACTCAGTGCATTGCATTTGGTTAGTTTTATTAAAAACTGATATAACTCAGTGCCTTGTATATGGATAGTTTTATTTAAAACTGATAAAACTCAGTGCATTGCATATGGATAGTTTTATTAAAAACTGATATAACTCACTGCATTGCATATGGATAGTTTTATTAAAACTTGATATAACTCAGTGCATTGCATATGGATAGTTTTATTAAAAACTGATATAACTCAGTGCATTGCATATGGATAGTTTTATTAAAAATTGATATAACTCAGTGCATTGCATATGGATAGTTTTATTAAAAACTGATATAACTCAGTGCATTGCATATGGATAGTTTTATTAAAACCTGATATAACTCAGTGCATTGCATATGGATAGTTTTATTAAAAACTGATATAACTCAGTGCATTGCATATGGATAGTTTTATTAAAAACTGATATAACTCAGTGCATTGCATATGGATAGTTTTATTTAAAACTGATAAAACTCAGTGCATTGCATATGGATAGTTTTATTAAAAACTGATATAACTCACTGCATTGCATATGGATAGTTTTATTAAAAACTGATATAACTCAGTGCATTGCATATGGATAGTTTTATTAAAAACTGATAAAACTCAGTGCATTGCATATGGATAGTTTTATTAAAAACTGATATAACTCAGTGCATTGCATATGGATAGTTTTATTAAAACCTGATATAACTCAGTGCATTGCATATGAATAGTTTTATTAAAACCTGATATAACTCAGTGCATTGCATATGGATAGTTTTATTTAAAACTGATATAGCTCAGTGCATTGCATATGGATAGTTTTATTAAAAACTGATATAACTCAGTGCATTGCATATGGATAGTTTTATTAAAAACTGATATAACTCAGTGCATTGCATATGGATAGTTTTATTAAAAACTGATATAACTCAGTGCATTGCATATGTATAGTTTTATTAAAAACTGATATAACTCAGTGCATTCCATATGGATAGTTTTATTAAAAACTGATATAACTCAGTGCATTGCATATGGATAGTTTTATTAAAAACTGATATAACTCAATGCATTGCATATGGATAGTTTTATTAAAAACTGATATAACTCAGTGCATTGCATATGGATAGTTTTATTAAAAACTGATATAACTCAGCGCATTGCATATGGATAGTTTTATTAAAAACTGATAAAACTCAGTGCATTGCATATGGATAGTTTTATTAAAAACTGATATAACTCAGTGCATTGCATATGGATAGTTTTATTAAAAACTGATATAACTCAATGCATTGCATATGGATAGTTTTATTAAAAACTGATATAACTCAGTGCATTGCATATGGATAGTTTTATTAAAAACTGATATAACTCAGTGCATTGCATATGGATAGTTTTATTAAAAACTGATACAACTCAGTGCATTCCATATGGATAGTTTTATTAAAAACTGATATAACTCAGTGCATTGCATATGGATAGGTTTATTAAAAACTGATATAACTCAATGCATTGCATATGGATAGTTTTATTAAAAACTGATATAACTCAGTGCATTGCATATGGATAGTTTTATTAAAAACTGATATAACTCAGCGCATTGCATATGGATAGTTTTATTAAAAACTGATAAAACTCAGTGCATTGCATATGGATAGTTTTATTAAAAACTGATATAACTCAGTGCATTGCATATGGATAGTTTTATTAAAACCTGATATAACTCAGTGCATTGCATATGGATAGTTTTATTAAAAACTGATATAACTCACTGCATTGCATATGAATAGTTTTATTAAAACCTGATATAACTCAGTGCATTGCATATGGATAGTTTAATTAAAACCTGATATAGCTCAGTGCATTGCATATGGATAGTTTTATTAAAAACTGATATAACTCAGTGCATTGCATATGGATAGTTTTATTAAAAACTGATATAACACTGCATTGAATTTTGTTAGGTTTATTAAAAACAGATATAACTCACTGCATTGCATATGGATAGTTTTATTAAAAACTGATATAACTCAGTGCATTGCATATGGATAGTTTTATTAAAACCTGATATAACTCAGTGCATTGCATATGGATAGTTTTATTTAAAACTGATATAACTCAGTGCATTGCATATGGATAGTTTTATTAAAACCTGATATAACTCAGTGCATTGCATATGGATAGTTTTATTAAAAACTGATATAACTCAGTGCATTGCATATGGATAGTTTTATTAAAAACTGATATAACTCAGTGCATTGCATATGGATAGTTTTATTAAAAACTGATATAACTCAGTGCATTGCATTTGGTTAGTTTTATTAAAAACTGATACGAGCCCTGACCACTATTAATTCGCACGGCTGGTGTTTTTACGCATATGCAATGTTTAGCACACAATATATGTGAAGATAATGCAGATAACACATACAAACATATATTTTTCTGAAAGATAATTTTGTTCTCTATTTGATAGAAAAAAAATTTTTATTGTTGTTTAGCGCACAACAACAACAGCATTTATTTATATACACTATTCTTATTATTGTTTACAAACACTTGACCACTATTATTTCGTACGCTACAAACTTTACAGTCTATTTGGCTTAATATAATATATATACTTAATATTAATACTTGGTAACATCACCCTTAGCCTCTATAACATATTTACAACGATCCTGCATTGAATTAAGCAGGTTTTGGCACTGCTCTGTTGAAATAGAGTCCCATATTTCTTGCAGCTTAATTTGTGAAGAGATTCGAAATTTAATTATTAATTATCACAAATCTGGGGAGTAATTTGGTAAAATTGCTAAAACATTGCAATTAAATAAGTCGTCGGTATTTTCTATTGTAAAATATTGGAAAAAAATGGATCGATTGATTGTAAAATCGACAAAAGAGGGCGAAAGTCGAAAATAACAAATCGGGACAAAAGAGCATTGATCGCAATAGTTAAGGCCGATCGGCGGCAATCTTTGCGAAATGCTGCAGCTGAATGGTCCAAAAAAATTGGGCGAAATGTAGGACGTGAATGGACCCGCAAAAATTTAAAAGACCTTAATTTTGGGTTCTATAAGGTTAGTATACTGATAAGTTACTTAGCGAACTTAAGCCTAATAAGTAAATTACTTTTTAGGCAAAGCAAAAGCCATTGCTCACACTTCGTCAAAAGAAGAAGCGTTTGCAACGGACTAAGCAGAGAATATCTTGGACTCAAAGGTAATGGCATACCATCATATTTAGCGATGAATCTAAATTCGATGTGTGTGTGGGTGATTCGCGGAGAAGAGTTATTCGTACAAAGGCAGAAGCGTACCAAAAAAAATTGTCTTAAAAGGACAGTGAAGTTCCCTGCAAGCGTTATGGTGTGAGGATGCATCTCTGCCAAGGGGGTAGGAAAACTGCATTTTGTTGATGGAATTGTTAACGCTGAAAAGTACATGGATATATTGGAAGAAAATTTGCTGTCATCAATACCAAAGCTGTCAGATGGTGGTGAAAATACTTTTCAGCAAGATGGAGCGTCATCTCACACTAGTAGAAAAACCCGAAGTTGGCTGGAGCAAAAAGGAATTGAGCACTTGGATTGGCCATCTAATAGTCAAGATCTCAGCCCAGTTGAAAATATATGGGGAATCATGAAGAGGCGCTTGAGAAATGAGCCTCAAAGAACTATTCCAGCGCTAAAAATTAAGCTGCAAGAAATATGGGACTCTATTTCAACAGAGCAGTGCCAAAACCTGCTTAATTCAATGCAGGATCGTTGTAAATATGTTATAGAGGCTAAGGGTGATGTTACCAAGTATTAATATTAAGTATATATATTATATTAAGCCAAATAGACTGTAAAGTTTGTAGCGTACGAAATAATAGTGGTCAAGTGTTTGTAAACAATAATAAGAATAGTGTATATAAATAAATGCTGTTGTTGTTGTGCGCTAAACAACAACAAAAATTTTTTTTCTATCAAATAGAGAACAAAATTATCTTTCAGAAAAATATATGTCTGTATGTGTTATCTGCATTATCTTCACATATATTGTGTGCTAAACATTGCATATGCGTAAAAACACCAGCCGTGCGAATTAATAGTGGTCAGGGCTCGTATAACTCAGTGCCTTGTATATGGATAGTTTTATTTAAAACTGATAAAACTCAGTGCATTGCATATGGATAGTTTTATTAAAAACTGATATAACTCACTGCATTGCATATGGATAGTTTTATTAAAACTTGATATAACTCAGTGCATTGCATATGGATAGTTTTATTAAAAACTGATATAACTCAGTGCATTGCATATGGATAGTTTTATTAAAAACTGATATAACTCAGTGCATTGCATATGGATAGTTTTATTAAAAACTGATATAACTCAGTGCATTGCATATGGATAGTTTTATTAAAACCTGATATAACTCAGTGCATTGCATATGGATAGTTTTATTAAAAACTGATATAACTCAGTGCATTGCATATGGATAGTTTTATTAAAAACTGATATAACTCAGTGCATTGCATATGGATAGTTTTATTTAAAACTGATAAAACTCAGTGCATTGCATATGGATAGTTTTATTAAAAACTGATATAACTCACTGCATTGCATATGGATAGTTTTATTAAAAACTGATATAACTCAGTGCATTGCATATGGATAGTTTTATTAAAAACTGATAAAACTCAGTGCATTGCATATGGATAGTTTTATTAAAAACTGATATAACTCAGTGCATTGCATATGGATAGTTTTATTAAAACCTGATATAACTCAGTGCATTGCATATGGATAGTTTTATTAAAAACTGATATAACTCAGTGCATTGCATATGGATAGTTTTATTAAAAACTGATATAACTCAGTGCATTGCATATGGATAGTTTTATTAAAACCTGATATAACTCAGTGCATTGCATATGAATAGTTTTATTAAAACCTGATATAACTCAGTGCATTGCATATGGATAGTTTTATTAAAAACTGATATAACTCAGTGCATTGCATGTGGATAGTTTTATTAAAAACTGATATAACTCAGTGCATTGCATATGGATAGTTTTATTAAAAACTGATATAACTCACTGCATTGCATATGAAGAGTTTTATTAAAACCTGATATAACTTAGTGCATTGCATATGGATAGTTTTATTAAAAACTGATATAACTCACTGCATTGCATATGAATAGTTTTATTAAAAACTGATATAACTCAGTGCATTGCATATGGATAGTTTTATTAAAACCTGATATAACTCAGTGCATTGCATATGGATAGTTTTATTAAAAACTGATATAACTCACTGCATTGCATATGAATAGTTTTATTAAAACCTGATATAACTCAGTGCATTGCATATGGATAGTTTTATTAAAAACTGATATAACTCACTGCATTGCATATGAATAGTTTTATTAAAACCTGATATAACTCAGTGCATTGCATATGGATAGTTTTATTAAAAACTGATATAACTCACTGCATTGCATATGAATAGTTTTATTAAAACCTGATATAACTCAGTGCATTGCATATGGATAGTTTTATTAAAAACTGATATAACTCACTGCATTGCATATGAATAGTTTTATTAAAAACTGATATAACTCAGTGCATTGCATATGGATAGTTTTATTAAAAACTGATATAACTCACTGCATTGCATATGAATAGTTTTATTAAAACCTGATATAACTCAGTGCATTGCATATGGATAGTTTTATTAAAAACTGATATAACTCACTGCATTGCATATGAATAGTTTTATTAAAACCTGATATAACTCAGTGCATTGCATATGGATAGTTTTATTAAAAACTGATATAACTCACTGCATTGCATATGAATAGTTTTATTAAAACCTGATATAACTCAGTGCATTGCATATGGATAGTTTTATTAAAAACTGATATAACTCACTGCATTGCATATGAATAGTTTTATTAAAAACTGATATAACTCAGTGCATTGCATATGGATAGTTTTATTAAAAACTGATATCACTCAGTGCATTGCATATGGATAGTTTTATTAAAAACTGATATAACTCACTGCATTGCATATGAATAGTTTTATTAAAAACTGATATAACTCAGTGCATTGCATATGGATAGTTTTATTAAAAACTGATATAACTCAGTGCATTGCATATGGATAGTTTTATTAAAAACTGATATAACTCACTGCATTGCATATGAATAGTTTTATTAAAACCTGATATAACTCAGTGCATTGCATATGGATAGTTTTATTAAAAACTGATATAACTCACTGCATTGCATATGAATAGTTTTATTAAAACCTGATATAACTCAGTGCATTGCATATGGATAGTTTTATTAAAAACTGATATAACTCACTGCATTGCATATGAATAGTTTTATTAAAACCTGATATAACTCAGTGCATTGCATATGGATAGTTTTATTAAAAACTGATATAACTCACTGCATTGCATATGAATAGTTTTATTAAAACCTGATATAACTCAGTGCATTGCATATGGATAGTTTTATTAAAAACTGATATAACTCACTGCATTGCATATGGATAGTTTTATTAAAACCTGATATAACTCAGTGCATTGCATATGGATAGTTTTATTAAAACCTGATATAACTCAGTGCATTGCATATGGATAGTTTTATTAAAAACTGATATAACTCACTGCATTGCATATGGATAGTTTTATTAAAAACTGATATAACTCACTGCATTGCATATGAATAGTTTTATTAAAAACCTGATATAACTCACTGCATTGCATATGGATAGTTTTATTAAAACCTGATATAACTCAGTGCATTGCATATGGATAGTTTTATTAAAAACTGATATAACTCACTGCATTGCATATGGATAGTTTTATTAAAACCTGATATAACTCAGTGCATTGCATATGGATAGTTTTATTAAAAACTGATATAACTCACTGCATTGCATATGAATAGTTTTATTAAAACCTGATATAACTCAGTGCATTGCATATGGATAGTTTTATTAAAACCTGATATAACTCAGTGCATTGCATATGGATAGTTTTATTAAAACCTGATATAACTCAGTGCATTGCATATGGATAGTTTTATTAAAACCTGATATAACTCAGTGCATTGCATATGGATAGTTTTATTAAAACCTGATATAACTCAGTGCATTGCATATGGATAGTTTTATTAAAAACTGATATAACTCACTGCATTGCATATGGATAGTTTTATTAAAACCTGATATAACTCAGTGCATTGCATATGGATAGTTTTATTAAAAACTGATATAACTCACTGCATTGCATATGAATAGTTTTATTAAAACCTGATATAACTCAGTGCATTGCATATGGATAGTTTTATTAAAAACTGATATAACTCACTGCATTGCATATGGATAGTTTTATTAAAACCTGATATAACTCACTGCATTGCATATGAATAGTTTTATTAAAACCTGATATAACTCAGTGCATTGCATATGGATAGTTTTATTAAAAACTGATATAACTCACTGCATTGCATATGGATAGTTTTATTAAAACCTGATATAACTCAGTGCATTGCATATGGATAGTTTTATTAAAAACTGATATAACTCACTGCATTGCATATGGATAGTTTTATTAAAACCTGATATAACTCAGTGCATGGCATATGGATAGTTTTATTAAAAACTGATATAACTCACTGCATTGCATATGAATAGTTTTATTAAAACCTGATATAACTCAGTGCATTGCATATGGATAGTTTTATTAAAAACTGATATAACTCACTGCATTGCATATGGATAGTTTTATTAAAACCTGATATAACTCACTGCATTGCATATGAATAGTTTTATTAAAAACTGATATAACTCAGTGCATTGCATATGGATAGTTTTATTAAAAACTGATATAACTCACTGCATTGCATATGAATAGTTTTATTAAAACCTGATATAACTCAGTGCATTGCATATGGATAGTTTTATTAAAAACCTGATATAACTCACTGCATTGCATATGAATAGTTTTATTAAAACCTGATATAACTCAGTGCATTGCATATGGATAGTTTTATTAAAAACTGATATAACTCACTGCATTGCATATGATAGTTTTATTAAAACCTGATATAACTCAGTGCATTGTATATGGATAGTTTTATAAAAACTGATATAACTCACTGCATTGCATATGATAGTTTTATTAAAACCTGATATAACTCAGTGCATTGCATATGGATAGTTTTATTAAAAACTGATATAACTCACTGCATTGCATATGAATAGTTTTATTAAAACCTGATATAACTCAGTGCATTGCATATGGATAGTTTTATTAAAACCTGATATAACTCACTGCATTGCATATGAATAGTTTTATTAAAACCTGATATAACTCAGTGCATTGCATATGGATAGTTTTATTAAAACTGATATAACTCAGTGCATTGCATATGGATAGTTTTATTAAAAACTGATATAACTCAGTGCTTTGTATATGGATAGTTTTATTAAAACCTGATATAACTCAGCGCATTGCATATGGATAGTTTTATTAAAAACTGATATAACTCAGTGCATTGCATATGGATAGTTTTATTAAAAACTGATATAACTCAGTGCTTTGTATATGGATAGTTTTATTAAAAACTGATATAACTCAGTGCATTGCATATGGATAGTTTTATTAAAACCTGATATAACTCACTGCATTGCATATGAATAGTTTTATTAAAACCTGATATAACTCAGTGCATTGCATATGGATAGTTTTATTAAAACCTGATATAACTCAGTGCATTGCATATGAATAGTTTTATTAAAACCTGATATAACTCAGTGCATTGCATATGGATAGTTTTATTAAAAACTGATATAACTCACTGCATTGCATATGAATAGTTTTATTAAAACCTGATATAACTCAGTGCATTGCATATGGATAGTTTTATTAAAACCTGATATAACTCAGTGCATTGCATATGAATAGTTTTATTAAAACCTGATATAACTCAGTGCATTGCATATGGATAGTTTTATTAAAACCTGATATAACTCAGTGCATTGCATATGGATAGTTTTATTAAAACTGATATAACTCAGTGCATTGCATATGAATAGTTTTATTAAAACCTGATATAACTCAGTGCATTGCATATGGATAGTTTTATTAAAAACTGATATAACTCAGTGCTTTGTATATGGATAGTTTTATTAAAACCTGATATAACTCAGCGCATTGCATATGGATAGTTTTATTAAAAACTGATATAACTCAGTGCATTGCATTATGGATAGTTTTATTAAAAACTGATATAACTCAGTGCTTTGTATATGGATAGTTTTATTAAAACCTGATATAACTCAGTGCATTGCATATGGATAGTTTTATTAAAACCTGATATAACTCAGTGCATTGCATATGGATAGTTTTATTAAAACTGATATAACTCAGTGCATTGCATATGAATAGTTTATTAAAACCTGATATAACTCAGTGCATTGCATATGGATAGTTTTATTAAAAACTG
Organism: Ceratitis rosa; assembly: GCA_037013455.1. Classification (NCBI taxonomy): domain Eukaryota; kingdom Metazoa; phylum Arthropoda; class Insecta; order Diptera; family Tephritidae; genus Ceratitis; species Ceratitis rosa. The sequence continues at coordinate 25,670 of JAWMAG010000133.1, forward strand.
ATATAACTCACTGCATTGCATATGAATAGTTTTATTAAAACCTGATATAACTCAGTGCATTGCATATGGATAGTTTTATTAAAAACTGATATAACTCAGTGCATTGCATATGGATAGTTTTATAAAACTGATATAACTCAGTGCATTGCATATGGATAGTTTTATTAAAAACTGATAAAACTCAGTGCATTGCATATGGATAGTTTTATTAAAACTGATATAACTCAGTGCTTTGTATATGGATAGTTTTATTAAAACCTGATATAACTCAGCGCATTGCATATGGATAGTTTTATTAAAAACTGATAAAACTCAGTGCATTGCATATGGATAGTTTTATTAAAACCTGATATAACTCAGTGCATTGCATATGGATAGTTTTATTAAAAACTGATATAACTCAGAACTGCATTGCATATGGATAGTTTTATTAAAAACTGATAAAACTCAGTGCATTGCATATGGATAGTTTTATTAAAAACTGATATAACTCAGTGCATTGCATATGGATAGTTTTATTAAAACCTGATATAACTCAGTGCATTGCATATGGATAGTTTTATTAAAACCTGATATAACTCAGTGCATTGCATATGGATAGTTTTATTAAAAACTGATATAACTCAGTGCATTGCATATGGATAGTTTTATTAAAAACTGATATAACTCAGTGCATTGCATATGGATAGTTTTATTAAAACTGATATAACTCAGTGCATTGCATATGGATAGTTTTATTAAAAACTGATATAACTCAGTGCATTGCATATGGATAGTTTTATTAAAAACTGATATAACTCAGTGCATTGCATATGGATAGTTTTATTAAAACTGATATACTCAGTGCATTGCATATGATAGTTTTATTAAAACTGATATAACTCAGTGCATTGCATATGGATAGTTTTATTAAAACTGATAAAACTCAGTGCATTGCATATGGATAGTTTATTAAAAACTGATATAACTCAGTGCATTGCATATGGATAGTTTTATTAAAACCTGATATAACTCAGTGCATTGCATATGGATAGTTTTATTAAAAACCTGATATAACTCAGTGCATTGCATATGGATAGTTTTATTAAAAACTGATATAACTCAGTGCATTGCATATGGATAGTTTTATTAAAAACTGATATAAACTCAGTGCATTGCATATGGATAGTTTTATTAAAACTCTGATATAACTCAGCGCATTGCATATGGATAGTTTTATTAAAAACTGATATAACTCAGTGCATTGCATATGGATAGTTTTATTAAAACTGATAAAACTCAGTGCATTGCATATGGATAGTTTTATTAAAAACTGATATAACTCAGTGCATTGCATATGGATAGTTTTATTAAAAACTGATATAACTCAGTGCATTGCATATGGATAGTTTATTAAAAACTGATATAACTCACTGCATTGCAAATGAATAGTTTTATTAAAACCTGATATAACTCAGTGCATTGCATATGGATAGTTTTATTTAAAACTGATATAGCTCAGTGCATTGCATATGGATAGTTTTATTAAAAACTGATATAACTCAGTGCATTGCATATGGATAGTTTTATTAAAACTGATATAACTCAGTGCATTGCATATGGATAGTTTTATTAAAACCTGATATAACTCAGTGCATTGCATATGGATAGTTTTATTAAAACCTGATATAACTCAGTGCATTGCATATGGATAGTTTTATTAAAACCTGATATAACTCAGTGCATTGCATATGGATAGTTTTATTAAAACCTGATATAACTCAATGCATTGCATATGAATAGTTTTATTAAAACCTGATATAACTCAGTGCATTGCATATGGATAGTTTTATTAAAACCTGATATAACTCAGTGCATTGCATATGAATAGTTTTATTAAAAACTGATATAACTCAGTGCATTGCATATGGATAGTTTTATTAAAACCTGATATAACTCAGTGCATTGCATATGATAGTTTTATTAAAAACTGATATAACTCAGTGCATTGCATATGGATAGTTTATTAAAACCTGATATAACTCAGTGCATTGCATATGGATAGTTTTATTAAAAACTGATATAACTCAGTGCTTTGCATATGGATAGTTTTATTAAAACCTGATATAACTCAGTGCATTGCATATGGATAGTTTTATTAAAACTGATATAACTCAGTGCATTGCATATGATAGTTTTATTAAAACCTGATATAACTCAGTGCATTGCATATGGATAGTTTTATTAAAAACTGATATAACTCAGTGCTTTGTATATGGATAGTTTTATTAAAACCTGATATAACTCAGTGCATTGCATATGGATAGTTTTATTAAAACCTGATATAACTCAGTGCATTGCATATGGATAGTTTTATTAAAAACTGATATAACTCAGTGCTTTGCATATGGATAGTTTTATTAAAACCTGATATAACTCAGTGCATTGCATATGGATAGTTTTATTAAAAACTGATATAACTCAGTGCATTGCATATGGATAGTTTTATTAAAACCTGATATAACTCAGTGCATTGCATATGGATAGTTTTATTAAAACCTGATATAACTCAGTGCATTGCATATGGAATAGTTTTATTAAAAACTGATATAACTCAGTGCATTGCATATGGATAGTTTTATTAAAACTGATATAACTCAGTGCATTGCATATGGATAGTTTTATTAAAAACTGATATAACTCAGTGCATTGCATATGGATAGTTTTATTAAAAACTGATATAACTCAGTGCATTGCATATGGATAGTTTTATTAAAAACTGATATAACTCAGTGCATTGCATATGGATAGTTTTATTAAAACCTGATATAACTCAGTGCATTGCATATGGATAGTTTTATTAAAAACTGATAAAACGCAGTGCATTGCATATGGATAGTTTTATTAAAAACTGATATAACTCAGTGCTTTGTATATGGATAGTTTTATTAAAACCTGATATAACTCAGCGCATTGCATATGGATAGTTTTATTAAAAACTGATAAACTCAGTGCATTGCATATGGATAGTTTTTATTAAAACCTGATATAACTTAGTGCATTGCATATGGATAGTTTTATTAAAACCTGATATAACTCAGTGCATTGCATATGGATA